>ML996107.1:0-475020 GCA_010093805.1 Polyplosphaeria fusca | reverse complement strand
CCTTGTCGAGCAGCAGCTTCACCACCGCCTCGTGGCCTCTGTTTGAAGCCGCCTGGAGTGCGTTGCCGTAGTATCCACCCTGCGCGTGGACGTCGGCGCCTATATCAAGCAACGTCTGCATAATTTGGCAATGGCCTTCGAGAGAAGCAAAGTACAAAGGCGTACCGCCATTTCCATCTCTCTCCTTGATATCACAACCTGCATCCAAAAGCCGATCAACAGCTGTGGCTAACCCAGCAGAACATGCCCGGTGCAGTGCATAGGTCGGTGGCACATCGTCAACCCAACGCTCTCTGACCTCAGAGATGTCATAGAGACTATTACTATACACAATTGTGCCGGCAGATACGGGAAAACGCATAGGGTCGAATTGTTGCTGTATCGTACTGTAGTCATTGAATCCATCCCGTAAAATCATGATTTGCAGGATTGCTGCTAGGGATTTGCTCTTCATCTGAAGTAAAGCCTCCAGAAGCTCTCTAGCGTCTAGAGGAATATAGTCGCACCTAGCGAAATGGTAATCGAAGTTGTGACATGCATAGCTTACGAAGGGATTGTCTTGAAGACGCGAATAGAGGCCAATAGCATGATCAACTGGCTGGTTGAAGGCTACTAGACGAATGTATTCAAGACACACTTCCCCTAACCATATATGCATCTCATTTGGTATCGATAGCTGCCGCTGGAAACAGTTCTCGGGTAATTTGGATCTTGGCTCGGGCTTACTTAAGAATTCTTGTACCGTATAGTGGATCGGTCGGATCACGCCATGAGCTTCTTCTAGTAGATTACCACAGGCTTCCAGTATCACCGCGGGTTTATCGGGATTCGAGTCGTGTGTTCTATCTCCGCTGGATTTTGTTGCAAGGGCTGCCTGTAGTTCTTTCGTGTTCAATGGTCTTCGAGCGTAGATCATCCAAGCGAGACAATTCAGCGCCAGTTCTCTCATGTAGGGTGGCTGCCTTTCGATGCGCTCTAATATGCGAGTATAAGTTTCCGGTAAGCCTTGGGGCAGTGCCTCCAATGCGTCTTCCACTAATCGGTCTTTTTGAGCCTTGCTGATTTCGCATACACTGTCTAATTGAAGGTTGACCCAGAGAAACCTATTTTAAGATGAGTTCACAAATACTTGAGGTGATATAGGGCGGCAACCTACATTCCATCTGCTTTGTGAGCAAGCGTTCGGATAAGCTTCTGGGTAAGATTGGCGCTGGTGACATAGAGAGTCTTGCCATGCTCCCCTTTCCGAAGTGTCTCGACTCGGCCGCGTGCAAAGATCTCTATGTCACGAGCGACATTTTCGGCTTGAATTTGGATAGTGGGTATGTTTTTGTCCTCGAATGCTTTGGCGATGTCCATTTCTCTTCGGCTAGTAGCAAAAACTTTAACGCGACACGGTGTTCGCGTTGTTACTACACTAGTGATAAATTTAAGGATGTCGCTTCGCTGGCGCTCTGGGCACTCATCTAAGGCATCGAAAATGACATATATCTCTGAGAGATCTTCAGTAAGCGACGCGAATCTCTCCTTCGTGCCAATCAAAGCTGGAGATAACGCATCATGCTTGACCTGAAGCATGCTGTGCGGAATCTTCTCCCTTCGTCGGCACAACTGCTTTATCAGAGCCGCTATAATTCCGGCAACATCTCCTAATTGTGGATTTTTGTAGTCATAGTAGGCGAAACAGATAGCAGTGTCCCTTTGAAGCTCTTTCTGAGCTGTGACATGCTCGAGCACATTGGACCTAGTTCTTCGATAAGTATATGGGCTAGAAGTGTTTTGATATCTTTTATACTTACGCTAGGACAGATTTGCCAATACCAGCTATTTGTGGTCAGCAGATTGTGGGATGTAAGGGCTAGGGTATTGCTGACGTTTTCCATGGCACCACAATAGGGACGAGGTGGAACCGTTGAACCATTCCTGATACTTTGACTCCTTGATCAACCATTCGCATGTCTCTTCGTGCTTCTTCGCGTATATGTCCTGATGAATCTTCTCAAACTCGATAATCGAGACCCAAGAAAGGAACTTCGACTTCTCTTCTCGATCGCGTGCCAGCTCATTGGTGCGGAAATCATTAAAGTGTCTTGCCCGGACTGAGTGCGACAGAACATCGAGATTGTGTTGCATGTCTTTTTCGATGAACACAAACTCAGCCTCGAATGGCTCCCAGTGTTGACGCATGAAGGCTCTCATGGATGTCCATTTTCGGCGACTTCCACTTGCATCGATGAAGACGCGGCGTGCCTTCCAGCCGAAATCCAGCATATTCTTATAAGTTTTGACCACCGCCTCCTTAACGAGCTCGATATCTTTAGCCTTCGCATACTCTGCTAACGGCCCTAGATAACCTTCAAACATGTAGATCATCTCAGTCAATCTACTGAAAAAGTTCGTGAACTTCAGGGCAAGATCGATGACAATCCGAACGGCGCCAACCACGAGAGACGATACTTCTGGACTCGCTTGAACACCTATAGCAACGCCTCCCATGAATCTATCAAGCAAGCTTAGAAACTTTGTAAGACGCTCAGCATGTGATCTGAAGCATGAGTTGTCTTTGTGAGCTGCATCGTGGGTTCGTACGTCGGATAGCAGAGATTGCTCATCGATGGTCTTCGAAGCCTGCTCGAACGCCGCTTTTTCAGCGTCGGGGATCGTCCTTGAAAACGCCACAAGTGCTTCCTCGAGCACTGCACTTCGTGATGTTGTTGTGGCTGACGAGACTCCGTTCAATGAGGCCGGTATGGGCAGAGAAGAGGGGGAAAGAGTTGTTGCTTGCTGCGCATGCGGTGGAGAAGGTCCAGCGGTCAAGGCTGCACTGGTACCGGTAGGGTCTGGTGTGAAGGCCGCGCGTAGGCGATCCCGTAAATGGAACCGCCTCGGCATCGCATGATAGAGTCGCAGGGGGGGGTAAGGAGCTTGTGATTGTATGTCAGTGCGAGAGGCATGAAACATCCTGCGTTTGTTGGATCCTACCGGTACATAAGGTGCACGAGTTGGCGGGGTAGCTGGGCTGAAGGCGCGAGCGAATCAGTGTGGCAGTCCAAGGCTGAGCCTCAGCTCTACATTATGCACAACATCACCAGCTATGAGTAACTATGCAAACTGGTCTTTCTGTTTCTAAACCGGCGGCGACGCGACAACGCCAACGTAAATTTTTAGTGCGTGACGCTCTGTTAGTGCTGAAGAACCCAAACTACAGCACTCGCATAGAATTAAGCAAATGCAGATGTGTGTTTGAGAATGCTTTGAGATTGAAGTACCTAAAATTTGGCTCGCTACGGAGGGTGGCTCGCGACATAGGTAGGGACGGATGTTAGTGAGGATTTCTTTAGTTTCTCTTCGAATTCTCTAGACTGCTCGTTGCCATCATGTCTTCACACACGCGTATAGGCGTATGATCTGGTGATATCGTGATCGTTGCCTGGGGGGGGGGGACACGCTGGAGCCAGAACGGCCCGGTATCCCTTGAATGGCTCCTTCCTTGATACAACAGTACCCATTGCTCATATTCGCAAATTGCGCGCGGAAACGGCAATTCCCACCCACTATAACACAAGCTATCACAAAGACAGAGCCGGTGGCAAGTACAAGGACAAAATACCAATCACTATCACTAATTACCATAGAGCATATCCCGAGTTTACGAAGCGAGTATGGTAGGTCAAATCAGGAGTCAATCCGCCCCGCGAGGCTCAAATCCGTTCGCTTTATTGCAGGATAATCTCCAACAACAGCCAGTGTCGGCACGTCAAAGCGGCCATCAAACAGACAATGTACAACAAACAACCTATGAACTCATCTCCAGCCAGGCCACTTCCCGCTCGCCAAAACGCTCGGCTGTTCGCGCGAAAACCGAAGCATGGCTCAACGAAATCCCTCGGCCGATTCCCACGTCCGCCAACATCCTCGTACTAACGCAATCGGACCGCGAGAATCTAATCCACGGCCCCCGCATCTCGCTCTGCATCAACAACATCCCCATCGACGCCATTCCCACAAATCTCTTCCTCAGAATCTCCCACCGCTTCCGCGCAGTCCACACCACCCTCCCCGAGACCCGCGCCGTCAACCTCGCCCCCAACACCGAGCCCGACGCAATCCGCTACATCACGCGCTGGCTCCGTGCCACCAGCAAGCAAGACACGGCGACTTCGCTCCCTAGTCTCACGTCCGTCCGCGACCAGATAGCCGTATGTCACGCCGCGCACATCCTCGGACTACCCAGGGCATACTACGCGCACCAGGTTAGGTATCTACGGAAGTATTTTGGCAGGTGCATCCCGACGTACCGGGAGCTGCATACGCTGGAGATGCTCTCCACGCCGCGGTGGAATATGCTGTTGGCGTGTGCGGCGAAGAATCTCCGGTGGTTGGCGAGGAACGACGAGGTGCCGGATCCGGAGGTGTTTGCGGAGTTTCTGGCTAGGCATCCGAGAATTAGGGAGGCGGTTGAGGGGGACGATGGGGATGTTGGGGACGACGGGGATGAAGGAGAAGAAGAGGATGAAGTGGATGAAGAGGAGAGAAGTCTGTAGACTGGACGGGTTTGGGAGGGGATTAGATTGGGGATTGGAAGATTGGGGGGGACTGCGTGGATTGCGTGGATTAGAAGGCTCATACCCTGCTACCATTAGTTCGCGGCTAATTGTCATTTCGGGAGGAACATTCTTGCCTGATTTTACGTCGACACACCACGCTCCCTCGACGCCCAAAGTAAATGTTTTCCGTCCAGCGACACGAGCTCTCCAACTAGTTAGCTAACTAGTGCCCCTTTGAAGCTTACGTAACGCATCCAGAGCGAACATCTCGTTGTCCAACAGTGTACTTTCGTCTCCTTTCCAGTAAACATTGAACAAGTTCAAAAGACATCGCATTGAAGATACGCAAACGGAGCCATCCCTTCTGTCCAAACACCTTACATGCTCACGGCCCATTTTTCCCCTATCCAAAGTCACGAATCTCAAACGCCAAAATGCTCATTCATAAACATCACTAAAGCCCACCTTGCCTTTTCCCTTCGCTGAATCTCGTGTACTTCTTCCAAAACCCCGTGCTCCACCTCGCACCATGCTCCTGCCAAATCCGCCGTCCCTCAGGCGTCGCTCAAAACTGGTGACGCCTTGGGTAGCGACACCCCGCCCTCCAGGCGCCGGCGGCGCACTCATGGCGCCAGCACCAAGTCCGGATCTGTCTAATATGGCAGTGCGTTTCTCAGGACTGGTGGGTAACTCTGGCCTCTTCGCCCGGGCGACACTGCGTTTACTTGGCGTCTTCAAGTATCCCGGTTTAGCCAGTGGAGGCATGGGCGTGCTGGTCCACATGTCGCCGAGATCATCATCGTCGTCTTCTGCTTCGGTTTCAGGTATTGGCGGTGGTCTTGAGGAGAAGAGAGTAGGCGGCTGCGTATGTGGTCGATGTGGAAGCTTTGGGTGCTGAGAGGTGGCTGATGGCTGGCGGCTAGATGGCGGAAAAGGTTGGTTACGCGATGGTAATGCGGAGAAGGAGAGGTCAAGGTTTGTAGGTGGTGTCAGGCCAAGTCCAGAGGGATCGAATGCGGTCCAGGACTCTAGACGGCGTGTAACATCGCCAAGTTCTTCGAAGGCGTCACCAGTTTCTTGCTCAGGATTATTCTCTTTTTCTCCGTCGTTTCCGTCGTGCCCATCACTGCCGTCGTTGTCGTCGTCATCACGTCGTAACCTTCTAGAACTTGGAGTCGGGCTTATGGGTCGCCGGGCAGCACGTTCGGCGGCTTGGTCAAACCAAAATCGCAACATTGCTCTGATATGTTTGTGGAAATTGCGCTGGTGCAGTGCTAGTGCAGTTTCCTCCTGTCTTTGGACTGTCCATAGCCTCCATCCTAGTTTCTTGAGCGATGACGACGCTGCAATTTCTGTTGATTCCTGGCGGAGGGCATTGGCCTGGTTATCCATGGCTCGCAAGAATTCGGACCGCTCGTGCCACAAGGAGAGAGTTGTGGAGCTGAGGTTGGTTTTGCGCGACTGTGTTGCTTCAACTTCCATGGTGTTGATCGACGCTGTGCGGTTCTTCCAGTGACCAAAGACAACTGTACTCGCGCGAAGAGCACGATTTTCATCCAACTCGACGGCTTGTTGGTTTTGATGTGCAAGCTGAGCAGCCCTGTCGCGCCAAAGAATAAATGTTCGCCGTACCAAATTCATCTTGACGGTCCTGCGAACGTGTACGTACGCTTCTCTCCTGCGGCTTCGACGAGCATGCCCGGTGGCATCCTGCCATTGTTTGATGGTGTGTGTTGTAAGGACGTAGAATCGTGCGTCGCCAGCCCATGTATTCAGTTGCTGCAAATGGCGATGTCTCTGGAGAAGAGTTCCGAAAATCGCTTGCTTCACTTTCGGTTCGTATACCGATCGCGCAAGATATTCCAGGCCTCGTCTCTCGACAACAGCTTGCTCGATGCGTTGCATTGCACCGCGAAGCATCTGCGCGCGCTTGAAACGCGCAAATCGCCTCTCTGCATCTTCCAGGTTTGCTTGCCTCTCTCTGGATCTCTGGACCCAAGTGGAAAAGAGGGTCTCTTTCAGGGTCCTGTCGTGAACACGTTTGAACAGGGATACTCTAGACGCAAGAGCCCACCTGTAGAGAGACTCAATCAAAACGCGGTCGTTGATCTGAACTGCCAATGCTTGCATTCGTAGACGGTCGTTCCAGGCGGTCCAGGCGTTACGAAGAACACGCATGCGGTCAACACTCGAAGCTTGTCGCGATAGATGGGCATTGCGATGCCAAATTTGCAATGTGGTCCCCAGAACACGCGTGTCGACTCCTTGCTTGAATCCTGCCATCAAAGGGCTGTATGTGACCTTTCTGCGAATTGAATGGAACGCGGTCGATAGTAATGATCGTCGGCGAAAGTCATCGGCTCTTGTGTGCGAATTTCTCGTTCTCGTTAACTTCTCCATCAACCCAACAAATGCGGTGTGAAGGAGGTCTCGGTTCCGTCTATTCTCAGCCCATCGTTCTCTCTCTCTCAATACTCCGACAATTTCCACCCAGCGCTCAACGATAGTCTTCTTCAATCTGTTTTCACTCCAGACAGGAGCTCTGCGCTCGCAGAATGTCCAGAACCATCTCCAGTAGACTTTGAAAACCAAATTCTCGGTATATAGGGTGACGGCAAGATAGGCTTTCTCCCTAATAGCTGCTGTACGGAACCGCCATTTGGCAAGGAATTTGCCGAGAACAAAATGCTGGATTTTGAGCTCGTTGACCGCTGTAATGTCCCGCCATGCATTGAAGTATTTTGTTCGAATCATGTGCCGCTTCGCCACAGATGTTCTCAGGACTTCGTCCTCGGCGCTTTTGGCCCAGTGCGTGAAAGCCTTGGTTAGAAGAAACAGATTCCGTGCCTTTCCAGCGCGAGTCTCGAGGCGCTCGAAAAACCGCTCGGTTTCCTGAGCCTGGCGCCTGTTCTGGTATGCAATTTGCCATGAGTCAAGTGAGGCTTTGAGCAGTATCCTACGGTCGAAAGCATAAGCCCTAACTTGCATCTCCTCCCGACTGTCTGTTGCTTCTCGGGTTCGATCCAGCCAGGTTTTCCAACATTTCCTCGCTGTGGCTTTGATGCGCGTGTCCTCGAACACGTCAGCTTCATCGAGCATCTGAGTGTCGGAAGGTCGCTGCTGCATGTCTGCTGGGACGTATTGTTGCACAGGCGCGAGATGACTCCCTGGTATTGGCGCATTGACTCCTGGTATCTGAATTTGAGAGCGCTCGAAGCTGTCCGTCTGCTCACTCTCATCGCCATCGTAATCCCTGGGCTGGGTGGTGGCACTGTTTCTGGTGTAGTTGATCCGGTCGCTCCCCAGACTGGACACGGAACCATTTCGTCGCGCGCGTATTGGCAAATTGTCGGACAGAGTCCTCTGGTTGTAGTTTCCATTCACCCTGCTGCGTATTGGAAGACGACCCAAGAGGTCCGCTCGAGCCTCGGTTTGTGACCGTGATCGCCTCTTGTCCCGCCGCTGTTCGAATTCTCCGTGAGAGCCTCGTCTTTTTCCGGATCTCTCAGACAGAGCATCTGGGCCAGGAACCTTGTCTGCAGTGCCGTCGAAAAAGCTGTCAAAGCTACCCGTCCTGGTGATGTGCCTCTGTGCGCCTAACCCGGCAGCCTGAGTATGACCTGTGTCTCGTTGGACAGGCGGTGCAGTGACATCCCTCGTGACCTCCTCAATTCCCTCCCCTTCAGGATCGATCTCAACCTGAATATCCAAGTCCGCCAAGACGCGTTGAAAACTCTCCAACAAACCGCCAGTAGTACCATTTGCGCGGTCCTGCATGCGGAACAAGAAGCGCAAATAGATCTGGTCATTGTCGGGATTGATTCTTTTCTGAGCAAGGATGGTGTCGTATGCCTGGAATAGAGAATGGAAAGGAGGGCCTGGCAGCGTTTGCGCGTGGCGGACTATCTCGTAGAGGGTTTCGATGTCTACCAGCAGAAGACGCGATCAGCGACAGGACCAGGACAGTAAGGTACATTGAGAGGCGCGGAAGCTGTGGCCTACCTTCATTGCTCAGCGGTAATGCATCATCATCATGTGCGCTCATGGAGGGTGGCATTCGGGCACTCTCCTCGATCGTCTACCGCTTCTCCTCGACGGCATGAAGAGCACGGCGCGTAAAAGTCGAGAGCGCGGGGACGGGAACGCGACCAAGACCGCGAGCAGAGTTACGGCCGGAGAGGGGATGGACGAGCTTCAGAGGTATTGCGGGCCAAAAAATTAAGCATTACAATAAGAAGATGCGCGGTGAAGAGTGAAAGCGACGCGCTTTGTTGTTCGCGCTCCAGGTGGTTGGATGCCATGACCGGGCACAAGAAGCGCCAAGATATGATCCGTGCGCGCCTTTCCATGATTCCATGGACAAAATACCAATCATTCCCCTGCTCTTCATCAAGATGCCAGGTCGCACGCGTCCCATCGACAAATTCGCGACAGCTGTAGGCAAATGTTCGAAAGAGGTGCGCTGATCGCGAAGCTTGCCTGCCATGAGCGCTGACCAAAGCAGGGCTCCGCCTACGGAAAATGCATCGTGGCCGACTACCATAATGTCCACAAGGACAAGTGTATGACCGAGTTCCTCAGGCTGAAGGATTGCTTCTTGGTGAGTGTCTAGCAGCTATTTTGAATCTATGGCTGATAGGGTGAGGGCAGGCATCATATAAAAAGCCATGATTACCACGTGCATGGGGCGGACTTCGTTGTACAAAGGGACTGTATATCCCTTAACTTCATGGATCTACTTGGCCCGGTTTTTGATGCCATGGCTTCACGCCTGAATAGAAAAGAGTTCCGCTGGAGACCAGCTCACGCCTAAAGCTTCACAAGCCTGAGCAAGAATGTCGCCTTGTGCAGCTCCAGCTCCTCCTCCGCGATAACCGTTTCCTTGCTGTTTTCCGGTATCTGCCCTGCCACCTCCGTGATGATGTGCTTGTCGACATTCCTTCGCAATGCTTTTTCGAACAATTGGCCCTGGTTCTCGATTGCTGTCTCGAGTCCGATGTTTTCGGGATCCGACAACACTCGGTACTCCATCCCAACGTCGTCCGTGGGCACGAGTCCCGCCTTCTTCCGAAAGTCTTGGACACGTCGAATGACCTCTCGTGCAAGACCTTCTTGCTCAAGCTCAGGGTACGCGGCCACATCGAGGATGATCAGAACGTCATCATCCGAGTTGAACTCTTGATCTTTGTTGCTGTCGTTCTTTGCCAGGCCCCGCTTGATGATGAGATCCTCCTTCTCTACTCTGATGCCGTCAACGAGCATCTCGCCATTCTTTAAGAACTCTTTCATTTCCTGGCTGGTGAGGTTCGGCAAGGATTTTTTCACTTTCATGGCGTCCTTTTTCAGCTTCTTTCCAAGCACCGAAAAGTCTGCGGATGCTGAATACTGGACATTGTATTTCGCCTCATCGCTGGACAACACAAGGTCTCGAACGTTGAGTTCTTCCAAAATGTAGTTCTCCAACGATTTGACATCGTCAAGATACTCCTGATCCGGATGTATAACGACCAAGGTCTTCAGTGGCGTCTTGAGGCCCTTGTTGGCGCGGTCACGGCAGATGCGGCACAGCTCGATGACGGCCTGCATCCGCTTGACCTGGCGTTCAACTGTCTCGTCGAAAAGTTCTTCGCGCACTTCAGGGTAGGGTAAAAAGTGAATGCTGCGATCATCTTCACCATGCAGATTTTTGGGGATATGAGGTAGAAGTCGGAGGTAGATGTTGTCGGTGATGAAGGGTGTGAATGGAGCAAGACCGCGGCAAAGGGTGTAGAGGACTTCGAAGAGTGTGTTGAGTGCGTGTGTTGTGTCATCTTGTCCATACTCGCCCTTTA
Source organism: Polyplosphaeria fusca (assembly GCA_010093805.1). Taxonomy (NCBI): domain Eukaryota; kingdom Fungi; phylum Ascomycota; class Dothideomycetes; order Pleosporales; family Tetraplosphaeriaceae; genus Polyplosphaeria; species Polyplosphaeria fusca. The sequence continues at coordinate 464,642 of ML996107.1, read as the reverse complement.
ATCGTCGGCGATTGAATCGGATGTACCAATTGGTGGTGTTGTCGATTTGCTAACTTGGTCAATATAGCCGAATACCTAAGAATGTGACGACTCACCATGAGCAATCGCGGAACGACAGTGTAAAGGCGGTATGCGGCCATTTCCTCGTTCACAAACTTGAGCAAAGACTGGCATGACGCCAATATCCAGCGATCGAGTACATTGGTGTTTGTCTTCTCTGCGGCCGGATCAAAGACGAAGTGCAGGTCCGCGACTTTCTTGAGAAGAGCCACCTGCTGGTCGAAGAATTGGTAACTGTTCCATAAGGGTAGCAGGACTTTGGAGACAATCTCCTTCACTCCCGCCTCTTTGAAGCGAAGCGTCTCAGCTCGAACCACCGGCGAGTTGATCAGATACAACCTCAAGGCGTCCGAGCCGTAGCTATTCATGATCAAACTAGGATCTGGATAGTTCTTCAGGCGTTTGGACATCTTCTTGCCATCCTCGGCGAGGACGATGCCGTTGACCACGCAATTCTTGAAGGGGAGCACACCAAACAAGTGCGTGCCGAGAACGGTTAGCGTATAGAACCATCCTCGAGTCTGATCTAAACCTTCCGCAATGAAGTCGCCTGGGAAAGACTTCTCGAACTGCTCCACATTCTCGAAAGGATAGTGAGCACTCGCGTAGGGCATGGATCCAGACTCGAACCAGCAGTCAAACACTTCGGGACTCCTCCGTAGCACACCTTTGCCTTGCTGGCTGGGGATGGTGATGTCGTCGATCTTGTCTCGGTGGATATCGGTGAGCTCGCCCTCGTAGCCGCTCAATTTCTTGAGCTCTTCGATGCTGCCCACACACACAATCTCTTTCAAGTCATCGCTGACCCAGATCGGCAGTGGCGTTCCCCAGAATCGACTTCGCGACACAGCCCAATCAGGCGAATTTGAGATCCAATTGGCGAAGCGGTTCTCCTTCACAAAAGAGGGAACCCAGTGCGACCCCTCGATATTCTCCAACATCTTGGGGATAATACCCTGGATCCTGACGAACCATGACGGAACTGTACGGTAGATCAATGGAGTATCAGACCGCCAGCAAAAGGGATAGCTATGAGTCAGCTGTGAGTCTACCACCAGCCGCCCAGACGCCTTCAGATGCTTGATGATGTTCTTGTCCGCCTTCTTAACATGCTGGCCCTCAAAATCGCGCACGACAGAGGTGAAGCATCCTGCGTCATCCACAGGATTCGCGGGTGGCCGGGAGTCGTCGATGACGCCGTTCTCCATAGCAACCTTGTAATCTTCTTCACCAAATGCCGGTGCCTGGTGGACGATACCCACGCCACTGTCTGCAGTGACATATGTAGCATTGAGCACCTTGAAGCCAAAGTCTTTGAACTCTTCGTAGTAATAGTCAAAGAGGGGCTCATATTTCCAGCCTAGCATCTCTTTGCCCTTGAGTTTCTGGACAACTTTGAATTTCGCCTTCTTAGGGTCCTTATACAGTGTCTTGAGCAGTGCTTCGAGGAGGACATAATGCTTTCCAGAGGCTTCGTCAAGGATCTTAATGTATTCGAAATCGGGGTGGGCAGCGAGCGCTAGGTTCGAGGGTAAAGTCCACGGTGTTGTCGTCCTAGGCTTGATTAGTATGGTTTCAATTGCTCATACAGACTTGACTTACCAAGCGAGCAAATGCGTCGTGGAGTCATTTACAAGCGGAAACGACACAACGACCGCCGGATCTTGCACGTCTTTATAGTTCTGCGAAGCTTCGAAATTGCTGAGAGGTGTAGCCAAAGCTGTGCTGTAAGGCATAACCTTGAAACCGCGGTAGACGGCGCCCTTGTCGAATAATTTCTTGAAAACCCACCATTCGGTCTCCATGAAGCTAGTGTCCATAGTCTGCAGAGATCAGCCTAACTGCTCGCTCCTAATTTTGGGACGCAAACCTTGTAGTCTCGATCAAAATCTATCCATCGCCCTAGCCTATCAATGGTGTGACGCCATTCGGAGGCGTATCGCATGACGATAGCCTTGCACTTCTCGTTGTACGCGGCGATGCCAATCTGCCTCACGGCGTCTCGGCCAGACATGCCAAGCTCCTTGTCGATTTCGTATTCAATAGGCACGCCGTGGGTATCCCATCCGAACCGTCGCTCCACGTAGTGGCCCTTCATCGACCAGTATCGCGGAATGATGTCTTTGATGGTGGAGGCGAGAAGGTGGCCATAATGAGGCATTCCGGTTGCGAACGGTGGGCCATCTTTTCATCGTTAGGATGTTTTCCACAAGAAGTGATTGGCAGAGCCATACCATAGAATGTGTAAGGTTTCTTTCCTTTCGACTGTGCAGTTTGCGTCAAGAATAGCTCGCGTGTTTAGCTCTGGAAGATGCTTACGAGCTCAACTTGGCGCAGAAAAGCGTCGATATCCTTCCACCGCGCGAGGATGCGCTCCTCTTCCTTCGGAAAGTCGATGGACATGGTGGGTGGTATAGGAGATGAGTTTCAGCGAGGCGGGGTGACTGTTTTTCTGTATTGACTCGATGCTGGTGGGGCAGTTTTCGATGCTGAGTCACCTGCCCTTATCGATAACACATCTCCTTACCGGTAAGTTAACGTTAAGGGTGACGCGACGCGAACCGGAGGTAATCGACGAGACGTCTGCCATCTTCTCTTGGCCTGTTCAACTGTCGACTGGGTCGTCTCGTGTCTTATCACCCGAATTGTTGTCCTCTCACCAGTCACGACGGTTCACTTCTCATGCTACCCAAGTACCCTTGAAACTGGCAATAAGGAGTCGGTCTCGCCCAAGTCCTCGCCACCGAATTTCTCGCCGACGGTACTTTTCATTCCCCCTCCCTTTTCACGTCGCATTTATGCCTCCGCGTTCAGTGCTTTCGGCCCGTGACTTGAGGCGACCATCGTCTGAGTAGTCATCCTCATTACCGTCGTCACCACTGGTACTTAGGACAAGCACTCCAAGAGGAGAGCGCGAACCAGCAGCTTTCAGGGCTTTCTCCATGATCAGGAACAAGAAGTCATACGCTGTATTTCATCATTATCTTCAGAGCAAGCCATCTGATCTTCGATTGGGCGTATATGACGGGCTGAGCTTGTATCCAACCCAGCGAAGCTACTAACATATGGACGGAGCCCGCATGTAGAACATGCCAGCATCGCAGCAACGGTGTGTCCGGTCTTTGCGCATCGTTCCGCAATGTGTGTGCCGTTACCCAAGAAAAAGGAGCACGAAATTTCAAGCCATACTTTTGGAGACTTCAGAAACCTACTGGCTGTTTCAATTTCGAGACGTACATCTCACGCACCTGGTCGTCCACTCTTTCTCAACTACCGATCTATCAAAGACGAAGCTGCGAAGTAGCCATTGAATTTCGGGATGCATTCTGATCTGCCAAGCTCAATATTTGTGTCTTCGACTTTTCACAAAAGACAGCTGGAACTTCCACGGCAGGCAGAGAAAAGCCGGCGCTTCGGGATGTGCACTGCTCCGCGACGACGAAGAATTGCGATAGGTGCCTCGTCCATCACATGAGATTGGTGGTAGCACAGCATGGCTGTAGGAGATCGTGTGGCATTGACATGCTTCGCGGATCAGAATTCGGCATCCGTTGACAAGCTCTCGCTGCAGGAACCCATGGGCACTGCACCAGTCATCGGTGGCATTAACACATCTTGGTCCTACTTCAGCGCAGCATTTTGGCATACTGGTAGTTCTTTCGAGACTTAATTATCCTGGTCATGAAACGCGGGACGCCAAGGTGGGTCTCAAAGCTTAGCTCGCGTCGTCATGCCTCTGCGCTCTGAAACACAGACAATGCCTCAGGTCTATGCGCACCATAAGGCCTGAGTGGTCTCTACATGCCGCTACTGCTTGAAAAGTGCCTCAAGGCCGTCGTCATCTGTCCGATCAGACGTAGTGCTTTTTCACATCGACTTCTAGCTCCACCTGCTAGCCACATTCGTTAGTACATCGCTGTTACGAGTTTGGCCTTCTCATACGCGCCACTTCGACATCTGATGGGGCATCCCGACCTGTTTCTTTAAGGTTTCGTCTGGACGGAGGCCGCGCGCTGTCACCAACACGTACGACATCTCATAATTTTTATTGATATACCACGGCGTCGTCTCTATCGAACTACCGAACAACGCTTCGCAATCAGCCGGCCTCTTCACTTCTGCTGCAGACTCGGCTGGTCCGTCGTTCTCTTCCATTCTATCCATTCGTTTAGTACTTGCACATTCGCCACCCGTTTCCGACTCCGAAAGTCGTACCGCCATGCGTTCCATCAGCTTTTTCCTCGTCGCCTTGTTCGCATTCGCGGCAACTTCTAGCGCCCTTGTTGATGTTGGAGTCGACTTCGTCCCGACTCTCGAGGCGAGAAAGGCTCACAAGAATAATACAGCCGAGGGGAACCCTGAGAATCGCCAATGCAACAGGTTGGCCCGGCTCACCAAGCTCACTGCGCTGGCTGCCAATCAGACAAGACTCGATGCTCTGGTCGCCAAGGGCAGACTCAACGAGACACAAGTCGAGAATATCAAGGCAAAGGCTGCGAACGCGACTTCCACGCTCCAGACTATGCAAAGCAACACCACTCTTGTACAAGAGTGCGAGGTTGTGGAAGCGCACAAGCAGGTGGTTCGTGCATGCAAGAAAATGAGGGTATTGGACAAGCTCTCAACTTTGGCAAATAACCAAACTGCCATGAATGAGTTCATTGCTACCAAGCAGTTGAACGGAACGAAGTTGGAGAAGTTCCAAGACTCGATCGGAAATGCAACTGCGAAACTGCAAGACCTGCAGAAGAATACTACACTCACCAACCTCTGCGCGCAAGAGCAGAAGGCCCAGGGCGCTGATGGTGAGACCGCACTTCTATTATTCCGTGACGGGACTAACAAACGAGCAGGTTCTGCCACGTCATCTGGAAATGATCCTCCAGCCCAGTCCACTGGCGGCGCGACCTCTCTGTCCCTCCAGGCAATGCCCTATGCCGTTGTACCTGCGCTTGCTGCCGTCTTTGCAGCGTTCCTGTAGATCAGGTAATTCTGCGAAGTTATCTTCAAAGCACTCCGAGGCACAGCAACTGGCCAAACAGACGATGCCATGCCCTTCACATCATTTGATATCCTATCACAGCCGTTGTTCTATGGTATACGCCCAATTTCTGTAACATTTATAGAGCGAATGCCAATTATGTCAATATATGGTTTAATGTTGTCTTATTCATAGGCAATATACGTGGTTCAATCCACACCTCGTGATCCACATTCGAAGCAGAGCCAGAAGCTAGAAACTTAGATTACCCAGCCAATATCAAGACGCTTTAACTGCAGCTTATGCCTCTTTCCAGCGCCATAATCGAGGAACGGATTTTAGGCAGGGCCTCAAACTGCGTTTGCATTTGTAGCGCTCACGGTTCGATTGAAAGTCGATGATCTTAGCGATGGAATGACCTCGAAAGGACTAAGAAAGGGTTCTATTTTACATGCATACACGCTGATGTATTGGCAACGTTGCCATGTATAGTAGATCCATGGCATGAACCCGCAATGTGCAATTCGTAACCGACATATTTCGCGGGGGGTTTCATGCGCAAAACGACCTGTATCACTTGAATCGCAGTGGAAAAAAGAGTGTTATGCATTCCAATGTAATTCCAATGTAAGAATGAGGGACTTATGCATGATTCGCTTCGAGAAGCCGATATCAATTGAAGCTAACGGGTGTGCGCTCAATTCTCAAACCTCGACCAAGACTGTTGGAAATCTCTAGCCAGTCGAAAAGTACAACTCAACTGCTTAAGGCTTCTATCTTGTCACATCGAGAGGACTTCTAAAGTGGTTGGTTGCTTCTTGAGCAGCATGATTGCAGATCGTTGGTTTCGCCAATCACGAGACGCTTCGACGAGGGATGCGACGCCGTTCCGATGTTCGTGGTTTTGGAAGTGGAGACAATGTGATACGGGGAAAGAAGGGAAATACGATATTCTGGGTCAGGTGATGAGATCTGGCTTGTGGAAGCCACAGCCGTAGGGCGCTCCTTCCCCAGCAAGCGAATTCACAAAAATGGACATCAAAAAACAACGAGCTCGGAGGACATTGAGAAAACCAATAGATTTCAATTACCATATCCAAGGAACCATTCTCTTCCTATTTTTGACTTTTTGGGGTCCAAACCGCTGCATGTACCATTCTTTCGTTCCAGCAGCCGTAACGCCCAGGTTTGCAGCCACGAAGACGGTCGCAGCGAGCAGAGTCCAGTTGATAAACCTGCCGATAGGCGCTGCGAGGAACGACAAGAAAAGATAGATGAAAATTTCGCACGTATAGTGGGGGCAAAGCAGATTGGAGAAGAGTGGGTGGGAGGGGAGTTGGTAGGTAGTGTGCTCTGTCCGGAGGCGGTACAAGTAGGCGTGGTACATGTGTTGCAGGACATGAGCGGTGAGGATGCCTGGCACGAGTACAGCTATTTTCCACTGCACCCTCTGTGCCTCCCAGGGTGCACGATTTGCGCCCTCTCCAAAGAAGAAGGCTGCTGGCAAGTGTTCCTGCATGTCTCCAGCGGCCTCGAGCCAAATGGCCACGTTGGCCGTCAGATAGAAGAGAATGCCTAGCAGATAGTGCCCAACCCACATCTGGCTCTTGCTCGTGGACATATAAGAGTAGGACTCGCACATGCGCCGGACGCCCTGGAGTAGCATGAGGAGCCAAGCGAGTTGCACCTGTCCCACTGTCACTGCTTCAACACTTGCGTCCAGCGGCGCATGCAGCACATTCCCCAAGGAGAGGCGAGGACGGCGCCACAGTTGCCATCCCCACAAGAGGGAGCACGCCACCGACACGATGTAGAAGTGGGTGAAGTAGCTGTGTGGGACACGGATGCGGGCGAGGCGGTCGAGGGCTTGCTCGAGGATTGATCCGAAGCGTTTCTCCGTGTCAGCACGGGACGCAGAGGGCGCGGACGAGCGAGAGCCGTATGCCAGGAAGCGGGTTCGGAGAAGAGGGATGGCCTGCACGAGGAGAATCTACAAGGACTGGGGGTTAGTGCAGACGGGGGTCATGATTGTTGCCACGGCCTCACAAAAGCAGATGCAGCGAGATAGAAGGTACGCAAGAGGACGACCGGGCCCAGCAGAGTGTCCATGGCGGCGGTGGGTGCTCGAGAGGGGGGTGTGGGTGTGGAGAAGTGTTGAGGATGGAGGAGCTGGTCGCGGCCAAGCTCGAGCATCATTTCCCATGTTTCATACGGCGCCTTGCCCCAGTGGGCAGGCTCAGTGCAATATAACCGTCGATCACACCTCGCAGAGCCGCTAGACGCCGTTTTAAGTTACGGGGTGTCGCTATCGCGGTTGCATGTGCTCCTGTCGAAACAATGGGCACTGGGGGGCAGCGAGCGACCCACGGAATGCAGTGGATGCAACCGCGCCTGACAGGTGCAGTACCGTTGCACGTCTCTGCCTCATCGACGACGGCCTCTCTACTCCGCAGCAGGCAAAGGCAACCATCCCCCCCGATATCATGTCACGGCGGCCAGCTCGCACTCTGACGGGTGGGCAGGGCCCTCCTGCACGCCCCCAGAGAGCCAAGGCTGCGCCCCCGCCCGTCTGCGTCCCCATTTGCTGGCCATCCGAGCCCAAGGGGCGCTGCCTCTCTCTGGCGCTGCCTCTCTCTCTCGCTCTGCTCTCGTATCGCGCTGCCTGCCGTCGACACTCACACTGAGAACCACCCGCTGCCCACCATCCCCCATCGCTTCCATCCCAACCCTTTGTGCCGCCAGCTGGCCCCGACCATCTCCATCGCACAAAGGCGTACACGCGACGGTAGACGTGCCCTCCTTGTTTCGCCGCACCTCGCGCCTTCTCAGCCTTCACCGGACGCCATGAGGCAGCGCGACTACGCCAACTCCCAACCGAAGCGATGAATAACGGCGATCATGTCGTGAAGAACGCTTCCGCTGGCCTTTCTGCGCGTTCGTCTCCCCAGGCAAAGGCGGCCTCGCCCGCGAGCGACAGGCAGAAGCCCAACCATCGCTTGCGGAACGGCCACAACCATTCCGACGAGGATAGCGAGGCCGAGACTGTCATCCAAGAGGACTCCAACGTCCAGCCGCCCAAGGAGAAGAAGGTCATCAAGCAAGAGCGCAACGACGATGACAATGCCTCTGGCCTGCAGGCCATCAAGGAGGCCTCGCGGCCGCGGTCGCCGGCTGTCAATGGTCGGAGACGGAGGTCGGTGTCGGATATGAAGCTGAACGGTGTCAAGAATGGCGAGCGCGATGTTAGGAGCACGTCCCCGAGCAGCCGCACAGCGTCGCGCCACGCCAAAGAGACGAGTGCGTCGCCAGTTCCATCCACAGCCTCACCCTCCCACCTCACGACGCGTGGACGAAGCTCGTCGTCTTTGGAGAACAAGAAGCGCAAGATCAGAGACGAGTCGGCCCCGAAGTCGCTGGAACCACTGCGGCAAAAGGCGAAAATCGACGGGCTCAAAGAGCTGCGCACTCAGCCCACCTCACCCGCAACACCAGGCATTGGGAACCACCGAAGGTCACAAAGCACGCAATCGCTGGTGGGTGGCGCAACCCGCAAGCGCAGGGAGCCGACGTCCATCACAGTGCCTCGCGACAAGAATTGGTCCGATTCCAGCTCAGACAGCTCCACATCACCCCGACACGCCCAAACTCCCGGCGGTATTCCACCCCATAAGCGCGTCCAGCGTTCCTCCCACCGAGTCTTGACGTCCCCCGGCGCGCGAGCCATGCCCCACCCGAAGAAGAACACTGATAAGTTTGGTGCGACTCGTCTTGCACGGGAGTGCGAGAAGGGCGAGGTATCGTTGGTAAGGGCGGCCTACAACGCAGCACCTGAGGAGCTGAATCAGACCGATTTTGCCGGCATCACGCCGTTGCAAAAGGCCGCGCTCCACGGCTGGAGCGATGTCGTGGCATTCCTGATTGAGAAGAGATGTCGTACCGACTGCGAATCGAACGACCGCGACACGCCGCTGATAGACGCCGTCGAGAACGGGCACCTAGAGGTGGTCAAGCTGCTGCTCAACAAGGGACGTGTGAACCCACATCATCAAAACAAAAAGGGCCAACGAGCGATCGATGTTCTTGATCCAGACGACGAGGATTACGAGGAACTGGAGAAGGCACTAAAGGACGCTATGCGGCGGGAGACCAACACGAGCAAGGACGACGAGTATGCTCAACCTGGACTGGGTCAGAAATCCGCTTCAAGGCTCCTCTACAACGAGTACAATCAAGAGACTCTGATCGAAAAGGCGGGTGACGGAGACATTGCAGCTGTGGGAGAGCTTATCAACAGCAATATCAAGCCCAACATAGCCTGCGGCGTTGCTGCATCCAGAGGAGGCCACTACGACATCTTGAGCATTCTTCTCGCCAGCGGACTGAAAGCCGATCCAGACCCTTCGAAGCACAGCGAGACACCAATGCTAGTTGCGATTGGCAGAGGGCACCTGAAGATTGTTAACCTGTTACTAGAGCAGGACAATTTCGATCCAACGCGGCGGAACCGGGACGGCAAGACCTACCATGAAATCTCAGAGGAGCGAAGGGGTCCTAAATGGGAGCAGGAGAGAGACATCCTGAAGCAAGCACTCAACGCTTTTCGGTTGAATCACAAAAGCCCAAGGCGTACCAAGAAAGAACAGCCCAACACTTCTGTTGTGCGGAAGCGAAGGTCCTCGCCCACACGTGAACGATCCACCTCGCCACGCCCAAAAACGAAACACACTCAACTCACACAATCCAAGACCGCACCACAAGGACCAACAAAATCCCGTAGGCTGCTCTCTGGGAAAGAGATGGCGAACCGAGACGTCAAGCGTCGTAGAAGGGTAGTCAGCGACGAGACCTCGGAAGAAAGTGAAGATGAGGTTCGACCACCGAAGAAGAAGCCTCGGTCGTTCAGCGAGGGCGAGGAGCAGAAACCCGTAAAGAAGGCAATAAAGGCACGATCAGAAGACCACGACGCGCCGAAACGACGAGAGCGCGCCAAATCCCATGATGACAGCGAGGAAGATCATCGAAAGAAATCGCACCCAAAGATCCGACAGAAGACGGAACGAGTGCAGCTCGCCAAGCCAACGCCGGAAGCCGACTCGCCGGACGAGAAGAAGCCTGGGCCGAAGATCAAAACGCGCGTCGTCCACGAGAAGATCAAGAAGCGAAGGTCGTCTGAGGTCTCACTCGATGACACGAGAGTGAAGAAGACGCCCACGCCGTCAGCCAAAGGCACGCCCGCGCCACCCGAGAAAGCGTCGACTCCCGATCTCATCCGTCAACAACGACAAGAGGCCGAACAACAGGCTGCAGAAGCCAAACGCAAAGCTGCCGAAGCAGAGGCCAAGGGGAAGGAGGAGGAGGAGGCTGCTCGTAAAGCGGCCGAGGAGGAAGCTGCCCGGAAGAGAGAAGAGGAGGCAATCAGAAAAGAGGAGGAGGAAGCTGCTAGGAAAAAGGCAGAGGAGGAGGAGGCCAAACGACGCGAAGAAGAGGCCGAGGCCGAGGCCGCTCGCAAACGAGAAGAGGAAGAAGCTAGGAAACGCGCAGAAGAAGCACGAAGGCAGGAGGAACTGGCAGCACGACAGGATCGTATCTCGAAACTTCCTCGTGCGATGCGGCGAGCTTGTGAACTTGGCAACAACCGACCTCTCCACTTCTCCGGCGAAGAGCTGGGTATCTCGGCCGTGTTCCTGCCACTGTTCTATGCCACCTCTCAAGACATTATGCCTGCCGAAGAGAAGAAGGATGGTATCTGCAAGACCTATATCATGTCCTTCCAGGCTTGCGGTATTCTCGGCCTCCCCGAGCTTGACCTCGCGCGCCTGCAGTCACCTTACTGCGATTGGAACCGCTTTGAGGTGACTCGCAAGCAACGTGAATTGCTCCTTCGTCAATACGATGTGGCTCTGCTCGCACAAGACTTCCGCTTCCCGATGGAAGGCAGTCCTGATTATGACTATGACAAAATTCAAGCATCGATCAAAGAAGCTCGGCAGCAGTTCTTGAACATGGATGGGCTGTACTGGATCGAGGACTCTTTGCTGTTGTCCGAGATTGAGAAAATGGACCCACTCAAGCCTCTGCTAGAAGAGATCAAGGACGCCAGCAAACGACGGCAGATTTACCCTGCGGATTCTGATACCGAGGTCGCGCCCGAAAAGAAACACAAGCCACGGAAGAGTTTCATGGACATTTTCGTCGAACAGCCCACTGTGAATGGAATCAAGACTGAGGAAGCAAACGGCGAGGGTTGAAGTCATGTCAATTCAATACCAACGCCTAAAAAGTCCACCGTCGCCGTCGGAATGCTCGCCGCCGCTGCTTGTGATTCTTATGACGTCCCCAAATATGTTTGAAAGTGGAGTAGATAATAGAGGCTATGACCATCAGGCCTGTCAAAGCGCACTACTGTGGAGGAATATCTGTGACGAAGAAAGGACAAGCATGGGGAGGATGGAGACTCAACTGAAAGACACGATCTTTCCGACATTCTCTTTGTACGTATTGGAATGGGTGGAAAGATACGGACATTGATAGCATGGGAAAGACATGGGAGAGGCGGATATCTCCATGTGCATAATGTCACTTGCGATGATATGACGACCATGTTGAATGTGAGAATAATGAAGTGTGAAACCCACCTTTGACGATGAACATGAAGTAAATTTGGTGGAGACTGTACACCAAAGATCAAAACGGTCTATGGCAATGTCTGCTTGTTTTCGCATCCACTGCCCAATCATACAAGGGTATGCTCAGCCCAGGCTGGAGCTCCCTGCACCACGCGTTCTGCTACCCCGCAACGTCGCATTCGCGCGTCCAGAGCTCCACCACTACGATCAGCTCTCCACCCATCTTCCAAAACCTCTACTACCACCACCACCACCACCACATTCCCCCTCCGTCCCCAACCCGATTCTCGACCCCGCCGTCCTCCCACCCCTCCCTCCGACCGCCCAGATACCATGCCGCCAAAAAACAAAGGCAAAGGCAAAGACACCAGCAACGACGACAGCGGCAGCAGCAAATCCAAACTCAAGCCCGCCACCAGCATAAACGTGCGGCACATCCTATGCGCCAAACACAGCAAAAAGGAAGAAGCGCTCGAGAAGCTGCGCAACGGAGCAAAGTTCGACGAGGTGGCGCGCGAGATGAGCGAGGATAAGGCGAGGCAGGGTGAGTGAGTGGTTGGGCTGTCCTGCCCACCATCTGGTTCTGTCTGGCGAGAGCGCTGGTGGTGCGGGAGGATGGTTTGTGCTGACGAGTGTGTAGGTGGGTCGCTGGGGTGGAAGGTGCGTGGGTCGTTGTTGGCGGAGTTCGAGAAGGTGGCGTATGAGCTGGAGCCGAGTTCGACGGGGAGCCCGAAGTTGGGCGAGTGTAAGACTGGGGAGGGGTATCATATTATTATGGTGGAGGGGAGGAAGTGAGCGAGGAATTGGTCATACATGTTTCATGGTTGGGGCCCATGGGCTAGGTAGTCTGCGCTGAAGGTGGTTAGGGGTATGCTCCTAGATTGGCGCACTGGATGGCGACAGTAAAGTGTCGACCTAGCATTCGTCTACGCTGTGTGCTCTCAGGTATTGCTTCACAGATCACCAGCAGCACCATCTACGATTGGATTGGAAGGATTGAATGCACTCGGCTTGAGATGTGCTAAGCTATGCTGACTGGCAAAGCGGCTACCTCGCCGCAGTTCGGCATCCTATAGTAAATTCCCCAAGACCAAAAACGCCAGACCCAAGCCATTCGCTTCTCATGAATCAACCCTTGTAGAAATCAGCTGCTTCTTCCTCTGTGACGTCGCTCGCGAAGCTGCGTTTACGATCAATAAGACCGTACTTGCTGCCCCGGATCTTCCACCACATCTCCCTGCGATCTCCATTCAACTTGCTTCCCAAAAGCTCACTCTTCAGCTCCCTGATGAATTTGTTATACATCTCTGGCTCCTCCATCTCCGTCAACTCTTCGCGCAAAACGCGGACTGCTTCCAACGCCCTTCCATACCCGCTCTCGCCCACAGACGATTTGATCAATTCCTTGATATTGCCCGCCATTTCGTCAGCTGCGGCTTGAATGGCGTCGAGATCGTCGGTGAGTGCGAGCGCTTGCTTGAAAGTGGGAATCAAGTTCGAGGCTTCAATCTTCACGCGCTTGGGGTTTCCGAGTAGCGCGTCCACATCCAGGCCAGACAGCGGCTTCTCGCGATCCTGGCGCCGCCGCTTGAACCGGCCTTTCTCTTTCGGAGGCACGCGTTTCACGTCGGCTGCCTTTTTGAGGGCGGCGAATTGCGGTCCGCTTTGCTCTTGCAGATCCGCGGGCGGAGCTGAGTATTTGGTCAGTATCGCCGCGGGCGGAGGAAGCTCGGAAGCAGTTGGGTTGGTGGCCCTCCAGCGGATGATGTTGGATATGCGGTGCAGGAGCGGCGAGAAGGTGTCCTCAATCTTCATGTACTCGGTCGGTTCACCGTCCTCGTCTCGATCGTAGCCTGAGAGATCCATGGCGTCGACATAGTCACTCATCGCTTGCATGAGGTCTTTGTTTGGCAGGTCACGGTGCTCAGTAATGGTTTTACCGCTGACAGTGAGCTTCTTGTCCAGGGGAGGAAATTTGTAACGGCGCATGTCTTCTTCGAAGGGTAGCTCGACGTCAATGAGGCACTCTTGGTCGCCTTCTATGCGAGGCGCGAGAAGAATTAAAAGTGGCGGTTTCCCTTCCTTCGTTACGAGACGGGCCACAGCATAGCACCCTGCCTCATACAAGGCGTGGATGAATGAAGAGAGAGCGAGCTGTGACTGAGTATTCGCTTTCTGCGCGACGATGAAGTTTGCGCGGCTCATTGGAAGGAAGCGATCGAATGTCTCTTCCTTGACAAAACCAATCAACTCAAGACCAGCATTCGTCTCAAGCATTACGATGTTTGCGTCGGATTCTGAGATGTGAACAGCAGTACGGCCGTACTCAAAGCCTCGCTCAAGATCATCGGGTTCCACGTTCATCTTGGCCCCTGGCTCGTCTGGGTTATCAACCTGGTAGACGCGCTGATTGCGGACGGCAGAAAGGGCTCCATCTGGACCAATTGGATAGTCATCTCCAGCCATGGTCCCAGATGATTGCGTGGACGGGCCAGCGGTTGAAGATAGATCTGTCCGGACAACAAAAGAAGACGCAGTGGGTGGTTTGGCGATCATTGTACAGGGATAACGCTCCACATCGATTGTCAGGGTCGATTCGAACTTGTCGGAATCCCCAAGAGTAAGCGTTCCTTTATAGCCTGCGATGGGGCGTGTCTCCTTCAACCGAGGAATGCTCAGCTGCTTAATGGCGACGGCTAAAGTGCCAAAGTTGCCGTTGCATCTCTCAACGAGATCTTTCAGAATAGCCTCGTTTACCTCCTTTACAGGGTCCTTGTCCTCTTCTTTATGGCCAGTCTCGGGGTCATCAAAGTCGACACCCAGAAGCGTGATTTCTGTCTTGTGACCTTCTTTTTCGTCTTGATTGAATTTCTTGACAATGTCGTCCAGATCTTTCGTGTCCATGCGGCCCGTACCATCTGTGATGATTATGATTCGTCGGTCATACTTGAGCTTGTTACCTCTCACTCCTAGTGTGCCTTTGTCGAGCATGGTTATGGCAACGGCTAGTGCAGACAATAGATCTCCACTATTGGTCGAGCTTGGCCTTAACTGTGGCTGTAGGCTACGTATGTCTGATAACAAAATCTGCTTAAGTGGGGATAAGACTTGAATGTGCCCATACCCTTCCACTTCAGGGATAAGATCAGCAAGTTCGGTGTCTTGGACGCGTCAGTCTATAAGAAAGTCCTGGCGCGTGTGGAGAACATACCGTTCGTTCGAAAGCCAATCACGCCGATCGATGCAGTCTTGCGGCCCGTAGCAACCTGTAAGTCAGAATTATTGATATCAGATTCTTGTCAAGAACTCACGGTTGTCGTAATCTTGTCCCAAACGTACTCCAGCGCCCAGTCCAGGTTGGATTGACTCCGAGCATGGCGCGTCTCGCCCATGGAGCGTGCGAGGTCCAGCACAAACACAGTTGCTTCTTTGCCCGCCATTGCGATGCTATGCTGTTGAGACGGGGTAAAGATGGGTGAGAAGATTCGTGAGGTGCGAAAGCGAGTGATCGCCTTGAGGTTCGCCAGGCAGGCGCGCACGGACGCGGAACGTCGACGCGCGCTTTCACGTGCACCCAGGCCAGCCCTGACGCAGCCACGCTTTCATCCTGCCCTGCATCCTTTCTTCTCACACATTAGTTTCGCACCGATGCATGAACGAGTCTGCATCGCTAAACTTGCTCATTGAGCCGACTCTTTGGAGCTTGATCAATTCATACTCGAGCCTGCCCCACCCTTTTTCTTGAATCTGCACGCTCTCTTCCATGCCATTTCATCTCAGCACCTGCCCACATTCAATATTGAAGGTTTTCCTTTTTCGCCTACCCCGTTTCTTTGGGTTTGAAGTGGTCAAAATGTATTCAAAGACTCGTCCACCCCCAACCTCACCTTTACGCTAACTAGCGTCGGTCTTTTGCGAAATCACCGATCGCCGAATTCATACGACCGAGCATCTGACGTACCTTAGTTTTCTGCCTCCCTCCCTCCCTCCCTCCAATCGAACTCAATTTCCTCTCGATTGAACACTCATTACAAGAACTGTCATTTGTGTACATTTTCGTCTTCCAACTATCCTCCACCATGTCCGCCCCCGCTCTTCACGTGACCGACACGGATGGCACTGGCCCTGTCAAAAGGCGAAGACCCGCGCTCTCGTGCGTCGAATGTCGGAGAAGAAAAGTTAAATGTGATCGAAACAAGCCCTGCACGCCTTGTACCCGTATCAAGAGTCCTACCTGCACGTTTCGCACAACGCCATCCAGGCGGAGCAGTCCGCAACTCGTGAGAGCATGGGATTCTTTTACTTCTCATCATGATGAGGCAGGCTCCGATATTCCTCCCTCCAGTTCCACTTCCAGTCAGCATGGCGAACTTGACTCAATGGGCAATCGATACACGGTATCTGGTATACCAGAGCCTCGCGGAAGTCTCGTAGGCGATCATTTGCCAAGCCCACACTCTACTGCAGGGAGCGAACCGGGTCTTGCAAAAGTCAAGGACTTCATCGATCAAATTCAAGAGTTGGAACAAAGAATGGCTGGTATTTCGACCCACAAGAACGGTGATCAATTACTGCAAGATACTACGTCACCGTCGACTTCCGCGGCAGGTCAATTCATCAAGAGCAAGTTTTACGGTGGAAGCCATTGGTACAATGCCATCGAGCCAGTAAGATGTCCACGCAGCCTCATTTCATTCTTTGCTTTGATTCTATTGTATAAAAGTTATTGCATTTGATCACCACGCTGATTTGTCTCCCAGTACGAAACTCTTGGTCCTCAATATGTGGACGTCCATCCCGAGACCAATCGAACCCAAGTCAACAGGTCATCCGAATTGTACAAATTAGTTCTCGACTGTAAACGCATGGCTCGCATCGTAAAATCATCTCGGATGTCGTGCCCAACGACGTCCCTAGAAGTCCAGGCATTAATTCCGGAAAAGTACGTTTGCGACCAGCTCGTGGAATGTTATTTTCGGACCTTTGAAGGAGTTTTCCGGGTTCTCCATATACCCACTTTTCGAAGGGAATATCAACGCTATTGGGAGGCAACTGCTGCGATGCCACCATCTGTCCTGTTGAAAATCGTGCTCGTCTGCGCACTGGCGACCCCCTTTTACTCCGGACCTGAGAAACCGCAACTGCGACCCTCGTGTGCAAAATGGATACAAGCCGCAGACTCATGGCTGGGCGGGTCACATGAGAAGTCTCGCCTCAACCTCCCAGGCTTGCAAATTCATATTCTTATGCTTCTCGCAAAGCAGACGTGTAATATCGACGGAGACTTGACTTGGATATCCGCCGGAGCGTTACTAAGAAAGGCTATGCATCTTGGCCTTCATCGAGACCCCTCAAACTTCCCCAAAATCTCGTCATTCACGGCTGAAATGAGACGACGGCTTTGGGCAACCACGCTAGAAATCACTGTGCAGACTAGTCTCGATATGGGCATGCCGTCAATGATATCAGCTCGTGACTTCGATACGGAGCCCCCCTCAAACATCAACGATGATGACATTGGCGAAGGCGTATCAGCGCAATTAGACCCTAAACCAATTTCGGATTTCACGCAGACTAGTGTCCAGAGAGCCTTCTTCAAGACATTGCACGTAAGATTGGAGATCACACGTCTGATAAACAACTTTCGGTCCGACCTAAGCTACGATAGCACTCTACGACTAGGAAAGGAGTTGTCCATTGCGTGTCGAGAGCATGTCCATATGTTTCATGCGTGGGCTGCATCGTCCAACAGCCCAACTCCGTTTCAAACCAAGCTCTTCGACGTCCTGGTCCGACGCTTCATCCTCAGTCTCCATCGTCCATTTTTCGCACAAGCCAGAGACAACCCAAAGTACTACTACTCAAGGAAAATTTGTCTAGACACATCAGTAAGCATTCTGACTCCAGCGTCACCACAACAAGTGTCCGAGTCCAAAGTGCTTGTGGAGGATGACTGGGCACATCTCACAACCCATTCTGTCGGCTGGTTCAAATCCTTCTGGCTCTACAGCATAACAACAGTATATCTCGAGCTCCTCGCACAGATCGAAGAGCAAGTAGACTGCTCCATTCCACCATCATCCAGCCGCGTCCCACTCGAACCTTCCCAGACCCTCGAAACCCTCACCGCGCCCAGCGATACGACTGTCCCAACGACTTCTGCCGCACCGCCTCCACTCTTCGATCTCCCTCCTGATTTTACCCGACTGAGAAACTTTCTCGTACAAGCGCAGCACACGACGATACGCCGCATCGAGAACGGCGAGG
The DNA here is from genome assembly GCA_010093805.1 of Polyplosphaeria fusca. Lineage (NCBI taxonomy): Eukaryota > Fungi > Ascomycota > Dothideomycetes > Pleosporales > Tetraplosphaeriaceae > Polyplosphaeria > Polyplosphaeria fusca. The sequence goes on along the minus strand of ML996107.1, from coordinate 446,708 downwards.
CAAATGCAAAGGGCTGCACCTTTGCTCGCTGCGTCATCGCCAAGATCGATGCCTTGGTCTCTGGCACGAATGCGGATGCCGCTGTGCTCGCAGCTGCGAAGCTGTCGGTCGAGGAAAGCGCCCAATTGATGCGAAAGGCATACTGGGAGGAACATGGCGTTGATATTGATCTCGAGAGCGGTATCGTGGCAGAAGGGGAGCACAGAGGGGCTGATACTGGAACATATATGGGCGAAGAATGGATGAATGAGGGCCATAATCGTGCGGATATGGACTGGGACTGGGAGGCGTTGATGCAGGAGGATGGAATGGATTTGGGGTTCGGTTTTGGGTCTGGGGTTGGGATAGGGGGAGGTATGGAGGGCTGGTTTGGTATGGGAAACTTGCTGTGAGTGGGGAAGTTAGTATCGTTGAAGAGAGGCTTTTTCGCCGACCATGATGGGGCAAATGCAAAACTCATGGACAAAACGCGTCTTTTGATATGCTGACCCTTGTAGGTTCAAAGATCTAGAAGCATCTTCCAAGTTGGAATCACGCACCACTAACCGCCATGGTTCCTATGCATTCTAGATAAAACTCTTCAAATGTGCGACTTCCATGGGGATCACTTCCTCCGACCTCAAGTGATCTTCTTCCAAAACAGGCCCGTATTATTCGCACCCGTGGAATTCCCAGAAGTAATCTTCAGCCACGTATCACCCCCCAACTCATAGTACTTGAAATTCCTCGATTGCTCTGTTCCCACCCAGCTCGGCACATTCGCCATTGTCAGCGGCCCATGGATCAGCTGTCCGCTCGTATTACTGCCTGGCGACATGGCGACCAAGGAGAATGGTCCTGCGTAGCTCAGGGTGTGCTTTCCGACTTGTGCCCAGTCGGTGTCAGAGTCCGAAAGCTCATTCGGGTATTGGAGCCAGGAGGGGCGGAATTCAGGTTCGCTGGCCATGATGTTGGCCGACATGTAGTTCGTCGGAGTGTAGGTTAGGACTATTCGATTAGCCAGGCTCGAGTATGAGATGGTCGGAAACTTACGGCCAATGGGGTAGCGGCTGGTACCGCGTCCGAGTTTATTGGATGTCCTAGTGAGTTGTTCAATACAGGTGCCATCTTGTCGAAACGATCTTGACAGAAATAGAGCATACCCATTTTGCTCCACAAGTAGCCATGTGCCATATATAAGCGTAAGGATATCAGTAGGCGCTACCATGGCTTATGAGTAGGAAGTTCGCAAATCTGGTTCTTGGGAATAGAAAAATCCAGCTTTGTGGGTAGCGTCAGGGCGCTGGTCCACTTTCATACCCGAGTCAGAAACTTCCCCTTGCTAGAAGCGGAAAGCGAGAACGAAAGCATTGCAAGTCGTATATCAAATTTACGTCCGCCACTCGGGTCCTTTATGACGTGAGATTGTCATATATACGTGCGATTGCGCTTGGTGACGTCTTTATCTGCCCAAGATGGTGCACTTGCCTTATCTTAGAATTATACTACACCAGGATTCTGAGGCAATTCAAATTGCTCGTTGGGCCGTGGGTGAGAAGCACGGACCAGTCATATATGCAAGGCTGCATCCTCAGTATTGCACGGCTTAGACTATCTTTCGCCCCGCGGCTCAGCTCGGCATTTGATGCGCCGCGCCTGCCGTGCACTACACCTCCGATAGTGGTTCCCCAAATTTCTTCTGCAGACCCTCCACGGCCACGTCTCCCAGCCCAGCGATGGTCCCCAGGCTCAGAATCTCCAAGACGCTAATCTCAATGCCAAAGACCTGTTTCCACCACCGACGCAGCTCGATGGCCATCAAAGAATCCAGGCCAACTTGACTCAACGTAAGTGAAATGTCCACTTCCTCGTCGTGCTTTATTATGAAACTGAATATTTTCTTCCCTATCTCGGCTGCCAAGTACGCTCTACTCGATGGCTCGTTGAGGAGAGAAGGGTGATCGGCTAGGCGGGACACGAATCCTTTCAACCCCTCGCGAGCTCTTAGGTTTTCGGCTTTCTCTGGGCCGATTGTGTTGTGGTAGAGCCCCATCCTTCGATCGAAGCGCCAGCTGGCATGATTTGAGGCATGGCCGAGAGGTATCTCTGACCGGAGACCCATGACTATCTGAGTCGGATTAACCCACGCCTCAGCGCAATCGTCTGCGGGTGACGTCAATCGCTTCGGTTTTGAACAAATAATGGACAGCTCCAAAAATCTGAGCAAAGCACGCTCGTCCAGAAAACAGTGGCCCTGCGATTTGAGTTTCCGTCGTGCGTCGTTGTTTTCTGCAACGTAGCCCACGTCTTCAATAGGACATACATTGAGCACAGAAGCAGCCAGCCCCTGATGACGCCGGTATTGGCAGAAAGATTCCAAGAATGTGTTTGCAGCATTGTAGTTCGATTGGCCGGGTTGTTGGAAAACTGTGCCCAGCGAACTCGCCATGGCGACGAAATCCAGATCGGGACCCAGTTTGCGGTGAAGATTCCATGCGCCCTCTATCTTCGGCGCAAGGACAGCTTTCCATCTATCGTAAGTCATATCCAATACGGAACAATCCCGGAGTTGCATGGCAAGGTGCAAGACACCGCGGATTTTTGACTTGGCTGCGCCGATTGCTTTCAGAACATCGGCCTCATTCTGCACCAGGCCTTGCACAGTAGTTGCTGTGCACTGCATACTCTCTAGCTCGGCTACTAGCTCATAATCACTTCGTTTCGTTCCGGCGGTGGGTGACAGGAAAAGAAGGTTTCGAGCTCCTTCCTCAGCCAGCCAGATTGCAATGACTCTGCCGAGACCCCCGAGGTCTCCTGTTAGCATATAGGTCGCATTGGGATCAAAACGTACAGCACCGTCGAGAGTGAGTTCTTGCTGCAAATCGAGTGGGCGATACCGCCTAACCTTGATGACACCGTCATGAAGAACGTATTCTCGATCAGGAGTAAGCCCATCATTCATCTCTTCCGTCCTTACTTTCCGGAACACTTGAAGGACGGACGGAAGGAAGGACTCGGACAATGAATCAATCTCTAGCGTAGTAATTGACAGATCGAGCTCAGATCGAGCTCAGATCGCGCGGACCTAATTATTCCCAACGATGTACTCCCCCTTGGATCCGTGCAATCAACCTGGGCTGGGCGCATGAGCCACAACAGCCTCCTGTTCTGCAGACCGCGACATAGAGTCTGAAACTGGATTAACCCCTCTTCGCTGAGGCTGTCGAAGAAGCTGGTTTCCAGATCAACTAGGGCAATGATATCGCCTGCATCCGATGCTTCCGTGAACGTGATGGACTTGGCACAGAACCCATTTCTTTGGAGGACTGTCCGAAGTGCCTGGCTAATTGTGGATTCGGGGTTCAAGGACAAGATTGCGATGCTGTTCTCTTCTTCTCTTCTACGTCCTGGCTTTTCGGAGATGATCGTACTGCAATATTGCCACGGTTCAACTGCGTCAAGGACCACGTTGCTTGCGCCATTCATGACCGCGGCTTTCAGCTCCATATCCCATCTGGAAACATCAACGTACGGCTGCCATACCCGATCATCAGCTTCCCCGAGCCACCAGCCAGAGAAGTTGCCGTAGATATAGTTGGGCGCGCGAAACAAGGTACAAAACTCCAAAAGGAGCAGTCGACCACCAGGAGCCAGCAATATTTGCAAGTTTCGCAGTGTCTCAACTAGCCTCGGTGTCGCGTGGACAACATTGGCCGCAACTATCAGATCGTACGAATCGCGGGTAAAGCCTTGCTGGAGTGGATCGCACGATATGCCAAACACCTTGAACTCCATGTTGGGCGCATTGATGAAGCGCTCCCGTACGCGTGCGAAAAATCCCGCAGAGACATCAGTGAAGGTGTATTTGCTGTATCGTGAGAACGCGGCTCTTGGACGCATACCACGTAGAATGAGCTCAGTTGACCCACCAGTGCCGGCACCCACTTCAAGTATCCGTAAACCCGGGGTCGTGTCGGAATACGCGCAAACGAGGTTGCTGTAGTCGAAAGTCACGGTATCGTAGATGCGCGACAGAGTATCATCGCGCAGAAGGAGTTCCAAAGCGTCCACATCACCTGAGAAGAGTTCTTGTATATTTTCGTGCACACGCTTGCTGGCCTCGGCGAAAGCAACCATGGTAGACGACGAAGCGGCATCGAGAAACAATTGGCTAATCCTACGGCGTCGGTCATCTAGCGGAAGAGAGGCAAGAGTCGCAGTGTCTTTGAGAACTGGATGTTCATTTTTCAAAGCCTCTTTAGCCACCGATTCTAGCCAGGCGCGGTATTTCATCAGATGAGGCATTTTGGGATCTTTGTTCCTCAGGAGCTCGACGGAATCAATGATGCACAGCAGCACCATTTCCTCAATCATTTCTTTACCACGGATACTCGCCGCTGGTACCCTGACGAAAGAAGATGGGTCCTGGAAAGTCGAATCTACTACCCAGTGGAGACGCGCTCCGCCATACTTGTCTTCTGGTCCCTCCGATCGGATTTCATCGGCTAACGATGTGAATCTCATCCCAAAGAGGCGGAGGCATGTACTCCCAGAAGCTTGCGCGGCATCAATAGCGAGCGCGCCGTCTTTCGAAGAGAAAGAGACGGAGCAATTGATACTGGTAGCAGCCTTCCAGATGCTCAATTTCTCAATCGATTTCGGTAGCATGGGCTTGCTGATATTCCTGATCAGACCTTTTGTCAAAGCCGCTAGTCCAGCTTGGAAAGTTGCGTCGATGAGGGCAGGATGCAAAAGATACCGGTCGCTCCGAGCTTCTACGAGATTGGAGATCTTAGCGGTGGCCCGACACTCTTGAGTTGACGTTGAAAGCTCTTCAATTCGACGGAACGTAGATCCATATTCTAGTCCCAATCGTGCCATCGCTCCGTACCAAGCTTTGAGGGCTACGTGCATGGGCAATTGATCTGCCATCCCTTCAATAAGCTCTGCTGCTTCGGGCAATCCAACATGGCCTTTGCAATGCCGGATCCAGGTTGACTTCGCATATGAGACGACCGAGAAATGGAATCCACTTTCAGAATAATTCACACAGCCTGTGGGGCAAGTGTGCAGGGTCGTCACAACCTCCAAGGGCCTCTCTTCATTAATCACCATTGCCTTCTCGATCGTCATACAGGCGACCGAGTAGCCCTCTTCAACATGGGTTACCTGGCGGAATGCCTCTCCAGCCATGCACACGTACGCCGAAAACGGCAACACTACCTTTCCCTTCACTTTGTGATCCACGAGCCACGGCACACTTTCCATATCCAGCATCACCGGCCACACGGGGTCGAGGTCCGTAGTCTGATGTACACGCAGACCGAGCAGCTCGTGGTGACCATATTCTCTCGTTCTCCATGCTTTTGCGAGACGACTTTCGTACCAATACGTGGAATGATTCCAAGGGTAGACTGGAAGATCTGTAAGTACCTCAGCATCTGGTATCACGTTCCTCCAGTCGATTTCAACACCGTACTGATACAATTTTCCCAATGTTGTCAGGATATTGTGTGTACTACTGGAGCGACGGACTAGTGTTGAGGAGTATCGAAATGTCGAGTTTGTGTGAGCACAAATTTGGCGAAGCGGACCGGCGAGTGTTGAATGCGGACCAATCTCAAGGAGAATGTTGTCCTTGTGTTCTCGGAGACTGGTCGAAACTGCAGCGTGGAACCTAACTGGGGACGTCAAATTGGCCACCCAATACTCTGGAGAGATGTTGCCTGACAGGAGAACTAAATCTCCGCTGGCTACGCTCGAAAACATTGGCATGAGCGGGTATCTTTGACACGCAGCTCTACGCTCCATTTCATCGGTCAAAAGTTTTCGGTACTTCTCTGCTAGCTTCACCATCTGATCAGAATGATAGGCAACATCAACAAGCAATTTGCGGACAAACACGCTCGGGTCCTTTTACTTGATCTCATTGATGACCAAGTCAATGCTGTCATTGTCTCCGGCTATGGTGGTGGGCCCTGGGACATTCTCGCAGGCAATGACCGTCCCCGGATTCAATAATTCGCGAGTCGCTGCAGCACTCAGTCCAATAGCAGCCATGCCACCATTTGATGTGTAGTCTTTGAGAATGAAGCCCATGTAGTATGCGCTGATGATGGCATCTCTCAAGCTGATATTATAGCACCCGCGGCATATGCAGCAGCGATCTCGCCACTGGAGTGACCAATGACTGCACGCGGCTTGATGCCGCTTGACAACAGCACCTGGAGAAGAGCAACCTGCAGCGCCGTGCACAAAGGCTGTGATATCTCTGCGAGATGCACCTGGCTGCTCTCTGGCGGCTTCTGAAGTTCGTCCTTGATCAACCATGTAGGCGGATGTTTTAGGCTCTTTAGTATCTCATCCACGGTCTCGATGGAATGTAGAAACTCTGAGTTGCTGTGCAGCAACTCGGCCCCCATTCGCGCCCACTGTGCACCTTGTCCGCTAAAAACCATGGTCACTCCCGGGGCCTTTGCTGGTGATTTGACCATTGGCGCAGATTCGTAGCACTCTCCCGCGGTGTGCAATGCGAACGTTCGCAGGGGTCGATGTACTCGTCGTCGAGCGAGGGTAAAAGCTAAGCTTGGTAGGCGGTCTGTGTGCGTTCTAGCATAGCTTTCACAATTCTGCGAAAGCGCTTGGAGAGCCGGATATGTGGCCGCCGACATTAATAGAAGCTGCGGCAAGTCGGGCTGCAAGCACAACTTCCTGTGTAGCCTCGAAAGATGAGAGCATGGATGTTCGACAATGACATGAGCGTTGCTACCGCCGATTCCGAATGAGTTGATCGAAATTCGAAGATCTCGGTCCCGTGACCAAGGAGAGGCAGTCTGAGGCACTCTCAGCTTGTATTTTTCGAATTCGATCTTGGGATTTGGGGAATTGAATTTGATGCTTGGCACAATCATGCCCTTCTCGAACATTACAACACTTTTCAAGAGCGCACTCAGTCCCGATGATCCTTCAGAATGTCCCATGTTCGGTTTTATGGATCCGATCGTGACTCCCTTGACACCAAAGACGCGGCCGACTGCGGCCGCTTCTATCGCATCTCTCATTGTGCCGGTACCGTGGCATTCGACGTATGCAGTTTGTTCAGGATTGGCACCAATTTCGGCGTAGACTTTACGCATGAGCTCGACTTTACGCATGAGCTCGACTTGAGCTCTCATGTTTGGTTGAAGTATGCTGTTGCTTCGCCCGTTCGAGTTTACGCCGGTGCTTGTTATGACGGCTCGTATTGGGTGAGCCTTTTCAATCGCTCTGTCCAGTGGCTCAAGGTAAACGACTACGATAGCTTCACCTCGCGCGAAACCGTCGGCCTCGCTATCAAACGTCTTGCAAGAACCGTCCGGAGATAGAATGCCTTCTGCTGTCATTGCGATAGCCAAAGTCGGTCCAAGGATCAAATTGGCACCTGCAACCACAGCCCTGGAGCAATCGCCCATCTGAAGAGCCTTGCAAGTTTCATGCAAGGCGACAAGGGAAGCACTGCATCCTGTCTTTATGACTATGCTCGGACCCCGTAGGTTGTACTCATATGACACCCTGTTGGCAAGCATGAGGTCTACTTGACCGCTCATGATGTATCCGCCCCTATGCTGATCTTCCTTCCCCTGCGAGTGCATCCAGTCCTCGCCAAACGTCCCGACATAGCATCCAGTGTCGGATCCTCGATAGTCTATTACTCCAGCATTCTCAAAGCATTCGTGAATTATCTCCAGCAGGAGCCGTTGCTGCGGGTCCGTTCGTTTGGTCTCTTCTTCCGTGAGAGAAAACAACGAGGCATCGAAACGGATTGGATCCTCGTCTAGAAAATATCCGTGTTGGATTTGGATCGCGCCTTTCGTTCCGAGCGTGTCACCGAAGCCTTGCCTGTTGTAGCGGCTTGGAGGAACAGGGCCGCGTAGATCTTTACCATCTCGAAGCGCAGTCCATAATGACTCGCCGTTGTTGATACCGCCGGGGAGTCTCAACGCGATCCCACAAATAGCAATCGGCTTGCGAGTAGAGCTCATTGTTGGTATAATGACTCTGCACTTTTGATGATTCGTGCTTTTCGTGAAATCCAACTTGCAGATCAATAGGTCTGCGTAGCTTCCAGTTGCTAGTTCAGTTTGGCCCTAAGATTGTGGCGGAGAGGGTGAATGGGAGCCGCAGGTTTTGAGGGGTTTGAAACCCCAACCAAACCCTAGGGATATCCCAGAGGATTGGACGGATTTGGGGGCTATCTTCATATAAGTTAGTATGGCAGCGATCCTGCCATAGGTCCACCAGCTCAACGATAATTAGCAGTCAACACCAACAGATCTACGGTCAGTTAACACTAGATCAACTAGCGTATAGCCTAGCTAGGCTAGATTTAAACCCCTGAAGTCCCTGGGGATATCCAAACCCCTAACGCAATACCCGACCTACTGGGGTATCCCTCCACCTCAACGCCTAGTTTTACCTGCCTGGTGCGCAGCGGGCACACGACCGACTTAGTATCGTTATTGCAACACGTCCAGAAAATAAGAGTATGATGAAGGCATTTGAGAGTCCGATGATTCCACATAGTGAAGAGAATGGGAAAGTGATTACCAGTCTGGAATGGGGCTACAATATTGTGTCTCAGATCCAGAAGCGGGCGGTTGCTCGAGGTGCGCAGGATCTAGACAACATCGAGACTCCGGTGCCAGTTCCGGTTCCAGCCACTTGAGACATAACGCGTATTGTGAGCCAGAAACAAGGTGGCTGTTGTATCTCGAAGCGCTAGCAGATATCGGGCATGTACGTCATAGCTTTGTTTCGGCGAGACTGTTGTCTGACATTCCCTCGCGGTAAACCATTTCTTCTGCGGAGTTAATCTGTGGAACCAACCCAAAGCTCCGATTTCATCACACAAACCCCTCGTGTTTCTTGAATCGCCACGAGAGACGTGACTCATCCTTTGCAGGTGCACGCCCAGTTCCTTGCGGTCGTTTCTTGTCGTTGCTTTGATGTCTCAAGAGGGTGCGAGGTCGAATCGCTGCAGGGACTGCTCACCCTGTCTATTTTGAGTGGGGTCAGGCTTTTGCGGCCACATGCTCTCGGCAAACCATCGTCACACCCCGAGGCATGGAATCAGACAGATGGGAGGTTAAAGTCGTCAAGGCTTCTTGGGAGATCCCTGTTACGGAGACCCAAGAGACCGAGACGGCATCCTCGTTGTAGCTTATTTCGAAATTGAAGGGAACTGCAACTCCTTCGGCGCCTCAATGGAGGGCTCACTCGGCGCTTGCCGGGGGCTATATGTGCGTGGCCGACTGACGAAGCGTCCGAGATTGGGTATGAAGAGCGAGTTCTGAGCATTCATGAGGGATTGCTCACTCTCAACTTTGGTTGTCGAGACAGCTACCGGCGGATTTGTAGAAATCTGAAAAGCTCCTGCACTTAGAGGTGTGGTTTGACTGGGTTCCTTTTTCGCCTGGTACATTCTACGATTTTGTGTACGAAGCACTCTACTCTAAATAGAGGGCTTTAGATACTCCGGTATATGTGGTGGAAGCCGAGATATTGATTGTTCAGATGTAGGCACCGGAAAAGGTTTTTGGAGGAGTGGAGGCGATGATGTTAATTTGTGGATACCTTGGCCTGATTGGCACAGTTCGCAAGGTCGAATATCTTCTGATTTCAGGAAAATCTTCTAACGTCGGCTCGGCGTTCGAATTTGTCAGCTCATATACGGCAATACACTGAGAATCATTGGATTGGCGTCAATCCTTTTTGGTCCTACAGAATTTGGCAATACTTCACAATCACCTACATTCACGATCGTAGCTTGAGGATTATGGGCGGACAGTTCAGTCGAAGGCCTCGCAATTTCTAGTGTCTCTGGGGCGATCTATCGGAGTTCACATTAGCACAAAAGAACGTGTATGAGGCAAACTGACCTTCGCATCCGCGGACGCCATAGCCTTGAATGGTGTCGTCTCTTCGGAACTCACGTTACGCCACTTCTCGGCAATAGCTTTTCCTATTCGATCTAGTCACCATCAGTAGCTGTGTCTATTGCGGTCGTACTTATTTCATATCCTGGATTTTGGGCATCTAGAAAGTGTTCATAAGAGGTATGTCCTTGATTCGGAGACTCGGCCTTCTCCCAGCTTTCACTCGCCGCTTGGCCAGCTTGAGCACCAATGCCTGTTCTCGAAAGTTGTCAGATAATGGCGTAGTAGCCGTTGGCGTTTCTTGATCTCCCAGTATTTCGATAGATGTTGGCAATCAGTTCAAGAGCCTGTTTCCTCTGCTCTAAGCCAGTCGACTTCAGTGGCCGGTACCATATCTCCGCATCTCTTGCATATTTAAGTGCCTCGTCATATTCTTTCTTCTGGTAGAGAATTTCTGCGAGAACCAGAGTATCCATCCAGATATTGTGAGCGTCAGTGCCAGGGATTCGCCTCAGTAGGTTGATCTTGTCGCGTAGTAGCTTCTGAGCCTCATCGGGCCGCCGAAACCGCATTGCCGCCACAAGCGCAGATACGGCTCCAAAGAGTTCCTCGAGGAGATCACAGGCCCTGCCTCTTGAAATACTGTCTCACACACTGTCTATGCAATCCTGGAGACTCGCTCTAGCTTCGACGTACTCCTTTAATTCCAGATGCGTGACACCGTTGTCAAGAAAGGCTCGTACCATTTCCTGTCCCAGCTCATCATCTTCAGAGTCAGACTCTGACAAGATCATGTTCCTCGTTACATGTGCCACATCTCTTCCGGAAATGCTACTAGGAGTGGCAGCCAACTCTTCAGACTCGGAGATTCTCTCAACCCAGCTTGTTGTCAAATCAGTTCGCTCGATGGAGATGTCACCAAATTCCGAGCCAGAGAAAACGGTCGAGCCTTCACCAGGCTGCAGACCCAACGTTGTAGAGGAGGCGCTTACGACACTTGCTGCGGCGATCAAGCCCTTCTTCATTTTGCCAAGTGTCTCATAGTGCGTCTTTGTACTGACGGAAGTATCAGGACTATCCTGTGAAGAGATATTGGCGTTGAATGAAGACTCCAGTGCAGCCATACGTTGGTTGAAAAGAGCCCCTAGGCTGTTGATCATTTTCTGCGTTTCGTCTAGCCTAGGCAGCACCTTATCCGTTGCTTCTTTGTCTGCCACCTGATGCGTGCTGGTTCAATCAGCTTGATGCGAAAGTCTAAGGAATGGCAGCTTACAGTATCGATGTGTTTAAAAGGACTTGGATGGTGTCTTTGGAAGCCGACACCTGCTGTTGGTACATGGCAATCTCGTCGGCTGCCGACGCTAGGCGAACGTGCTTCCTTGCTGCGTCGAATATCTGCACACTCTTGTCTATACGAATGACAGTCTCCTCCAGTCTTGACAGAGTGCGCTCAGAGTCCTGCAGGCAAACGAGAAGCTGCTGCCAATATGTGCCCACCTGTCCGCTGGATCCAATCCAAGCCTTTTTGGATCATTGACTGTGTCATGCATGACAGCAAGTATAGTTGCAAAGTTCTCGACATTTTGCGTAGCAATTCGACCCGCTTGTCGGCTGTTTTGGCGCCATCGACGAACTTCTTCAGGCTCCAGCTTACTGACAAGCAGAGCTTCGCAGCCGAAAGTGCCGATATTGTTATGGAGGCAACATCCATGTTAGAGTGATCAGAAGTTAATCATGAGCGAACAAGACATGGAAAACGATGAGCATGCCACGCGTGGTCCTGATACAAGCTAGGGATGTGGATGTTACGTGAAGTTGCGGTTGAGATCTGCAGGGCTGAGTTCGCGTCCCCTGCGGACTGAGTCGGGACGCCTCCTGCAGCCAGGCGGGTTTCCAAGTCATGATTGGTGAAGCGCCCGTGAAGCTTGCTTTGGGAGGTTGAGGCTGAATTGTTCTTCTTTTCGAGGTCATGTAACTCCTTGAACGCTAATCTAGTGATATGTGGAGGCTTTGGGTCGTGGCGTTAGAGCGACGAATAGTCGCTCCTGCTTTGTTCTCCGGCCAATGAATGTTGGGACAACAACGCGCTGCGCTTCCCCAAACCGTACACCAGCGCACTCCATTACGCACACCCTTTCTTTCAGCCAACCACGCCCCAGAGCCAACCGTCGTGCGGGTTGGTTCCTGCTCGTGAACGCATGATAAGGGTTATATAGCATCGCGCCCACTTGTCAAACACCTTCCACATTGCCTGACATTTCGTTCAGCATAACGCAAAGCCACACCGGCGTCATCGGCGTCATCAGCGTCATCAACACATCTCGACCATGGCACCTTCCGCCCTCGGCATAGGCATCCCTGCCTCATCTCCCGCCGTGCCAGATCATCTGCGCGAGCACGTCGAAAAAATGCTGAAGAACATGAGCGCAAGCATGAACGCCTCGCCCTTTGACTGGGAAATGTTCTCCATTGACTTGAACGAAGACCTCACAGGCCTCATTTCCAAGCTCGGGGAGAAAGATTGGGACGTGGTCATGCTCGGGGGTGAGTCGCAGCTGCATGTTAGTATGAATGCAATGGCTTACGTGTACTTCATAGTGGGTCTGAGGGCAGGCAGCCAGGAGCTGGTAGAGTTATTCGAGAAGATCATTAATATTGTCCATCAAAAGCTGCCAAAAGCGAAATTCGCCTTCAATACGACCATCGAGGGCGCTCAGGAAGCCTGTCAGCGTGCGCTGGAGCTACCAAAGGTTTGAAAGACTGGCTCTTGGTGGACGAAGTGAGGAACTTGTATTGCACTTTGGTCCCGAGCAGATCTATCGCTCAATACCAATCTCAAATCGTTATTCTGACTTTGACAAGCGATTACTCCGAGCATACACTGATATCATTCGCCTCAGCGATGATTTTAGCTATTACTTACCAGATATCAAATCGCTGCCTTGATAAGGCAAGCATGATCATCTAACGAAAACCAACATGTCCAGTGCAATCCAAAATGGTCGTAGGCCCATGCACGGATCTGGGGTACCAGCACCAATATTGGAGCAATTGTCCACATGGGCGTGGTATTCATTCGGATCAGGGAATGGAAAACACTTGAATAAAAGCAGTTGACGAAGAGTAAGGATGAAATCAAAATCAAGTATAATGTTGTATAACGTTAATGGCAATACTCTGGGCAGTAATTAGTATCAGGGAAAGTTCGGATCACTAAAGTTGAAGGAGACGTACGAGAGGCTGTCCAGCCAACACCCTTTCAAAAAGACGTAGGGCTTGCAACATGAGAAGGGTCACTTCATATCCAACCGTCTTTCTCCCTCTCGTCCTTCCCCGCTCCTGCATTTCCCATCAGCCAACCAGTAGCGACTCCTTTCCATCGTTCAACGCTCCTTTTCTTGGAAAACCGGTATTGCCCCTCCCTGCTTCGCTCAAGGCGCTGTTTGAACGGTGCATCGCCTGCAAGCCCGAGCCCTCCTAATTCAATGTCGTCTCGTACTTCAGCCTCTCTGAAGCCGGGCACTGAGCCACCTCCGCGCTTCGATCGCATCGAGCTGTTTTGATTGAAACTGGCCGCCTTTGATCCTATAGTCTCATTTGAACGGGCGTGTCGAAGACGGTTCTGGAGATCCGCGAGGTCGTCAGTTGCAACAATCCTGCCCTTGCGATTGCTGGGCGGGGTATGGAAATCATAATTCGACCTCATTTGTCGCGAGCTGGACTTTCGAGGCGACTCATCTAGTGTGTGACCGAGATCTTGGATGTCTTCGGTTTGGGCGCGCATACGGTCGAGAGACTGCATTCTCGGTGCGGCGAAGGCTCGTCCTTGAACCGACTGCGAGGGACGGCGTCCCAGGCGAGGCGAACGTTTTCGAGGATCTGCGTGTGCTATCCGCTTTTCCTCAATCGCAGCCGCGACCTGAGCGACAGAATTCGGCACCACATCGAGTGAGTTCTGCGACGATGTCAAATTCCTGACATGAACTGAGATCATGTCCGACTTGCCATATGTATAAGAACAATTGGTAATTGTACCGTTACGAGCTTGCTTTGGGGGATCAGCTTCGGCGTTCACCTCACTTGGCCACACACTTACGAATGTGAACTTCCTACAATGATATTGAGAAAGTATCGGACTTCAAAAAATTTCCCTGTTTGGCCAGTCAGGCCCCGAATCTGCTTACAGATTATGTTGCATACCACACTTCACAGTGGCATGTCCACGCGGTACCTCCAAGTCGCACGTCCGAATGTGTGTATGGTGTGCGTAAACGCCGTTCCATCCGGCACTTCCTTGTTTGATCGTCGATTTGCTGAGAATGGATCGCTCGTTACTGTCAAATATACGAGCCTGGCTCGCGGACTTTTCCATCGTCGAAGCAGCAGCCTATCGTATCAGTGTCAGTGATTTGAGATCTCACAGACTTGTCCCAACTAATCAACGAACGTGTTTATAACAGAGAATATCTCGCTCGAGCTGTAACTCAATCTTCCTGATTGTCTTGCAACTGTTGTTGGCTATATGAACGTCGACGTAGATGCTCGTGCCGCTGACCCAGACTTGTCTATGCAAGCCTGCTGTCAGTCTAACAACTTCGACAGTGTTGTCACGCGGTCTGGTCCACTCGTCACAGGCTGTCAGCGGGCTCGGAAGGGACATCAAAGCTTTCTCGGCTGCAGATCGTTAGGAACAGCATCTGACAGATGTTTCCAAACCTACGATCGAAGACAGAAAGAACTGAAATGTCGCCAGATGTTCTGACGATATACTGCTTGCCTTGGTCTCGAATGAGCAAGCTCACACAGAGCACGTATCTGATTCTGGCATTCTTTGACTGAAACGGTGGGGGCCCAACATTGAGAGGAAGGCTCATCATGAATGGTAGATTGGTGGTTGAAGGCATCAGATGCCAAAATGGGCCGGCTATTGATATTCTATTTTGGCTATCCACCATGTTTTGGGGAGGCGGGTTGTCTTCGTCAATGAGCTCCGAAGCGAGATTAAGGAAGACAGAACGTTTGTTGCCAGCCATTTCCTCGATCCCCAGGAGATCAATGGAAATGCGAGCAATGTCTAGTGTTCTTCTGTGTCGAATTCTCTCAGCATCGTCGACGGTAATTTGGACAGTGCCCTCAATTGAGCCACCGCCTACGAAGAGCCCAGCTGAAAGATCCAAGCCAAGGTCGATGCGAGGATGTCGATGGGTTGGGAACTCTAACAGCTCATTAGAAAAAGGCTCGCGGATGAATGTCCTAGAGGGTATGCGACGGTGGGTATCATGCGACACTGGGTCGAACTTGGCGGCTACATGACATAAGGGCGATAGAGATGGATCTCGTCTCGGTATGGTATGGCCAGATCCACGAGGGGGTGGAGCTGGTATTGAAGACAGAGTATGTAATGAAGGCGGCGCGCCCATGCGTTGTGTAACTGGTAGAAGCGGTGTTGCGGGAGGCTGTCTTGACCGTGAGGCGCTTCTTGTCCGTGCTCGAGATGAAGATCGAACTGGCACGCTGCCAGGGGGGATGCTGTATATGCTTGAATAACTATTGTCCGCAGGACTCGGTGGTGACGGTGTTCTAGAGGGTCTTCCACGTGTGCCAGATCCAATGCCGTTGCGATCTATGTCTTGGCTGCGCTTGGGATCGGGTTCATTGTTCTCTGTGGCTCGGCTATCGATGCTGGGACGATGCCGAGATACGACGGAGGGCTTTCGGGTAACAGACTTGGTCCGAGCGATACTATCTTCAGAAAGAAGCTTCTGAGGGATTGTGTCGACCAGGCTAGGCTCGGTGAGCTCTCGAATGTCTGACAAAGGCCGTATCTTCGCCCACGAGGGAATGTTGGCGGATGCGGCCCGGGTTTCGGTAAGAGTACTGTTGACCATCCCTCCACGGCCTGCGAACGCTCTAGGTTCGGGATCTAGGTAGATATTGTCGCTCAGCTCGTCGACTAAACGCTATTTGGGAAGACCTTGGCCAGGCGGAGACTGAGAGAAACCTTGAGTTTTCAGTATCCGATTCGGGAGGCCAAAGATGGACTGATAGCAAGGCTGTATACTAACCTCGGGAAACGACTGAATGAGCGCCTAGCTGACAAGGAGACGGTTAGATGTGGGCCGAGAGATTGATGCAGGATCCGTTACTGTTGGAAACAGGGAGAAAGTCATGTGAGACTATGTCGATGCTCGATATCCTTGATGTCGCTGGTTGAGGGCCGCATGCTGGAGAAAGGGTTCTTGACGGATTCGCGATCTGATGTTGGGGGCGTTCGCCCATGGTGGAAGGCACGTTGGGGCATCCGCACCTTCTCTTTTCAACCAATTCGACCAGAGTTGCGGCGACGAGAGCAAACAGGTGTAGTCATTGAGCACCTTTGTCATAGATCATTCTCTTCCATCAAGACCGCACAGATCTCACGATGCTGCGCCGAAAGAATTACATGACAAGCTTCAAGCTAACTCTTACAAGCCTGGCCGCTCGCAGACCCTAGTCAATATGTCCAGCGTCCCGAAGTCACGCGGTACACATAAGCAAACTCTTCAGCTGCCGTTGTAAAGCGACACTCGCAGTCCTAATCTCCTCTTCGTCTCTCCGGAAAGACCAAACGCACAATTGCCCCGATACGGATATCAACTAGCAGACATTGCAGCAGCTAGCAGAGGGTCAGCCCTCACGGTCACCCATGAGGCAAGGCACGATGTCTTCCGAGCCCAGTCACCTGAGCCCGACCGAGAATACGCCTAGCTCCCCGGACACCAAGAGCACCGGAGGACAAAAACCTTTCGCAAATGGCCAGAATGATGGCAGAGGGGCAGGAAGGCCGTGGCAGAGCAAGGTCACGAAGCGCTCGGCAAGTGCAGCCTGGCAGTTACTGTTCTCTGACGTCTGAGTTTTCAAGACGAGGCGTCGGGCAGCTCCGAAGAAGCAAATCTTCCCCGGATCACCGTTCCGGTGATTCCTCAAATCAATGGCAGTGAGATCCAACACGGCGGTCCCGGTTGCACGGGTAGCGGCGACGGAGGCTAAATTGGATGATGGAGGCGCGACTGAAACGTGCCATATGGATCTCCACTCCACTGGCCACATACAGGGGCAGAGGGGAAGTGTCGTGGCGGCGAGGCGCGCGGGGAGGTTCAGAGAAGAGCAGGCATACGTCAAGATGGTATAGACAGGGCCTTATCGCAGCAACACCGTTGAGCCATCCGGCCAATGTCAGCGGACAGGCGTGACGGCGTGGTTCGAATGGCAGGCGCTCAGCCCTACAGACGAAGCGAGGGCTGGGCTGGGCGAGACAAGCAGGATGATAGTGGTGGATGCGCGTCGCTGGGTCCACGTCTCACGCGCTGGATCGCTCGCCGAGGTCGGGGGTTGCTTTTGGGGACGAAGTGTGTGCGAGTGCGACGGCTTGCCCCGGACCCCGCGCATGTGCGTGTGCGTGTGCTGGGGCAGCGCGAGGAGACGTGGGCTCTGTTTGTCGGGGGTTCTGTCGTACTCGTGCTGTCTTCGCCCCGAGCAGCAGAGGCAGCAGAGGGCTGATATGAAGAGCAGGCGCAGAGCAAGAGAGCAGGGCGCCGCCACGATTCCGAGGAGATGCACGGAGATGCACGACGGGCTGCTTGGGCGGTGACGCGGGAGCTAGCAGACAGCTATGCGCCATCTGGCAAAGCGATCCAGTGGCCTCGCCGTTCGCTGGCCGCTCTGGCCGCGCGCTGGCCGCTGCCCGCTGCGACGCTGCGTCCTTCTGCTGCGTCCTTTACGCCTTTCCCTGTCAATCGGCTGCAGCAACTCTTTTCGTCCCGCACACGCCGCACACACGCCCACCAGTCTGCACAGCGCCGCGACCAGCTGCCAGCCCGCCGTGCAGTGTGCAGTGTGAGCAGATGCCGCAAGCACCCCGCGACGAAAAAAACTCTGAGTCGCCGGCCGCCCCTCTGCTCGTCTGCTCGCCTTGGCCGCCGTGATCCACGCCGCCTGTCATTCGCCCGCGCCGCCTCAACGACTGGCGACGCCTGGCCAGCGCGAGGCCGACAAGCACCACCTTTAACCTCCCGCACGCCTCTGCCCGCCCAGTAACAGGTGGCCCGCGCCCGCGCCCGCGTTGAAATCTCCAGCTCCTCCGCCCCCTCTGCCAAACGCTTTTCTGTTTCCATTACCCAAGAGCTTACCTCACAACTACTCTCCAACCACACCACACCCAGCTCGTTATCAGACATTATCAAACCCTCCTACACACGCTTTCGATCCCGACCCAGCCCTGCGGCTACACCCTCTCACCGCGCGCTTAGCCGGCCAGAGCCTCCGTCGGCCAACTGCGCCCGTCGTCGTCGCCTCCGTCGTCGTCCTTGGCGCAAGGTGCCCCTCTATCAGTCGGAGGGGTACTGAGCCTGCAGATGGGAGATAATAGCGTAACAGATATGACGGTTCCCGTGGGCAAGACGGAGCTGTCGAGGGACGGCTCGACCAGCTCCATCGCCTCGTCGCCCGAGCCCGAGGCCGAAACTTATACCCAGGAGAACCCGCAGCAGCAGAAGCGAAAGGGTGGGCGTAAACCTGTGAGCTCACCACCCACTCTTGCCATTGCCAGTAGTAGTTGCACAATGTCCAAGATAGCACTGACCAAGCGCCGCAAGATCTATGCCACCTCTGAAGAGCGCAAGCAGCGCAACCGCCAGGCCCAGGCTGCCTTTCGCGAACGCCGGACTGAGTACATCAAACAGCTGGAGAGCACCATCAAGCATCATGAGGACACGCTGCAGAACCTCCAGAACAGCCACCGCAGCGCGGCCGACGAGTGCCTGATGCTCAGATACAAGAACTCTCTGCTCGAGAGAATCTTGCTTGAGAAAGGTAGGTCAATGGCTCGCCGCCGTGCCGCCGTGCCGCCGTTGCGCTGCTAACCTCGTCGCAGGTATCGACGTCCAGGCCGAGCTGCGGGCAAAGACTGGCAGTCCCAACCTAGGCCCAACTCGAGGTCCTGCGTCCGCGACTACATCGCCCAACCAAGCCCCACTCCAGCAGCGTGCCGTGATGAATAGACAGCAGGCACGCCGGTCAATCGGTGCGCCGCCCAAGGCTGAAGGTCCGCATGGTTTGCCCATGATACAACCTGATGGCGCGCTCCCCAACCGTTCGCCACTCTCACAGCCTACACCTGGTTCGCATCTCTCTTCCCCCGCCATATCGGCGACACGCTCGCCCAACTTCATTCCCCAAGGCGCCCAAGTGTCGCCAAACTTTGGCCCCATCCCTCATCAGCAACAGCAACCCCCATTGCGGTCAGCGCCGCCTAGGTCCAACTTCACCCCCATGATGGGCCCTCAGCGGCCGTCGTTGAACACGAACATGCCGCCGTCGAACGGGCTGTCGAGCGCATCTACCGTTGGTAGTGGAGCAGGGAGTGGAATGACTCAGAGCAGCACGAGCGGTGGCCCGAATTCGTACTTTCACTCTCCCTTCCAGAGTCATATGGATCAACTCGGCAAGCTGTCCCGTTTCCTTCGCCCCTTAGGCATAGAGCTTTGTTC
This sequence comes from Polyplosphaeria fusca, assembly GCA_010093805.1. Classification (NCBI taxonomy): domain Eukaryota; kingdom Fungi; phylum Ascomycota; class Dothideomycetes; order Pleosporales; family Tetraplosphaeriaceae; genus Polyplosphaeria; species Polyplosphaeria fusca. The sequence continues at coordinate 427,288 of ML996107.1, read as the reverse complement.
GTCCTAGGTTAACTCCGTGAGTACAGATCAAGAGTACGACGAGCAAGCCGATATGCTCGACGATCAAGATCCTAGCGATCAGTCCGCCGGCCCCGGCCCCTTCCCACAGACGTTCCCCCCCACGATGCAATCGCAGAGCATGCAGCCGCCGATGCCCCCCGCGCAGAACCCGCCGTTCACCGCACCCGCCGCCCTCGCACCGGCCGATTCGAACGGAGTGAACGCCGTGTTCAACGGCATGAACCAATTGTTTGACCCCTACGATCCCATGCTGGATGCCGATCCGTTCGGTCTCTCAGCCAGCATGCACTTTCCAACTTCTTATTCATACGAGGCAAGATGAGCAATGTTGATACGGCCGATTCAAGATGTGCATATTCGTGTGGTTCTATTTGATTTTTGAAGTCGCAACAGACTGCTGTTGTTGCTTAGCGGGCGCTGGGAGGCCATCTTCGTTGGTCGCGTAGGAATGGCCGCGGCAGCGAGGCGTTCCGGCCCACGGGCCCGTTGATCAGGATTTCATGGCGGAATGTTCAAAAGTTCGACGGAGTTTGGTGGAATCTTGTTCATTGCGGGGCATTTTTCCATGCCTCAAGCACGGCTTCAGGGAGAGCAGCAACCGGACAGCGCGTGGGTGTCGTCTGCCGGGCTCAGGATCTTGCCGTTCCCCGTGCTGAGTATCATTTGGGACATGCTTTAATTGCGTAACTGGCTTTATAGCCAAACCCAGCTAGTCGAGGGTTCTGGGACTGGAGGGCAGCCGTGCATGATGGGTTCAGAGAGATTTGAACAGCAGCACGGCTCCAGTCCTTTCGAAATTCAAACAAGATTAATAAACATGGTGCACTCTGGAAATGGGTGATGTCGCAATGGGGAGAAGAGGTGAAAGTAGGCAAGCGGTGAGACGCTCACAATGTCGTAGTCCGCGAACCGGCGGCCCTGTCGGCCTTGGCAATCTAGCGAAAACGCACAATTTGCCGGTCGCCCTCCAAAGGTCAACACCCACTCCCAACCAACATCTCCTCCACGCGACTGGAGTACCGAGCGAGAGCCGCGACTCTATTTCTATAGGGTCAGCTCTCATTATCCCATTAACTACCCAGCAGATTGCGCGTCTAGAGGGTAAAGCGCGAAAGGCGCTTCAACTCCTTCCAACATGTCAATCGCCTCCAAGGTATGCACCCCACGGCTCAGCTACGAGTGTGTCAATCAATTGAAAAATTCATTCTGCCCATCCCTCAATTGCGAGCTGTGCTGACTCGATATTGTAGAACCTCTACGAGTTGCTAGGTTCGTCAACACGCGTCCCGAGACGCTTCTGGGCCCTCCACTCACTCACCGCACAGGCAACGACGCCGACCAGGACCCCGATCTCAAGGAGCCCGAGCTTCCGACCAAGGCAATCGACAAGCCCACCGCTAGGTCCGGCAAGCGCAATGCTCCTGCCGAGGCTCCGTCACGAGCACCTGCTTCCAGTGCCGCTGCACCCTCGCGCGCACCTCGACAACAGCGTGACACTGGCAATACGAACGAGAATGGTACGTCATGACGAACATGGCCCATCAAGACAATTGGACCCAGTGGACCCAGCTTGTCCTCGATCTTGGCATAGTCAACGCACAGACACATCACTGACTGGCAACAGCCTTCAAGGATCGTGGGATAGGATCTGAGAAGAACCGTAGCAGGGGATCTGGCGGTATGCAGAGACCTCATCATCCACCACTCCGCTGACACCTGCAGAACCCCGTGGTCGAGGCGACGGTGAAGGTGGATATCGTGGTCGTGGCCGTGGCCGTGGTCGCGGTGGTGCCGGCGGCGACCGCCACAGCAGGACTGGCATCGCGTGAGTCCAGCCTTGCCCTCAATCAACTCTATGCTGACAACGCCAGTGATCATGAGAAACAGGCCGCTCATGGCTGGGGTGGACCGGACGGCGGTGCTGAGCTGGCCGATGAGAACGCTGGCGAAGCCATTGCTCAACAGGAACAGAAAGAGGGCGCCGTAGCCGAGGGCGAAGCTGAAGGTGGTTTTGATGGCGAAGCAGCAGCTGAAGCTGAGCCCGAGGACAAGTCCAAGTCTTACGCCGCCTACCTTGCCGAGCAGGCCGAAAAGAAGCTCTCTCTCGCCGCCCAGAAGGCCCGCCAACCAAACGAGGGCTCCAAGCAGAAGCTCCCCGAGGGCAAAGAGCTCAGCCGTGACGAAGAGGATGACTTCATCGCTGGACACGGAGGCAAGACCAAGCGCACTCGCGAGCGCAAGGAGAAGTCTCTCGTTGAGCTCGACGACACCCGTCCTCGTGAGGAGCGACGCGACAACTTTGGGCGCGGCCGTGGACGCGGTGGAGATCGTGGCGGCCGTGGCCGTGGCGAGTTCCGTGGTCGTGGCCGTGGCGAGGGTCGTGGCGATGGCCGTGGCGATGGCGGACGCGGTGGAGCTCGTGGAGGACGCGGTGGTCAATCTGGCCCGAACGTATCCGACCCGAGCGCTTTCCCCAGCCTAGGCGCATAGTATCGCCAAACCGCGCATTGCGCAACACGAGCATGACTTGAAAGTCTGCACCAATCTGATGGAAATGGCTGTTATCAGCAAAGGGGATTAGTCAAAAGTGGGACATGAAAAGAGCGGAAAATGTTCCTTGGTTTCGATCCAATCCTAACTCAGGGCTTGTATCTGGGGAACTAAGGGGAGGTATAATATGAATATCAAGTTTCCCAATTCTCTCAACTGCAAGTATGCTCTGCGATGCATCGCCTTATTTGACTCAATCCCGGTGCTCTTCAGAACCAGTGACTATCTTGGTAGAGACCTGTCTGAAGTGTGCAGACGTGAAGAGAGGGGTTCTGAGTGAGTCCAACCTGATATGGAATCAGTCAGAGCATGAGGGTCGTCGCGAAGAGGCAACGGAAGTGCTTGATTGAGAGAGGTCCTTCAAATAGCTGATCTTCGCCGCTCGAGGACTTTCTAAATTAGCTCAACATGCGAAGAAGTACCCTGGCCTCATGCTGTAGTTAAAATCGCAAAGCACGGCGGACGGGACGGTGCAAACATTCAACCATCAAGCAATGAAGGAAATCGACTGCGGTGATAGAGGGAACCATCCGAGAAAGCTCCTTCGCTTTCCTCAGTAGTCTTGCGCTGGGCAGCGGTCGAGCTGGAGAAAGCAAGTTTGCAGGGCCAATCGACGGGTGAAGAAAAATTTACAAAATAGATTCTGAGGAGTGAGAAACGATACGAGAGTCATATCTGGGGTTTGTATATCGCCGTCCAAAGCTCTCACATGGCTCCATTCCGCACCTGTATCTGGCGCCACAACTCACCACAATACCAGTCTTCCATTCGAGCACACCAGACATGCTTGGCCAGCGCAGCTCTCATCTCCTCCCACGTCTTTATTCCCAGCTCGCGCATTAGCGTAGCGATTCGTGCCGCGAACCATTTCTCTTCGAAACATGTCATGCCGCCGACAAAAGTGGCCCAAAGGAGGAGCTCCGTGCACTGGCGTCCATCTTCGTCTAGAGATGCGACATCGAGACGGTCCCGAGCTTTAGCAGCGTCTAGATCCAATATACTTTTCACCAGCTGCCATTGTGGTCCGTAGATGTGTTCGCTTGGTCCTACGGGCGGAGGCACCATGTCTAGAGGCAAATCCGCACGTTTCGGCTCTATTATTGCTCCGTCGCTGCTTCCCAGTGCCGGTGTCGATGCTTCTGATGTGTTTGCGGGTTTGTGTGCATGCTTTACAAGAGCTGTTGTGTCGTAGCGACCCGGTGTGACGATCGGACGGAGATCGCGGAAGATGTATGCTATGCTCATTTGAAGCGCAATACAGAATATCCGGCAGCGAATTATGCCTGCATTCGTAGAATTTAGCAGAGATTGTGGGGAATTCTGGATTGAGAGAAGTCGGTATTCAATAGCAGAGCTGAGTTGGGTAAGGTGCATGAAAGACGTCAGCGACGCGGACGAGTCGGAAAAGAGGTCCTTTTGGAGTGCGGCAAGCTCTTGGGCGAGTTTTGTTAGACAATTGAGCTCCTGAATGAGTTCGTCCAGGTTTGTTGGGAGAGGAGTATGGGATAGAAGATTTTGCGAAGTGCTGGAGAGCGACTGCAGATGGAGGTTTCCTGTGATGTCTGGAGGTCCATAAGGAGGTGCTGATCCAGTAATGGTTGCTTCTAGAATGCCTCCACTGGATTGTATCAGTCAACAGGAACTGTGCGACGAATAATCGATCATATCTGACATGTGCAGTATCATCTCCAGAGCTCCAGACACACCGAGTCTGTGAAGGCCTAAAAGTGGGTGCAGGATCAGTACAGAGCTCAAAGTAAAATGATATGGTGAGTGAATGTCTCCGTCTAGAATAACAAGCGAATCATCACTGCCCCAGTAGTATTCAGCAAGTCGTCCTAACGTGAACCATACACTTCCATCCAAGGTTGAGCCTACCACCCCGTATTTGTATCATTGCTCGCAGCGCCATATTGTGTGATCTCTGCGTGGTTTCTTCGCTAATAACGTCCTAGGCAATTCGGTCAATCAAGACATAACTAGATCAGACAGCCCACCTACCCCTGTTCCGGCAAGGAACGCAACCATGGCAATAGCCGAGTCAGTCGTTGACTCGTTTTGATTTTCGAGTTTTGCTTTCAACTGACGAATCGTCTCTCCTCTGTGATACAGAGTGGCCGGGCTCCATGTACCGCCATGCTGGCCGTCGAGGTGGGTTCCAGCGTGGAACAATGCGGTGGAGAGAAAGGCGGGATCTGAAAGTGCAAGCTTGGCGATATGTGTGCCTACAGCATTCAAGCGCATGTAAGGTCCCTTTGGCTGGATAAGAGGCGTACTACATTGAAGAACTGGCAAGAGATCTGCGTTAGTGCCCTGTTGTTATGAAATCGATAATCCTGGCTTACGACCTACGTACGTCCACCTCCTCTATGTGACCGACGATCTGAAACGCTAGAGAGCCACGAAGAAAATAGAACGAGCCAAAGTGATATATAAAGGTGAAGCGGGACTGATAAATGTGCTGCCTTGATCTAAGGCGGCAGCTTCCTCCGTCGTTACTGGTTCTTTCTCGCCTAGCCGCATGAATTGCTCGGCCGATAGAAATGTAAGAACACGACTTACAATGCAAGAAAAGCTCCGCTCCACGATGGTGCTTTTGCAGCACTGTCGAGTCAAATGGGTCTAGGCCATTTCCGGGTTCTCCAAGAAGAGCATTGCCCATTTGTCTCTGGGCTAGGAGCTCTCGGATCCTATTATTGGCTTCGTTGGATTCATCCTGTACATCACCTGCGTCGACATTCCCTGTTCTGGACTCTTGGGTCTGCGACTGCTGGTATTCATGCACTCTCGCTATTCGTTGTCGCTGACGGAAGTTGCGCATCGCGCTTTGTCGAACCACCCTCCGCGAATTGTCGTTTCTTTCCTTCCGCTTTCCAGTGGTGGCTACAAAGGTCCATTCATTTGGTGCCATTATTGCCTTGATTGCGACGATATCTATGCGATTAGAGTTGAGAAGGGGTTTATTAGCAAGCCGTGTGCTTTTGTGGGTCAACTGCGCATGCCACAGCCTAGCTCTGCCGTGCAACGAAAAGACGGAAACAGATTACGTATTAGAGGGAGAGAGATAAACTACGATTCTTAGAAACTAGGCCTAGCAAGTTTCTGTATCACTCGGAGATGGCGTTAAAAAGAAAAACCATGCTGCAACTACTCGGATTAGGCTGCAGCCAGCTGCAGCTGGACATAAGCAAGGCTTGCACCAAGCTATAAAAAGAAAATACTCATCTTGGCTACCAGCTTGCTTAGCTACAAGAACTAGAATAATACTAGAGCCTAATAAGAGGATAGACTAAGAGAATTAACTCTTATAGTTGACGTTAGTTAAGATAAAAAAAAAATGTTAGGTACTTACCCTGGTCTCGCATCTGCTCTCCCAGCTCCGATGGGGTAACCATCATCATTGCCCCGACCTGCTTGAGCAGCCCACGGACAGAAGGAAATTTTTAGCTGTCTTGGTCGGCCCACTTGATGCTGTAACGGCTGAGACCCTGCCGGCGCCTACTTTTTGTCTGGGTGAGTGGCTCCACCCCAAGTCTGGGTTCGTCACCGACGCCGGTACTAGTCGATGGTGAAAGTGCTTGAAGAACTTCGAGCGGACGGGGTCCTATTTTATTAGTGAGAGTATTTGCGAGTTCGAAAATATATAACAAGCCTCAAAATAAATCAACCACGGTTGGAATCGCCCACGCACCACCCACGCTTTTTTAAGTGCATAAAATCACCGGAACAAGAACACTTGACATACCTGCCCCGCATAATATCGCAAAGTGAGACGTTATGCACCATTATTTCCCACTCACCAACTAAACCCATGATAGCGTTTTGTCACTGATGCCAAACTCAATTCCACTCCCACCTTCCTTTCCCTTCTCGTGATGTCTTAACGTCTATCCATACCCAATTCACAGCAAACAAGCGCATTTCGTCCTCGCGGTAGGTAAATCGATCGCCGTATTCGCACCTAATAGGCAACAGGCGACACTTTACGACGCAGATTTCAGTAGATGGAAGATGCTTCAGCTCTGTCTATACAAGATGCGAGAGGTTTGAAATGGCAGATTTCGCCAAAAGATCGCGCCACTGCAAAGCCACGAAAGGCAGACGAAAGGTACACAGAATTCGACTCGCGTGGAATCTGTTTCCAACTCGCAGAGCAAACGAGAATCATCGGGTAGAACGACCGCGATATCGCGTACTATCGTCTTGACGTCATAAATCCATGATCATGCCTTCTTCTCGGGATGCTCGTGAATCTCTGTAATCGCCCCAGGGTGTTCCAGCGCCTTCTGTGCCGTGATCGCAAGCTCATTCTGCTTTTCCTCGCCCTCGAATACTAGTTTGCGTCAGTCACCCGCCATCCAGAACATACATACGACTTACAGAATGTTAATTCCTCAAGCGTCTTGCCATAAGTTTCCGGGAACATAAAATAGATGAAGACGACCTCGAAGCATAGCCAGCACACATACACCAGCAGATACTTCCAATCTGCATCTTCGAGGCCAATCGGGTTGACGAAGCTGCCTGTACATCTTTAGTTTCTCCAAGGTCGAGGGGATGTGAATTGGCCATACCAAACATGCCCGCGCTTCTGCCCCAGAACTGGAACCAACTCAAGCCCTTGGTACGTACGTAGTATGGGAATATCTCCACCATGTACACGTACGTCAGCGCATTGTAACCCAGACAATACGCCGGGCTGTACAGAAAGATAAAGACAAGTACGGCATAGCCAGATGCAGCGGTTCCTGTGATGCGGTTCCTAGCTTGAGCGATTGTCCAAGCGGTGTAGACTGCCAAGAGTGATCCTGCGCAGAGCAGGTAGATCTTGCGGCGAGGAAAGCGAGGCGAGATGGCTGCCATCATAATACCGATGATAAATCCCCATGCTTCCTTCCCGATGTTGTAACGGACTTGAGTGTGAGAGTCGGAGATGCCGATCTTATTGAGGATGGGCACGAGGTATTGTGAGATGACTGTTTGGAGTTAGCGGCCAATTAAGACACGGCTGGGACACTAAGACATATCGGAAGAGGGACAGGAATTGAGGGACCAAAATGGCAAGGGCACAGCAGTCGTTGATGTGAGACATGAGAGAAATTTCTGCAGGGCAATGGCGACTGACTGCTTGAACTATATCGAGCTTGATATGTAAACAGAAAAGACTTACGATTGTTGCCAGAGAATTGCGTAAAAAGTCCTAGCATCATCCCGAGTAGAGACCGCCGTCGCATGCCAGGAGTCTGGAAAAGCTCGATCCAGCCTCGTCTTCGCGACTCGTTCTCCATCTCCAGAGCGCGCTTGATCTCCGCATACTCGACGTGCGGCAGTTCGTTGCTTGCATCTCCTTCGGCATGATACTTGATCAGGATCTGCAGTGCTTCTTCGCCTCTGTCCTTCGATATAAGCCAGCGCGGACTTTCCGGGACTGTGGCAGCAAAGATGATCTGAAGCAATGAAGGCATGGCCTGCAACATGGATGGCAGTCGCCAACTCCAGTCGTTGCGAATGGTCAAAGTCTGGACGACGATACCGGCACCAATCAGAGCTCCAACGCCAAAAAAGGCGTTGAACATGCTCCCAAGGAAAGCACGCTCTTTTGGATGGCCCAGTTCGCCGAGCAGGGCAGCACCAGACACGATGGCATAGACAATACCGTGGCCGAGAAAGATCCTTGCAAACACAAACATTGCCACTACTCAGTCAGCTCAGGCTCAAGACTTTGAGAAGAGGAAACATACAATTCACAGCCAAACCCTGCATAATAGACCCGATAACCATAATCACTGATCCAAATACAATGCTCCATCGTCTTCCCACATGATCAGCTAGGATGGAGACGAAAGGAATGCTAGTGAGTGCGCCAAGGTTGTAGCACGCGACCAAGAGGCCAAGCTGACCGCCCTTTGGATGATTGAAATAATCTTTCCAGTAAGTAAGGGCTTGCATGCCGTTCATCATGCTCGAATCAACTGGGAAAGTCAGTCGACTGCTGTAGTCATTCTTCATGGGTGAACTCACATCCAGATGTGGATTCGATAAACAAGCAAAACGGGACAAGAAATAAGTAAAGACGACGGAGGTTAGGCTTCGACCACCATCTCACATTGTCGCCCTGGATTAGCTTCTCGATAAGTCCATCTCCAACTGCGGTAGGAGCCATATCGTTGACTGCCTGGAGGGGTTGATCAACGGATGGTTTTGTGCGGCTTTTCGATGAACAGTCCGGCCATTTATATTTGCGGGTTTCAAGCTGTAGATCTTGGTATCTGGTTCAAGGCCAGACCGCAGCGTCGGTAAAAATCGAGGGGAAGACTACCAAAAGCCGGCTGCCCAGTCCTTGGCCTGGGGGAACTCGCTGCCGTACTACGATACCTCTGCATGGGATACGAACATTTTCCGCGAATCCTAGCTACTCTAGAGACCCTCATGAAGCTATGCGAATACGGATATCTCAGGCTGTGTGCAGATGCTGTGAGTCCAAAAAAGCGTTTGAACTCGTTTGAATACACGAAGGGCAGCGCACGCGTAGCGGCGTCGACGATGTTTGAGCTGAGCACTTCTATTGCAGACGAATTCAATTGGAATGCTCCTGTCGATAAGCTATCGCGATGGCTTTGCCTAGTTCTGAGACGATCGAGATGTATGCCGAGGTTGCGCTAACTGTATCGGCCACGGTCCGCGTTCGAAACGGAAACGTGTGCGTCTGGGATCCAGCTGTGGTTTGCGTGCAGTGGTCGAGCCTGCAGCACAACGGGTCAGTTCTCATCCCCAGGATTCGTGTAGCCGCAAGGGGTCCAGGGCTGTTCGCGGCCAAGTTTCCGGTACTGGCGGTCCGCGCAACAACAGCCAACACGCGATGAAAGCTTGCTCGTCTAAATTGCGGGCTGGGTGTACACAAACCACTTCGGATTCTCCGTCTGTTATGGAAGTCGAGACTTGGAGGGGAGGACGATCATGTAAGTGAGATGAAAGAAGAATGTGGGGAAGGGGCCTAATCTCATTTCAGCATAGCCCGTCTCAAACTTGCTACCACGTGCATTTTTCCAGGCCTCGGGATCTTCCAGAACCCTTTTCAGTGCTCCATATATACAACAGATCATATATACAACAGATATACAGTGACAAGTACAGATAGTCGATGCAACTGTATAAAAAGCCCGAAGCGCTTCACCTCCCCCAGTTTCTTTGCTGGGCTCGCCAACCCTTCCTAGACGCTCAGCCTTTTCTACTCCGCTAAATCATTGCGCACAACTGCAAACAACGGCACTGCGCTGTCGCTTACACCCTGAACCCTTTCCAAAATGCCATTACCCTCACCGGTAGCACGTGGACTTCCAACTGCAGGCGTATTACTAGGCCACGCCCACAGTGCGTCGAAATCTATATGTTCATCAGGTCCGCTACTCTCTTCGGAGTACAAGCTAGGGATTCTAGTCGCATCCAACGCAGAAAGATCTAGAAAGTTCGATAGCGATGCTGGCTTCGAGAACGGCACAGAAAGTGATTCCGAGCCCGTAGCTGACGCAGGAGGATTCTGGATCGGTGAGAGGTGGACAGACATCGAGACTGGTGGTTGAGGGTGGGGAGGCGATTGGAAAGAAGGCGAGTCGTTGGGAAGTGGTGCGGTCTGCATGCCTGGATAAATATGTATAGGGACCTGATGGAGGCGGGAAGCTGTATTGGATGTCGTCGATGTTTGACTTAGTGGCATTCCGTAGAGTTGTGAGGAAATGCTCGGAAGGTTTCCAGGCTCAGCTTGGTCTTGCCTGCGCCTCATCTTCTGTGTAACCACGACATCACGGAACGTGCCGAGGATATCTATTATAGAATTAGCCAGGTCCAGAATCATCTGAGACGCATTGTTGAAATTAGCACAGCGAGCGCCTGACTAAGCCGTGGCCGATATCCACTCACTGCTATGTCCAGAATATATGGACTTTGGGATGTACTTACAAACTAGTCTGTTCGCCTGCTGGTCGCTTTCACCACAATAGCCCATGATCGAGATTGCGTTGACGATACATGTATCCGAGGCATCGACTTTGTAAAGCCCAGCGAATTCGTTTGCAAGGATTACCAATGCTGCTGCGAAGAGGAAGTAGATGACCGCAGGATTCCGCCGAGAAAGATATCCCGCATCGAACGCGTTTTGAACCAATAGAATCGTGTGTGTCGACGCAATTACGCAGGCTTCGCTAAATTTCTCCATCCGTAGGAAAGGTCTCGGTGCTCGTCGTCCTGTCGTAGTCTGATTCAGTTGTCTTTGTGTTTCTAGATTTAGTATGTACAAGAAGAACGGCCGTGTGAGGAGTATGATTGAATGGCAATAGAACAGATTCACGTGGAGAATGGCGACACCCTGACTGGGGCTAGCGCTAGCAGCCTGACGCCAATGGAGGTTTCCAGGCAGTGAGCGGGGCCAATTCTTGCAGATGTCGGCAATTTCCTGGGCAAGACGAGTGGTGATTTTTCGTTGCTGGTACACTTTTCGCAGAATGAGCCCTATCACGGAACAGCTTCTCACAGCAGCCTCGAGCGCGGCCGTCCCCGGTTCATCATGCGTATTAGAAGTGGCGTTGAGGTTATAAGAGCTGTCCAGCGGATCTGGAGGCCGAAGAGTGTCACCAGAGCAGTCGTCTTCCGAGATAGCTGTCGGCCGACCAAGAGAGCAAGACTGTAGCCGATCAAGAACAAATAGTGAGCGCCATAGGTTCTTTCTCGCAGTCTGCTCTTCTTGGCTGAATATGACCATGGTTTCCTCTCTGTGCAGGCCAAGTGCTTGAGCAGATCGCGCGGCCATACCGAGAAGTGCAAACGCCGTATTCCGCTTAGACTTGGCTAGCATATACACTGACATGAGGAGCAGTGCTTGGACCGACCAAAAATCTTGGTCTTCCAGCCCGGTCATTGGGTCGCACAGATTTTTCGCATTGAGATAGAAGACCTCTGCACGATCCAAATGTTCGCTTCTCAGCTTCTCGACGATCAATGCATCCGAGCTTCCAGAGAGCGGTGTAGCCATGGTCAAGCCTATGGCAAAGACAAGGTTTAGGAGACAGAGCCATGTCGGCTCAGTAGAGAGTGGATCTGAGTAGCATCGTTCCAATTCTTCCATGAATTTTCGTCGCTCAAAGACTTGTAGAAAACCGTGCGTGTTGATGAAGAAAGCATCGACGAGAACCCGAGCAGTCATCGAGTCCGGCAGGAGATGAGTATGTCGAGAGCCAGCCGCCATGGAAAATTGGCCCTCGACAATCTTGTGGCGGCGAGGATCATTGGTAAATGTTGATGAACCGGCCACATTTTCAACCATCATGCGGAGGAGCTGCAGGAAAGATAAGGTAGCTGCATCCCCAACGTACAGTAATCGGCCTGTTGGGTCTTGGAGCATCCTCGCCTGTGTGTAGATAACCGCCTCTTCATCCTGACCGCTCTGAACTGTTGTCCCCCGCGACATTAGCGTGGGCTGCTCGTCGACTGTTTGTCCAGTCGCAAATTGTTGCAGCGATCGAGCCGCAGCTTCCACAGTCGGCCGCTCATGGTCAGGGTGATATCCAGGGTCTTCTCGTTTCACTGAGTCTGATGTTTCTGTTGCTTCCAAAGCGCTGAATTGGGAAGGAGCTAGGGGGAAAGGACGAGGGGACTGGTTAAGCTGTTCATTACTGGGCGTGTTCGCTGCAGAAACCCCCAAACTGTTAGTGTCACCTTCGTCTACGGCGCGTTTCTTCACTGGGCGGTTCTCTGTCGGAACTTAGCGAGGGGTCAGGTATTTGGGAGGGGATAGTCCCGTGGAAACTACGGCTTCCCAGGAAGGCTCTGTATACTAGTGGAAACCTGGGACCAATAACTTTATGGTGGCACGTACCTGATGGTGAAGGAGCATCACGCTCGGAGTACACGCATGTAAATTTTCGCTATACGACATGAGCCAAGACCTGACAAGGGTTGACGGAAAGGAATATGTTCCACACCTTTTCGCAAGTGTTACACGGACACAGTCCGTTGCACTTTGTACGTTAGCTCCCGTACTCATGAGCATAGGTGTAGAACAAGGTTGTGCAAGCTAATTGAAAGCGCTCCGAGGGAAGGACGTATCGGCAGAAGGACGAGGGAACATAATGCGAAGACTAGCGTCTCAACGGAGAGAAAGGCAAAGACGGAGAATAGCCGGTAGAGGAACCGAAACGCATATTGATATCCGATACTATAACATGCAGTTTTTGATGAGGGTCAAGATTACGGTGCGTATAGTAGATCCTGGCTCGAAATGCGTATTTCGGGTACCAAGTCTTGAAGGGGTGTCCAGACGATGCCCAATTGGAGCTGTGGCGTTAGGCGGGAGAGTGAAAAGAAAAAAAAAAGGAATGGCTTGCCTTTTGCTTGCGCCGCTTGCAGCTCTCACAGGCCTGAGCGGTGCGCTGTCTCTGTTCTGGCGCGAGTGAGGACGCTGGCGCATACCCAGGGAGTGGAGGCTCGTTACACACCTGGGGCCACCTTGGGCCGAGTCATGCCGCCACTCTATGTCGTCTCCGGGTCGCAATTAGGCGCGCGTATGCCCTTGGTGAGGCTGGATGTTCGTCTTCCGACGACAGAGTCGGATGCGGCCACTGCAAGGATTCGACACTGAAAGGAGAGCGAGCGCGTCGGATCGCAGCCTGGAGGACGCAGCAGTCATCAACGCCGCGGGCGGGGTCACTGACCGCCGCGCTGGGAGGCCTTGATCGAGACGAAGTGGTCAGCAGCCGTGATGATACAAGGCGTGCATGTGGTGGTTGTTGATCCTCGCCGGTGGGCGCTGGAAGGCATCGGGCAGGTGCGATGGGAGGAGGCCGTGGGCACGTGCGCCCCGCCTCGGCTTCGGCTAGTGCACCCCGTTGTGCAGTGTGCAACCCGTCCGCTAATCTGATCTCCGATTACTTTCCCACTGCACTCGCTGCCCGGCCCATCCCATCCATGATCCCACTCCGCCTGGTTACAGCCGCCAAACGCGAGCAAAGCGATCGGCACCCGCCCGCATTAGCCTGCGCGACTGAGTGCGCTGGGCTTGTAGCCATGCGCCTCTACGTGGATCCGCCGCAACGGCCTTCCGTGGCCGTATATGTCGCCGTGGCCTTCTCCTTTCACGCCCTTTGATCTCCTCTTGCGTTCTGTCCGGACAACTCTTGAACCATGTCTCCCTATCTCGGAGCCGACAGCGGTACCAACGGTACCAACGGGGCAAACCACCCCATCTACACGCTACTCGACGGCACCCGGCAGGCTCTGGACCATCTCCTGTCACGGGCCCAAGGCCAGATACCCGATGAATCCCTCTCCCACATAGCCAATGTCAACTTCTCAACTGCCAACAGCGGGAGCCCCTACTTCCCCAGCCCACTGAAGCAGACCGAGGCCATTTCTGCCCTCAAGGCGGTGGAAGCTGGCCTGGCTGCCGCCATTGCCGATCTTCAAAATGGCACCCAAGACCGCCGTATCACTGTGGACCAGGAGAGAGCCTCGGCCTTTTTGTTTTCGACATACCTTGCCACGGTTGGCGGCCTGGACAAAGGCCATCCGAAAGTTAAAAATCTGCTCAAGGGTTCGTTCATGCTCGTGAATGTCGGAGCCGAATCTGACGCGTCCCAGACACCGATCTCCTACAAGCACAGTCGATTCTGTACCGCAGACTCTCTGCCAATCTCTACGAGACTAAGCAGCCCGGCGAGTACTTCCATTTGCATGGGTCTTTGGAGGCCACAAAGGCTCTGAACATGATTGGCCTCGAAGGCCACCGCACGGACATGACCGACTATCATGAGTGCATCAAACTAATTGAAGACCATGTGAAGCAGTTCTCGGCTGATGAGCTAGAGGAGATGAATTGGAAGATCAAGCAAGCCGGCGTCAGCTGTCTGAAGTGGGAAGACTTCCAGCGGACAGAGCACGGTCAGAAGCTCCTCGAGCAGCCACCCTGGAGAGTAGATTCCCTTGAGAGCGAGTCACCGCCTGCCCCTTTCCCACAGGGCTTGTCGCGCGCTCCGAGTCCTCAGATCCTCACCGGTATCCGAGTGTTGGAATTGTGTCGTATCATCGCGGGCCCTGCCATGGGGAGAGGATTGGCAGAATATGGTGCCGAAGTTATCAAGATCACGTCTCCGAATCTGAGCGATGTGCCATTCTTCCAGGTCGATGGCAACCTAGGGAAGCATACCGCAGACCTCGATCTACGAAGCGCAGAAGGTCGAAAAGCCTTCGAAGAGCTACTGCAGTCTGCAGATGTCATTCTCGACGGGTATCGGCCCGGATCTCTTGCACGCCTCGGTTACGGTCCAAGACAGATTCTGGAATTGACCAAGCACCGCCAGCGCGGCATCGTGTATGTTGCAGAGAACTGCTTTGGACATGTTGGACCCTGGTCTTCCAGACCTGGCTGGCAGCAGATTGCAGACTGCGTGACTGGAGTTGCGTGGGCACAAGGCTTCGGCATGGGCCTGAGTGAGCCGGTCGTTCCACCGTTTCCAATGAGTGACTATGGCACCGGATGCATGGGAACTATTGCTGCTCTGGTCGGATTGTTCAAGAGAGCCAAATTCGGCGGGAGCTATCATGGAACCACATCCTTGTGCCAGTACGACATATACCTTCAGCAACTCGGACTTTACGATGAACACATGATGAAGGATCTGAGAGAACAGCACGACAACGACTTTTTCGAATTGCGGCATAACGACTCAGTCGACGAAGTTGGAAAGAGGGCATTGAAGACTATGAGACGAACGCATCCGGAGCTCTTCGAAGAGCGGCATATGCAGGAATGCTTTAGCAAAGGCTTCAACGCCAGCGTCCGCACAGTCCTACCAGTAACCAGTATTGAAGGCGTCTGGGTTGGTTTCCTACGAAGCTCGAGACCCAACGGCTTCGATAAGCCCACTTGGCACGGCTGGGAAGTGGATGAGGACATGTTGAAGCAATGACACCTCATGTGAACTGTCCGAGAACGAATATTTTACTGACTAGCATTTCAGCGTCCTTTACGCATAGCCCAAAGTTGCATAGCTACTCCAATACCACTCAGATCAATCATATCCCCCATTTTACCCATAAGCGCACCTGCCGCTCTCCCTCCCCGCTCTCCCTCTCTTCGCTGCCTAGGCCTCGTTACCTGGGGTCGGGAAAGCCCAAAGACGGAAATCCTCCTCCGTTACTTTTTCCACCCTTGTCTCCACAATTCCCCACCTGCCTGCTCACTGGCAGTGCGACATCCGAACCTCAGTCACGCTCACGCCATCCCACGATGCCTCATCCGATGGCATAATGAGTCAGGCTCGGGTTCGCGTTAGCCGTGCTCGACGTCGCGATAGCTAAAGCCGAGGGCAATAATGGCGTTTCAGCAAAGCTCCGCGGGACTTGGAAAACTTAGGCAGGAGGCTAATGCACAGTTGGTGCTGTGGGTCTCGGCGAGATCCTAGGTGCGGGAAGGGAGCTAAGCCTTGTCGCATCTCGCAAATTGATGGCAAGATTGTGCAGCGTCTGGGTATATTCACATTGGCACCTCTAATATAAAGACCGTAAAGACATTGAGAATTGAGTTGTCGACCAAGGAACGATCGTTGGACATGTTGCTATCGTAGCACGCACTTCGAAAGAGACCTCTAACCAAAAAGGGAATCATAGCCACAAACTAACTCCCCAACACTAGTAAAGTTTCCGGAAAGCTCTTGAATCATCTGTCCGCATCCCACATGAACGCCTTCGTCTCATACTCGCACCAGTCGTAGAACCTTGCGGCCACACTCTTGCCGCCGTCGGCCGGCGCCACCGTGCTCTCTTCGACATGATCTGGAACAACACCCTTCCTTCCCCATGGCCAGTAGAATCCTCCAGTCTGAACATCCGGCGCAAACCCCGCATACAGCTCAGTGTACGCTCCGTACTTGGGCCCCTTCATCACGGCCCCCATGATAGCCCTGACAGGCGCTGGCATGTTGCGCTGAAGCTCCGTCTTCATAAAGCCAGGATGAAGAGCAACATGCATGACCTGATTACCGTACTGGTTCTGTGGCACCTTCTCGCCGGCCGACTTTGCGAACTCGCGTGCCAGGAAGTAGAGGCCCGTCTTTGACTGCATGTAATGCTCCATGCCTTTGAGTTGCTTGGGTGCGCCGTTGCTGTCGAGCTGCACGCCGCCCTTGGCTGTGTTTACGTCGAAGCAGGAGCACACCCAGACTACCCTGACTGACGGGTCCGGATGGCAGAAATGAGCAGACGTCTGTTCCATGACGGGCAGGAGCAGCTTGACCAGCAAGAACGACGAGAGACTGTTTGTTCCAAGCTCCATGTCGTACCCGTCCTTGGTCTTGCTACCCGCAGGCGGTGTCATGACGCCTGCGTTTAGGAAAAGCACATCGAGGCGGTGTTCCTGCGAGAGGAAGAGGTTGACAGCGGGCTTGAGGCTCTTGAGGTCTGAGAGGTCGGCAATGAAAGGCTTCAGTTGGCCTTTGGAGTTGGGGTGTTCCTGCTTGATGGCAAGAACGCCATCATTGACACGTTCAGCAGAGCGGGCGCCGATGTAGACGGTGGCGTGAAGACCGTAGAGGATTTTGGCGAGCTCGAGACCGACGCCAGCGGCAGCTCCGGTTACGATATAGACCTAGGGGTTTTAGATTGGCACAGCTGGGAAGGGAGGAGGGAATAAGCTACCTTTTGGGAAAGGTCGACAAGATTTTCTTCCGTAAAGGTGGGTGCTGGAGGGCAAAATTGCTCGCCGAGGCCCATGTTGTGTGCTTGGAAGAAGGAAAGGATTAAGCGGGTTGTGGGTTATGGCCTAAAGTGATGGACTAGTGAGCAAGATGGATCGGGCGAATTGCTTGAGAGGGTAAACGAGATATATGAGAGCAGGTTGTTGTCTTGGTGTGATGTTCAGCTTGATGAGTAAATGTCAACCGCTTTATACAGCACTTCTGCCCCTTGGTGCTCTCGATTTGGCCCCAAATGCAGCGTATCATGGTGAGGGCTGACTCCGTGCTCGGAAACCTTGGCATGCGTATCACTCTTTCGGGCATAAATGTGGTCGATAGGTGGCTTTCGGACCAAAGAACGTGGCGCAGGTAGGTATGAATCGGCCCGCGAGGACTCCGGCGTGCGAGCACTCAGCCCTAATTGGCCCGGACTTAGTAAGATCTACTTGTCCGGTTGTCTCTTTCCTTTGAACTGCTTGTCCGGGTGTATAAACACCACGTTAAACCCACGAGAATCGCCGCTCCGGACGGCAGCATCGTTCGCACGAGTTTGGTGAGACGACGACGCTTTGAGGCTGTGCTCGCAATGCGCAGTCCAGTCGCGTTTGAAAACGCGACGCGCGCCACCATACCTCTTACGGACTAGCGCGTGATTTGCCGATTGTTTCAACGCAACTTGCTTCGATTAATCCACCAACTCAACTCAACACCAACAGTCCGCACGCAATCCACCGCGCATCCTCGCAAGCAGTCATGCTTCTCTGTAAGTATCCGAGAAACACTTTTCGCTCTCTAACGGTCCTAGTCTGTCCCCACTGCGGCAACATGCTCCGCGTCGGCAAAGTCCTCCCCGGCGACCCGTCCACCGCGGAGCACGTTGGCAAACAGACCTTCACGTGCCTCACCTGCCCGTACGAGTTCATCATCACCCAGCGCTGGTACGACCGCAAGTACAACACCAACAAGAAGGAGCCGGATGACATTGTCGGCGGCGAGAACGCCTGGGACAACGTCCAGACTCAAGACAATGGTAGATTGGTCGAGTTCAAAGGCTGGAAGCTCTGGTACTGACTCAAAAATTCTAGTCCTGTGCCCGAGCGATACGTGCGATGGCGACAAGGCATTCTGGTACCAGCTGCAAATCCGAAGTGCAGACGAGCCCATGACTACTTTCTATCGGGTTAGTATCCTCCTTCGACCTGGTCTGCTACTTGTGTTGATATCTTCTAGTGCACCGAGTGCCACAAAGAGTGGCGTGAGTAAATCACGACAGCAACCGCCGCGTTTCGGAAGACTCCTTATACTAACATCTTCTTTGCGCCATCAGCATTCACCTGGTCATCTCCGTCATGGGAGGTTTCTTTCGTTGGTTTATTTTTTTTCATAAGCATTTGAAGGACTAGGGGCTATCTCGGCGGACTATGGCGTTTCAAGGATTGCGGTATACCCCAGGGCAGATATCCAGACTCGGCCAGACCTATCGAGTCTCTTTCTCTTCTACTACATGAAGTGCCCTTGATCACAGATCTACATTTGATGTGTAAGGGCCTGGGAATCCCCTTCTAAAGTGGGCAAAGCTTTTCTGCGCGCCTTTCCAGGTGGGTCTGCAAGATTCAGGTACACTGCTGGCCTCTTCGTATTCCGCAGTGTCACTACTTCATATCCGTCGAAGAGGAGGTCCGAGCGTCGCGTTGTAACAACATTTTTTTTCGCCACTACTAACATTAGGTACGCTCACAATCACATTACTAACAATAAACACACTCAATCACATTACTAACCCTAAATACGCTCACAATCACTACATTAGCATACGATATCGGGTCAAAATCGCAGCCAACACCTGTCAACATGATGGTGAACACGAACGAGCTTGCCTTTTCAAAACCACGACCCGGGCGTGGCAATATATTACGGTACGGCTACGGACCATAGAAACACACAGCGAGATGCTGGCTCAAGTGTCCCGGCACTTGTAGCTTCTACACACAGGACCCAGTCACGACCCGCGTAACGTGGACATTACATTACTCGCAAAAAGGACAGGCATGGGAGACGTATCACTAGCTCTTTTTTGTGCTTGGCACGCGTTGTTCGAGAGAGAAGAGACGGAGTAAAGATGTGACATGAAAAATACCTCGCTTGAAACGCCGACGCTGCATTTTGGACGTGATGGACGGTGTGGATATCAAGAGGACGCAAGATTGAAGGAGAAAAAAGAGTTTATGGAGAAGAAAAGGGAGATAAGAGAGATATGAGAGAGGATATAAAGAAAGGAGAACCCTCTATATAAACGCCGGGTGCCTTATCCAAATCCCTGCAAGAGGCAGAAGACGGAAAGGAAATCCCCCTCAAGATCCCATACCCAGAGAAAAGAGTTGGAAAGGAGAATAACAAGGGCCTCAACAGCGCCGCAGACGACTCCTAAACAGTTAACCCTGCGTCGTCCACGGGCCCTGGAAATCCACCGTATTGCCCCCATAGCCGAGCACATTGTCGAGCGCGGCGTCAAAATCCGTCGGCGGCGCACTCGTCGCTGCGCCGTACAGACTGCTGTCCTGGAACTGAAAGTCGACGTTCTGCCAGTCGACGAAGCCGTCCATCATGAGCGGGTCCAGGTTGATGTCCGGCAGCACGGGCGGCGGCGGCGATAGCGAGACATGGGCGTAGCCATGCGCGTCCGACATTGCCACCGACGCGGGCAGCGGCTCGAACGAGTTCGAGAATGTGGTAGCAAGGGGTTGGGCATGCGGCTGTGGCTGCGGCTGCGAGCGGCGACCATGGCCCGTCAGTGAGCGGCGCAGGCGCTCGAAGCTAGGACGGTGGTGGTGTCCCTGGCTCTGGCCTTGGCTCTTGTCCTTGCCCTTCCTACCGCTTCCCTTTTTCGTAATCTCGAGGCCCGGCCACTCAACCCACTGGTCCATGGTCATGCCCTCCTTGAAGTGGTTGGCAATATGCGTCTCGCGCTTGTCCCACGTGTCGAGGCGGTCGCCGCAGAAGCCGCACGTCCAGCCGGCGCCAGCGCCCTCGCCCATGTCGGCCGCCTTCTTCCACCGCGCCTGCACCACGTCGAAGAGCGTGGCGCTGTGGAAGTTCTTGACGTGCTGCCGCAGGTGGTCCGGGCGTAGGAAGGTGCGCTCGCCCGTCGGCCGCTTGGCGCACTCGCTGATGCGATGGTTGCGCAGGAAGTGGTCCTCGGACGGGTCCTTGGCCATGCAGAAGGCGCAGAAGGAACTCCCGTTTGACGTTGTGGAGCGTTGTGGGAACGAGATGCGCGGGCCGTAGAGCATGCATGTCCAGTTCGCCTTGGGACGGTGCTGCGTCTCTTCATGCCGACGCCAGGACTTGGGGACAAGGTGCCGATGGCAGAAGGTGCACTGCCATGTCTTCTCTTGCTCGACTGTCGGGTTCGGGCTGGCTAGTGTGGGCGTCGGTAGGCTCTGTGCCGGAGAGATCATGTTGGAGCCGGCAGAATCCGGAGTTGTGAGCTCGTTGATAGGTGGCTGCCGTGCCCGGCGGTAGTCCTTCTTCTTGCCGCGTCGTGATGGCTGGGATTTGTTGCCAGAGAGCACGCTCGACCCTGACACCGAACCTGCCCTGCGATTACGGGGCTGGTTCTCGGATAGGTATGTGAAACCGGTGTTGGCATAAGTGCCTGACTGCACCGCAGAGTCCATGTCCATGTCGCTGTCGTCTCCAGCCTCGTCCTCGGATGCGCTAGCCAGAAGTGTGTCCAGCGGCGTCAACTGCCGGGCTCGAGCGTTGACGAACCACGTTGTGACCTGCTTCTCAGTGATGCCACACTGGTCTGCAAGTTGGCGTTTCTCCTCGGGCAAAGGGTAAGGGTTATCAGAGTGCTCGTCCAGCCATGTCTGGAGCCTGTTGAGCGCTCCTGGGGGCAGCTTGGAGTTACGACCGGCTCGGGACCTTCGGATCCTGTACTCGGACGGGTCTGGCGATGCAGGAGACAGCAGGCTGGAGGTGGGCGAGCAGGTGGAGCAGTGTCTAGGCGACACGGGACCCATCATGGCCGCCATCTCACACGCCGAGCAACGAGATCTCGTCATCGACATGCTGGCGTTGCCCTCTGGGATGCTCAGGGCGGGGAAGGGTTGCTTGCTTTTGGATGAGTGGGCTACTAGCAGACTCGGCTCGATGAGTTGAGGGAGTGGTCGACAGTCTTCGCACCTAATGTTGTCGTCTGGATTTGTGATTTTCCAGAACTCGCAGGCAAGACAAGTCTCGCCATCGGCTGGTATCTTGGGCAGAAAGAGGTCGTTATCATAAGAGTCTCGGGTGGTGAAGACGTTGAGCTTGGTCACGAGGGGCTCGATGGATGCTTCGTCGTTGGACAATTGGAGTCGGTCGTGCTGGAGCAGTGGGTGAGCTATGCCAAGACTAGATGCAGAAGGAATAGGATAGGATGGGACATACGATGGAGATGTTGCTAAGGTGGGCCAATCCCAATCCAGCATTCTCGTCGAGTGGAAAGGGAAGGGCTGTGTGTCGCGACGAGCTGGCTTGGGCCTCGAGCTAGACATGGTCAGCCCGAGTGCAGCCTAGAGTAAGAGGGAGTGTTACTTGGTCACGTTTCTCTTCGTCCTCAGGCAGGAAGCTGGAAGCATATCCCGAGTCAAAGCTCCAGATACTTGGCGCGAAGGTCTTAGGAACCAGGCCGGCCGGTGACAGCATGGTGGGTTCAGATATAGAAAGTCGAGTCGAGGGGAGGGATAGCGATGTGCTAGTGCATCAGCTTGAAAGGAAGCGACGATTGTGGAACTCAGGAACCAAACCGCAAGGCGGCCGCGCCGACATAGATATCCGCTGTACAGGCCCCGCAGAATATCGTAGGGTGGCAGTGGCTTGACGCTGTGGCAGAGAGTGGCAGAGAGGTGTGGCTGCATGGCGGTAATTGGCCGCAGGGCCACATCAGCTCGGCCGGGGTGTGGACAGGGTTGCGGCCTGAGGCTTGGATCTCGTATCGCTGCCGCTAGCTCTCGTTTCCGACCCCAATTCATGCGTAAAAGTCACGCTGTCGCCTCTCAGCGAATCGGCCTGCGCGCTGGCTGGTGTGGCTGGTGCCGACTGGTGAAGGCTGTGCATCAGCAGCGCGCGCTGTGGTTGGGCGTGGAGCGGCAGGATGCGGTTCGCGGCTCTGCACGCTCTGCACGCCCCGGCCAAGTGCACTGCGTGAGAGAGAGTTCCCCCGCCCACCGAGCACGCGCCTCGTTCTTCGCGCGCGGGATGCACCGATGCTGCTGTCGTGACGTCGTCGCGCCTTCGGAGACTCCACCGCTCTCCTGCATCGTCCTGCAACGTCCTGCATCGTCAACTACCCATTGCGGCCGACATCCTGACGGCGCGGGGAATCTGCCTCATGGTGCAAATGGGCTTTCGGCGTGTCCACCTCTCACGTCGCCCATGGCAGCCATCTCAGCTTGCTCCAGCAGTCGTCGGATCATGGCTGCTACGGCCGTGTATTGGATTGCAAACGTGTTTTCCACGCGCGTGGTGCCGATGCAACTCTAGTGCTGAGCCGCCTGCGGACATTCATGCGGGGTGTTTCGGCGTTTCAACGCCCATGGCCCTCCCGACTAACTTCACACCAAGAAAGCACCCACATCATCATCATGTTTCGCCCGGCTGCTGCGTCAATGCTGGCTCCACGAGCCATGGGGCGAAGCCACTATTACCCTCCACTGCATGTCTGTGTGAATCTGTTCAAAAAGGTGACCCGACGAAGCTCTTTCCCAACTGGGCAAACGTCTCGTGCACTCGCCTAGCACCCGCCTAGCACCCGCCCTCTCCACTCGGCTCCGTTTCAAGTCGCCATTGCAGGGTATCAAAATCAATTTTGTTCATACTCGGTCTGGTCATGATGCTAGGTACCAGAAGAATACAATGTGAGGCTCAGGGCTGCACAATTCCCCACCCTCCTCAATATGCAGAAATGCCACGCACTCGTCCATCTATATGTCTCGTCCACATCAAGCGTCATGGTACCTCCGTGTCACAAGGTCGAAATAAAACGACCCGATCCTCCTCCTCTGTCGCCAGGGAGGTCCCATCTGCCTCCGATGCAGCTTCAGGAGTTCCACCATACGAGCGAAGTCGTTGCTCGGCCCGTCCTATGAAGCCGATGCAGCCTGCTTGCACCATGGATGTTCCAGAACCTGACTTATCGTGATTCGTTTCTCCACATCTCGGTCTAGCATTAGCCGAATCAAGTCGATGCTCTCTTCGCTCATAATGTACGGTACGCGAAGGTCGTGGTCCATGATCTCGTCAATGCTGTAGAACGGGTTCTCCTTGTACACAATCGTGTACAAGAGAATCCCAAGCGCCCACACGTCCTGCTCCTTGCCGCGATACGACCTGCCAGCAAGCACTTCAGGTGCAGCGTAATCTAGACGTATAAGCAGAGCACCGTCAACCTCTACATCTCGACTCACCAATAGTCCCGACAAAAACATCAAACGGCCCGCTCTTGATGTACGCCGCACTACCAAAATCGATCAACTTGATGTTGCCGTCGCCATCGAGAATGACATTCTCGTCCTTGATGTCTCGATGAACAACTTTTGCCTTTGTGTGCAGGTGGTGCACCGCTTCCGCTGTTTGCACAAAGATCTTGCGGCACTCGTCCTCGTCCATGGTCACTCGCAGCTCGATGTAATCAAAGAGATCCATCCCTGGGAGTCCGTGCGGTTTCATCTCAATGTAGTAGTTGACGTCGTCTTCGAAAAAGTCAACCATTTCGACAATGTTGGCATGTTTAAACCCGTCTCGGCGGAGGTAGTCTAGCACATGAATCTCGAGCGGAACCGTTCCCAGACGCCGATCACGCGTCCACGTGTCGACCAGAATTCGCCTTTTGGTCACGTACTTGATGACAACTTTCTTGCTGCTGTTCTTCTTGTACCGGCACAGCTTCACTTGACCGTACGCGCCTTGGCCCATGTCTTCCAGGACGATAAAATCGCTGATTGTCTTCTTCTGACCATCCTCCTTTTGCGACTCGGGAGCTTTCTTTTCTTGCGGTTCTGCTGGTGACTGTGGCACGGCGGCATCTTGGAGTTGCTTTGTGAGTAAAGACACGTGCGCTGGATTGACCTTGACATCGTCGTGGTCTCCTTCTTCTGGCGAGGTGATTGTGGTGGCTTGACCGGGGGAGGGTTGGTGTGGGGGTGTGCCTGGTCTTGACATAAGAGGTGTGACTGGCCCAATGCCGTGGTTGGAAGCATGCAGATGCCGTGAGTAAGTCACCCACAGTGCATAGACCAGCTCCGGTCCTGCAGGTTTGGGGGCGTCTTCCTCCTCGATCACATGCTCGTCATAACGCAGATTGGACTTCTCGCTCTTGACAACTCGCATCTGAACATCAACCATAATCTCAGCACCATCTCGATGCAGAGCTGGGAGTCCACTAGGGCGGAGGAAGATTGCAGCTGCGTCCGATCGACCCTCCCGCATGGCGAGCAACGCGCGAGCTCGACGGAAACTGTGCTCGGGTATGACGATGCCGTCCACGAGGTCAATGTTGTCTTCATCCGTCATAACGTTGAGTATTTTGTCAAAGGCTGGGATGAGCTTGGAAATATGGAGGCCCTCTGGACGCGACTGGCCAAAAAGAGAGGACGAGAAGACCGAGTTCGTGCTAGCAATGCTGAGGTTTGATGCGCTTAGCACGATGATGCCTGCAATATGCGGAAAGCTCGACACGCGAAAGGCGAGTTCCTGGACGATAGGTTCGACAGTCACCGGTATGTTAATGCTGTTTGACGTCCGGGCAGTAAAATGCCTAAGCTCCGTGATCTTCTCGTAGTCCAAAGCGCCAGTATTGGTGCCCGCGAGACGTGGTATCTCAGGTATGAGTCGCTTCAGATCCATGCCTCTACGCAGTCTATCGCTACCAAAGACAGCTTCGATGGAGCCTTGACCCTTTGTAACACAGCCGACTTCATCTACGTTGATTAACACAGAGTCTTCCGCAATCTCTTCTAGAACCCAAATAAGGCCACCGCGCTTCTCTTTCACCCATAAGCTTGCTGATCCTGTCGCACCGTTTCGCTTTTGGATGGGGACAACATCACCACAGAGCAGTACCCCTCGGGAGCCCTTGGATTCGTGATTCAATTTGCCAGACTTCTTGGCATCATAGTAAGAAGACCCACTGCCGTCATCTGTCTTTGCTTTCCTGCTCTGGGCGACCTGCCTCGACGAGGGTTTGCTGAGCAATCTCGCTGTGACTCCGCTACCAACCTTCATCGAAGATGAAGGAGCGGGGGTACCTCGCCCAGTCTGGCTTTGAAGGTCCCGAGGGCTTTTCGAGCCAACTTCGGGGTTCCGTAGCTTCTCTTCAAGCCACTTTCGCCGTTCCTCACGCACCACTTCTAATATGCCGAGTTTTCTCACTTCGGCTCTAGTGACCCCAAAGACTAGGCAAGCCAAATCGTTCGCGGCAGTGATAGTCCATGGTGCTTGTGCTTCAGTAGTGAAAATGGCTTGGGCGGCGGGGGCCCATCGGCTTCCATGTCCATGTGGCGCGGGTTGTCCAGAGTGCGGCCCAGCAACGTTTGGAAAGGATTGTGGGACGGTGGGAACAGTAGTAGGAGACACAATCTGGTTAGTGGAGAGCTCTGAGAGAACATAAGGCTGTGCAAGTGCATCGTTCAGCTGCTCTTGTATCGTAAGGGGCGCTACATCGGTGAGGGTTCGCTTCAGGGCGGCACGCTGAGGGCGGGATGATGGTGGAGGGGACGTTCCGGTGGTGTTGCTAGAGCCTTCTGAGGTCGCATCAGAAATTGGAGCGCTCCTAGTCTCCAAGCTTGATTCTGCGGGTTCTGTGTTCTCTGTCGTAGACATCGGATTATACGCGGCTCCTTGTATGGTATCTTGCATACTCTCTGGGCTCTCGGATCGTGGTATGAAGCTCTTCTCGAATATGTTGTCGCCGGATACGTCCGCCGGTCCAGTCAATGGCCCTCTCGCACCCATGCCATGAGCACCAGCTGCATCCTGTCCTATGAGATTGGCCCTTGTCAGCAGCTCGAGCATGCTCTGCACTTCCTGATCCCCGCTCAGTTTGGCCTGTGCATTGGCGATGCCTGGGTTGGTGGCGGCCCAGCCCCACTTGTCCCTCATGAAGTCTATCGATCGCTTCAGTAGATTTTGCCGGTTATGAATGAAATCTTCCGATTGTGTGGCAAAGGAGAACGAGTGCAGCGACTCAGAAGGGAATCGAGTCAGATCTTCGGCGCCAAAGAGGGTCGGTGAGGCGGGCGCTGAAGGGGCCGACCCCGAGGGATGTCTGGACAGCGGCGGTGTGATGTTCAGAGACGTAGACCGTGGTGTTACTCCGGACATGAAGTGAGAGCCAGCGGGTGCTCGAGCGGTGGGGAGCTGGCGGATGCGGCGGAGGCCAGAGGCACCGAGGCCGTGCTCATGCTCGGGGACGATGGGTGACCTGTTGAGTGGTGAGTCAAGGGTCAAACAGCAGCAACGTCCAGTGCGACTGCTTGCTTCACGCAATCGTTTGGACACTCACCTCAGCCGGTCCAACTGCCCGGCGTCGATGCTCATCCTCTTGCCTGTATCTACCTGCAAACGGGCTCCCGCGGCGTGTGATAGCAGGTTTCCCGTGCTCTTATTCTTGGGCAGCGAGACATTGCTGGTCGCGAATCGAAGTGTCGGCCGTTGCGTGGATTGGGATACATCGTGAGGCGAGCCTGAAGGGATCAAGAGGTCAGCAAGCGAGCCCATGTCATCCAATGCGGCGCTCTCGACAGGCACGGATGCAGGTCCACGGGAGGCGAAGGCAAAGGCGAGGGCTCAAGTTTCGAGGGCCCTCTCGGGCTGGGGTCGGCGTATACCAAAGACGGGTGTGACGGCGGGCTCGGGAGTCGGTCGGTGTTGCAAAGGGGAGCGGTGAGGCGCTGGGTATGTTCGCGGGCGGGCCGGTCGCACACGGGGCTTCAGGTCGTCGAGAGCGGAGCGTGACGGCGATTGGAGAGTCATAGGACGCTTACCATTCTCATGTGGCCGGCTCATTCCCTGACGAGCCTCTGCAGGCAGACCAGAGCGTCTCAGGTCGGTTGACGAGGAGCGAGGGAGCAGGTGACGGCCGCCAAGTCACTCGTCTATTCCAAGTACAATGTGCCGGACAAAGGGACAAAGAGACAAAGAGGGCGCGTATGGGCTAACAGTCCGCTTTGGGAGATGCGATGGGCACGGCAGCGGGGGCTTCGAGGAGGAGGGGCGCGTTGGAGGGGCCGCAGGCCCAGCTGCGACGGGGAAAAATGGAGCAAGGGGTAAGAGAGACGGCGGGAACAGATGGTGAGTGCTAAGGGTTAGAAATCGAGGACGAGTGGTTGAGGTGCAGCATTGCGGTACAAGTCGGCGCTGGGGCTGTCGGCCGTGGTCGCTTCGAATGCCCCGCACAGACCGTCGACGCCTTCGAGACATCCGCCATTTCACATGCCCGATGCATCTTTACTTCCCCGTGACTCGTCTCGACCAGACAATGCCGCCGCCGCATCGACAATTTCTCCCCGCCTGACCTCACTGCCCCCTGTACAAGCCCTGTGACTACGCGAAGAAGGCTACGCTGCTTGCCCAACAAATTCGCCCCAGCCATTTGCCCATATGCACTCGGGGCTTTACGAGGCTAGACGCCCGTCGGACGTGGCTTTTGATTGCTTCTGTGCGCAGGGATGCTTCCCGCATTGCCTCTTCGAACGCATTCCGTCGTCCCCGAGGGTCCTCATTGGCCACATCACGTGTTTCGCCCTCACTGTGCACCGGTATTGGCTCCGCAGTATACACGCCTTGGCACTCGAAGCTTTTGCTTGTTCAGCTGTGTAGCACTTTCTCAAGGCTATTTCGTCATTCTGGGCCTTGTCCCTCTTACTGGTGTCGAAGCGTTTCCTTGTGCTCGTTCCAAAAGTTGCGGCATCCTACATTCGGTCAGTCAACTTATGCGCAGCACTTCACGTCGCCTCATACCTCTATGCATGCTCACTTGCTCAATCCACCATTCGCCAAAGCTGTCTGAGATATTGTTGTCGACCGTGCCCACACGTTCCTCTCGCTTCAATCCACACAGCATGCATGGCTGTGGGGCCGGGACACCTCCTTCTGACTGTTTCAGAGTCTTCACTGGCATTGTTTCTTGAAGGTCGGGCCCTCTTTCCAGCGTGCCCGTCTTGATCTGATTGGCAGCTGATACAACGTGGCGTAGCCTTCCGATCTGTTCCTTCCAAGCTCGAACAACATCCGCCACTTCTCTCTCTTCCTTTAGATTCTCGCTCTTGTCGATGCCCGTCAGCTTCATACCTGAAGTAGCGCGGGACGACGCTGGTCCAATTCTCATGCCCTGGGAGAGGTGCTGGTCTCTTTTCCACCGAAGCTTGCGGCCAGCTATAATTCTTGCTGCGACCGATGCTACCATCAAGTAGCCTTGCAGGTATGCCAAAGTAGCAGGCTCGGCGACTAGCTTGTTCCTCATGGGAAGCGTCTGTGCCGCCATGGGTTTGAAGAGCTTTTCTTGGGCTTCGGCGAAGGCAGGTGGGAAGAGAGTCAGAAGCATGGCAGGTGGTGGAACGTTTGTGGGTGGCAACTCTCCTGGATCGGCTTCATGCGAAGCAGGAGTCGAGATGCTAGGCTGAGAGGGAACAGCAACGCCGCCAGATGGATTTTGTGGCCTTTTGGCGCTTGCTGTAGGTTTCTTCTCTGGGATGGTTGCTTCCCAGTCATCGAATGTGTCCCATGTGTCGTCTTCTTTTTTCGTGATGGCTGGAGACGGCACGCTTGATACATTGGGGCCGCCTACCGAGCCAAATGCACCGATGGGACTTTTAGATGGCGATGAAGAGATTAGCTTGGCGTCTTTAACTAGGCCATGCTTCTTGATAGCTCCTGGATGATCCGACTGTGATACAGTCAAATCGCCTAGGATATCCTCCAAACCAGTTGAGCCCCCGGGTCGACTCCCGGGTACTGGGACCGATTCCGACTCTTCAAAATCCCCAAAATCGTCATCATCTTTATCGCCAATATCTTCTTCTGCGTCAAAGAGCACATTGGGATCTGTTTTCCTAGGCTTCGGTGCAGGCGACGCTTGCCATGACGTTTGGGAGATGTATGCCGGCTGCGTAGGTCGCGTGAAGGAAAAGGCATCCTGATGTGATGAAGCGGGCTCTTTGTTTGAGCCATCTTCAAAATCTCCAAAGTCATCGTTGTCGTCGCTTGTTGAAAGGGGTGTCGTCCATTGCGATTGATGCGCTTGTGGCTGCTTTGCGGCTGACGCTGCGCCTGCTGGGTTGTCGAAGAAGCTGAAATTGGGTGTTGAAGAGATGGCCTGGGCTTGAGGCTTTTGGTCAGAAGGCTGGGCCTGTGGCTCTGACTCGTTGCCAAAGGCCGCAAAAAGATCCGCCGACATTGGGTATATCGAGCTGTTCTCGATGCGCTGGTGCTTCAGAAAGGCCTCAGCACACCTGGAGCGCTAAGATCGGGAAGACGGCGTCTGCAGCCTGGACAGAGCCACCTCAGTCGGATGGCAGCGAAAGGAGCGAGTGCAGCCCTCGACCAGTGTGGAGCGTACGTCGAGTCCGTCGGCGCAAGGGCGAGTGGTTTGGTGAGTGAGACTCAAACTACTCACCACACTCTCAGTCTGTCCACGCCAATATGGAGCCAAACAAGCCCGATGGGAATGAGAGCTGGTCTCTCCACCATATGTAATCAGTGGTTATCTTGATCAACAACAAACTCGCTTGGCCAAGTCCTCGAACTCATTGCATAGCAGCACCTTGAATGCACGAGCAATCGACCGCGTTTGAAACTTGGGTGAGGGTACCGTGCATGTCACGTCAGGAATCAATCGAAGCTGCAGCGAAGTTCATTCACAGCACAGCCTGATTGGCTTCCAGACACTCCGTATGATATCAGACTTCAAACCATAAATGGCCTTTCGAGGTGGAATCTTCCCGCTGGTCGGCACCGAGAGGTTGGGATGGGATGGACCCCGTCTCCCGTCCCCCGTCCCGCACTAGGCCTCAGTGTGGAAAGCGCGGGGTGCCCTGGACATGTTTCGGGCACAGCCACGCCTGCAACTCACGCCCGACGACGCGCTGTCGTAACCCTGTCTCACTTGGGCCATTACGCGCTGTAACCTTCAGACCCGTTTGTGGCACCCCCAAGTCCAAATATTGCGCTGCCTCGCCCCTTCTCCAGCACCCCACTGCCTCTCCCGAGCACACGAATCTCCCCCGTACATCTCGATTCACGGCCAGCGCTTCAAGCATGGCGGATGAAGAGGTATGCACTCCATGCTTTCATTCGCGGCGTCGGAAGGGAAGCAATGCTGACTTTGCTAGGGCGCTTCTCCGCGAGAGCTTATTCTTGAGGCCTGCCGCCGCAACAATACCTCTCTACTCGAAGAGACGATAGCAGACTTGGAATCAACCGCAGCCAAAGCCAAAAAGAAACCCACTGAACACGTTGCCGAAACACTGAACAAGGCCTTTGACGGAGTGGGTAACGGCTGTCTACATATTGCGGCAACATATGGGAGCTGTAAGTGCTTTTCTGGAAACTTTAGCAGCAGCTAACAGTCTACTCAGACGAGGTTCTAGACGTCCTGCTCGACCAAGAGGGTCTTGAAATCGACGAGCTTGATCACCTCGAGAAGGATACGCCCCTCCACAAAGCCGTCCGCTACGTCAATTCGCTCGACAAGTCTGACTGGGCAACCGCAGGCCACCCGATCGTCGAGATCCTCCTCGACGCAGGCTGTGATCCGAGGATACGAAACAAGGCGAAACTCAAGTCGGTGGAGCTAGTCGACCCGCGGAACACAGAGCTGAGGAGCATACTGCAGAAGGGAGAGTACGCCATGACGGCTGGAGGCGATGTTGTGGAAGAGGATGACGATGGACCAACTGGCAGTGCAAGTGACAGCGAGTAAAGGATTTGAACAGCACAATGGGGAAGTGGCTTTTAAAGGTTTGGTATTGACTTGGTAGCTGGGCGGGGACTGGAAACCCTAGCTAGCCTGCTATCTGTATCTTGGAGAGAAGGGGGGGGGGGCTGGCGCCAGGGAAACAAGGCTTCGCAGAATCCGCGCAAGTTTTATCCTGGACGCCGTTGATACATGCCACAAGATAGCAAAGTCCCCGGCCCTGGAGACTGCCACCGACTTCTGGGTGCAGATGCATAGACATTCGTCATCATATGCGTTCTCGCCTTGATCAATCCAATCCGAAAATCCACCTGGTGTGCCTTTGTATTGTCATGACTTTCGTGAATTCATAACGGACTGCACACTCCTGTACCCGTCCCGTTCAGCGGTACTCTGGGGGCTATGTAATTACTGAGCTTGTGTTTGGTTATCATGGCTGCTGTTCCTCACCTCTGGTGGTGGTCCCACGGGCTGGATCATGCGCTCCAACAGACGAATCCTCGTCTTCTCCCTGCATTCTCCGTGGGCAATGCTCTGGTACAGTAGCATGGGCGGATGACCGATGATAGATGCGAGAGTATCGCGCTGGATATTCTGGAGCCACTCGTGTTTCGTGGTGTCGGCGTGGCCAGTGCCAACATAACGAGCCTGGAGCGCCTCGAGCTGTTGCTGCGCGCGGAGTTTGTCCGCCATGGTGGTGTATCGAGACTTCCTGGCTGATGGACAAGGGCCTTGGGCGAATATTCGGGTGGCGGTACTGCGCCGGGAGTTGGGAGTAGGTTGCGCGCAGGTGAGAGAGAAGAGCAAAGTGTGAAGAGTGAAGAGCCGCCTTCGAGATATCGACGTGACTTGCGCTAGATCCTGAAAGAGACTAGCGTATAAGCACGTGCCCCTCTGCCTGCTCGCGTCGCGCGTTATCACCTTGCCTTGCGCTGCGATTCTCCTCCCCGCACCGCCAAACCCACAATCCTTCGCGACTCTGAGCGGCCCTCGCCCTCGCCCATCGTCAGAGAATCGGGGTCCTCAAAAGCTCCCTGATTCGATCAAGATGTCAAATGCGCCGCTTACCCCAGTCGACGACCCGGAGCCCACTGCTCCAGTCATCGACTACTCCCTCGCCGCAGTCCCCTACAACGAGGCTTACGAGAACGACCTGATGAAAGCAATTCTCTACCCA
The DNA here is from genome assembly GCA_010093805.1 of Polyplosphaeria fusca. NCBI lineage: Eukaryota > Fungi > Ascomycota > Dothideomycetes > Pleosporales > Tetraplosphaeriaceae > Polyplosphaeria > Polyplosphaeria fusca. Next base: position 394,863 of record ML996107.1, on the reverse strand, counting down.
TCGTCAAAGACCCCGGCCCAACCTCCATCAAACCCTCCGCCGCACATTGCGCCCACGTCTCTCCCGGTCCCTTTGGACTCCCCTCTTCGCACCTATCCTTCAGCGGTACCCGGCATCTTTCTGACCCACGAGAATGGTCATTTCACGGGCGGCCCTGGTCTCACGCCTGCTGCGAAGGCAGAGTACTCTAAGCGCTTCATCGCCGAACACAACATCAAGACTGCCGAGGAGCTTGAGAGAGTGAGGGCACAACTGATTGCACAGAAAATAGAGGAAGCCAAGGCAAGGGCTCGAGCTAGAGAGGCTGCGATCCGTAAGAATGCAGAAATCGACAAACGGATTCAAGAGCTCGAGGTCCAAAGGAGCGCCGAGATGCGCGTTGCCGAGCGGGTCAAGCAAGACAAGCAAAGGAGGAGGCAGTGAGTGCAAGCGGAGAGACGATGACCATTAGGGAAGCATCACTCGGCCGGTACTAATCAAGCTCTATTAGCGCAGCAATGCAGGAGAAGAAGAAGCAACAGGAGCAGGCGCAGAAGCAGGAGACTGCCCCGACTGTGTCAAGATGGGATCTGGCTCATCCGGTCACTCGCGCAGAGACTACTAGTTCAAGGTGGGATCTGGCTTACCCAATCACTCGGGCAAAGAAAAACGACTATGCTTGAATGTATGGACACGAGATCCGCACAAGTAGGTTTCTGAATTTTGCAAAAACCAACCATTGCTCACATTCATCAAGATCGTACAATCAGTCCATCTCTCTAATCTTCACATGTCCACTCGGAGGTCATACTTGGACTGGTCCTGGGGAAGCAAGGGGTATAAATGGCATGGTCAAGTTTCAAAGCTAGGATTGCATGGGAGGAGGAGTGCATGACTTGCGGATAGAATTCAAAGCCGGATGTTACGACCTAGGACCTATAGTCAAATCCCAGTCAAATCCCAGTCGCTTAATAGCCGCAAGATCGTGAACAGCCCTGCTCTACACTTGAATCCTTGTGCAGCCCAATCGTAAAACGTGGCGTTGACTATTGATGCATGACATGCTGCACACCCCTCAAACGTACAAAGGTAGCACATCAAGGAAGCGACACAAACAACGCCCTCAAACACATCGTACCAGCAGCCACAACGGGTCATGTCTAGACGGCATCTCCACAGCCGCAGATCTCCACAGATCATTGCCATGCGTGCCAAAGCCGGCCCAACCAGCGTCACCGACCAGGCTGGGCCTTCCAGCTCCCGAACGCCCGCTGGATCTTGCCGGTGCACACGAAATATGCGGCCCTGCATTGCACCTGACCGAGGATCATATCCTACGTCAAGCTGCGATGTTTTAAAGCAGCAGGCTGCTCACACGACCTTGTTTTCGACGCCCTGCATGCAAGCTTGTTCTAGGACCTCGGCACACAGCTCAAGCTCCACCAAGCTCCCTCGCACACAACACCCACGCCTTTGAAAAAGAGACGCTGCGAATATGTTGGCTGATATCGCCTGGCGAGGCTTCAGCTTTGCGTATGGAGTGTTTAATTTCGCGGCCATGGCCGTCATTGCGATTACGAGGGACGGAGCGTTGACGGATCGGATGAGCCAGGATGAAAAGAAGGAGCTTGCGCTTGGTAAGCTTCCACTCGACTATGAGAAGAATGATGAGACTGACAATATGTTGAAGCACAGAAGAAGTACTGGGACGTCGACGGCAGTCCCTTTGCAGGCTTCCGGCACGCCTTCTACACCGCCAGAAACAACGTCCAACTCCACTATGTTACGAATGCTGCTCCAGGAACCAAATCGAACAAGGTCATCATCTTCATACACGGCTTCCCGGACTCGTACGTGCTCTGGCGCGATATCCTGACCTCGGATGCGCTATCATCATACACACTCATCGCTGTCGACCTCCCTGGGTTCGGCGGCTCAGATAGCCTCCCCCACTATGGCCCCGACACCGTCCTCGAGAGCATGGCAGGCTTCACATTGGGCATACGAGAAGAGTTCCTAGCAGAAGGCGGAAAGCTCGTCATGGTCACGCACGACTGGGGCGGCATCGTCGGAGCCCGCCTCGCGAGCGAAGCAAAAGAGCTCGCCGACCGATATATCATCGCCGGAGCCATCGTCCCACGGCAAGTCCACAGCACCATAACCACGCACATCGCCTCTGCATCCCAGATGCTTCGCACCTGGATCCGCTCGCCCTTCAACACGCGCCTACTACGCTCAGCCTTGAAAACGCTCTCCCCCTTCTTTGGCCAAATCGCACGCTCCTTCTACATCTTCATCCTGCAGCTCCCCTTCCCCATCGCCCACCGCTTCACCACCTTTGGCAATTTCTGGTTCCTCCGCGTCCTCCATCTCGTGCAAGCCCACGTCATCACGGCAAAGGGCAAGTCGTCGCGAACCCTGACGCCCGCCCAAAAGGCAGATTACTTGGCCATATCCTCTGGGCCCGGCGCCGAGCAGTTCCCCCGAGGAGAAAAACTGCGCCAGGCCTACGGGGCGTCGGTGCAGAAGCGCATCTCCGACTTCGGCTTGTCGCACAAGATCAGAATGTACCGCGACCACGTGCTCCTGGGGACGTGGGAGAAGTCGCTGCAGCTCGTCATCGATCTGTCCGCGCTACCACCCTCGCCGCACCGCTCTGGGTCGGGCGCGGGGCTGTTCGAGGATGGGCCCGAGGGCGCACTCAAAGTCCCGGCCACGGTCATCTACGGCAGGAAGGACATGGCGTTTGATCCTAGTGCCATTCAGAACGGAGTCGGCGATTACTTGGTCAAGGGCAGTCAGTGTTTGGTTGTGGACGATGCGGGACATTGGATGCAGTTCGAGGAGGCTGGGAGTAGAATTCTGACGACGGCTGCGCTGTGGGCGGTGGGGGACGAGGGGACGCGGTTGAGGGACGAGATTGAGAAGACGGGATATGGAGTGAAGTGGATTGCTGAAAAGTAGTGAGGTTCGGTATCGTGGTTATGGCGACATGTGGGCGCTGACATTGGTGATACTGACATTGGTGATACTGAGACAGGCTGATATACTCTCGCGGCTCTCATGTTTGCGTATGATACCACCATTGATGAATGTACTTGCGTAACGTTATACCACTTCACAGGTCAGACACCGTCCCGATCGACAGATGTAGGCACGTAAAATTCAAGCAACGTTACGCAAGGGGTCCAGCATGCACAAACTTGTCATACAACAGACGTGCAGCAACACTACAACATGTATCACAAAGCACGACAGAGTATGCCCACCCATGAGATTCATGAAATCGTTATGAAGTCTATGGAGGGACAACGCCGGGCACCCACCCACCGTAATGCATCACCTCTGAGAAGAAATCCATCAGAGCTTTTCCAAAGCCACCGCCTCCCCAGAGGCAGCAACTGTTGAAACATTGGTAATAAAACAAACCACGGAGAAGGTGATCGCTTATTTCTTGGAAGCCTTCTGGGCGGCCTTGGTGACCTTGCCAGTACCCTTGTCGGCCTTGACGACGGACTTGATGACACCGACAGCGACGGTTTGACGCTGGCAGGTGTTAGTGAGTTGCTTTGGAGAAGACATGTACAATGACTTACCATGTCGCGGACGGCGAAACGACCAAGGGGAGGGTACTCGGTGAAAGCCTCAACGCACATGGGCTTGGACGGAATCATCTTGACGATGGCAGCATCACCAGACTTGATGAACTTGGGGGCTGATTCGACCGACTTGCCAGTTCGGCGATCGATCTTTTCAAGGAGCTCGGAGAACTTGCAGGCAATGTGCGCAGTGTGGCAATCCAAGACAGGAGCATAACCAGCACCGACCTGGCCGGGGTGGTTAAGGACAATGACCTGGGCGTTGAAGGACTCGGCACCCTTGGGAGGGTCGTTCTTGGAGTCACCTGCGACGTTGCCACGACGGATCTCCTTGACGGAGACGTTCTTGACGTTGAAGCCGACGTTGTCACCGGGGACACCCTCAGTAAGCTGCTCGTGGTGCATCTCGACGGACTTGACTTCAGTGGTGACGTTGGCAGGAGCGAAGACGACGACCATACCAGCCTTGATGACACCAGTCTCGACACGACCGACAGGAACCGTGCCAATACCGCCAATCTTGTAGACGTCCTGGAGGGGCAGGCGGAGGGGCTTGTCCGAGGGACGTGTGGGCGTGTCGATGGCGTCGATGGCCTCGAGGAGGGTCTTGCCGGTGGACTTGGTCTTGGTCTCCTTCTCCCAGCCCTTGTACCAGGGGCAGTTGGTGGAGACGTCGATCATGTTGTCTCCGTTGAAGCCGGAGATGGGGACGAAGGGGACGGTCTTGGGGTTGTAGCCGACCTTCTTGATGAAGGAAGAGGTCTCCTTGATGATTTCCTGGAAACGCTCCTCGCTCCACTTGGTGGTGTCCATCTTGTTGATAGCGACGATAAGCTGCTTGACACCGAGGGTGTAAGCAAGCAGAGCGTGCTCACGAGTCTGGCCATCCTTGGAGATACCGGCCTCGAACTCACCAGTACCAGCGGCAATGATGAGAATGGCGCAGTCAGCCTGGGAAGTACCAGTGATCATGTTCTTGATAAAGTCACGATGACCGGGGGCGTCTGGAGCAAATTAGAAGGCGTTTAGGACAAAGAGGCGCTGTTGTTGCATACCGATGACAGTGACATAGTACTTCGGGGTCTCGAACTTCCATAGGGCAATGTCGATGGTGATACCACGCTCACGCTCGGCCTTCAGCTTGTCGAGCACCCAGGCGTACTTGAAGGAGCCCTTGCCGAGTTCGGCAGCTTCCTGCGAGAGTAGTTAGCATCTTGCCAAACGGTCAGCTAGGCGCCGGCACGATGCATGTGCACGGCTCCGGCAAGCACATCGGCGGGTAATTTTGGCGGCTGTGCGTCATCGCCTTGTTGTTGGCGAGTAGCCGAGTCGGGCTAGCGCGAAAAAGTTCGCACAACCCCACCATCCAAATTGCCCCTCAATGCGATAAGCCAAAATTCTAGCTTGCGCCGTTGGGCAACACCAGACGGGCGAGCGAGTGCGGCCGGGAGTGCAAGAAAAAATAATGCGTACCTTCTCGAACTTCTCGATGGTACGCTTATCGATTCCACCGCACTTGTAGATCAAATCTGAATGCCACATCAGCTATTGTGCCCCGCATTTCGATCGACTCGACAAGGCTTACGTCCGGTGGTCGTCGACTTGCCAGAGTCGACGTGGCCGATGACGACGACGTTGATATGAGTCTTGTCTTTACTGTTCACGCTGTCAGTGATGTCTTTTGATGGTGGGTGGCGCTGGCCTCGCGGGCCAGGCTGCAGGTCTGCACTCACCCCATGGTGGCGGTTTGTCGAGTTGGTAAGTGGAAGAGGGAGTGAAGTGGGTTGAGTACGCCTGTTGATATATTAGTCGATGGAAGGAAGGAAGGCGGAGCAGAGAAAGTACTGACAGGTTTGATTGCTTGAATCAAGGTATGCGAAAAGACGCCGGTCAAGGAATGGGGCTGCTGCGGGCTTAAGTAGTGGGCAGAAGATCCGGTGGAGTCAGAGCGGCCGCCAAGGAGGGGTACGCTTATCCCCTCTTGCACTAGCGCGGACAGTCTCTTTCGGGCATCAACGGCACACTGAGGGCTGTGAATGGCGACCTGCTGCCATTTCTTTCATTGAAGCAGAAGTTTGGGCGCCCATTGGCTAGCCATCGCCACAGTTCATCGGTGGGTCTCTCTAGAGTGAACCAATGCGCTTCCACTCAGCATACCCTTTCTAATGGAAACTGTATTCGAAACTCGAGTCTGAACTCAGTTACCTTGGTTGGCCGAGTCCAGTTGAATTGATGAGGGCCAGGCTTGCATTTTCTACAAATATACTGTGGGTCTCAAGTCCACTACCTTGCGCACACATACTCTATACTTTCGCTGGCGTCGGGACAGCGCATCATGTTAGGAGCGAGACAACCTTGGTGCAGATTCCCAGCTAGGCTTGCTTCAGAAGCTGAGCAAAAAGAAATGTTTGAATAACAAATTGCCAAATCAATGCATATACCTGTGTATTTTTTGCACATAATATAAAAAACACTATCTATACTCCTGTCAACCTACCTCATTGTTCTCTAGCTCATAAAACCTTCCACTTACGATACTACGACTTCACATACGATGAGCTTGAAGATTCAAGCTGAAGAGAATTTCCAAGACCGCACTTGACATTCCTCTACTTCCCTCAAGTGCAAGAAAGACCTCATTGGTTACCTGTAGAAAAACACCGAAACATAGACATGGCACTGTACACCCGCATGCAAATATCTCAACGGACATTCACACCATACGTTGAGTTCAGCCAGCCTATCAGGGACACGTTGAGTCTCGCGCGAGACCTTGAAGCGCTTCCACTCCTTGGTCCACGGGGAAGGGCGGACTCCGCCCTTCCCAGATCTGACTTTTACCTCAACCCCAGCGGCCTTCGAGTGACTCACCAAGACTCGCAAACCCAGCCAGACGTTCAGACATGTGAAGATGTGTTATTATGCATTGGTAGAAGCAAGTAAGATATCTGCGGTACAAGTACAGTGGTATACAAAATGCTGACCGTGAGTGATGCCCCCCCAATGCTGATCTATGTTGATGGCTATTGTCCCTTCTCGATGCTCTCTAAATTGTCAGGCTGCTGAGCGACCCCTTTGGCGTCCGATTGCTCAGCAGGCTCTTCTCCCATCTGAACACGGTCCTCCTCATCGTAAAACATGCTACGGAAGGACGGATCGTCGATCTCATCAGCCTCAAAATGCGTGCTTGTCTGTTTTTGGATGGCATCTCCAAGAATACCGTCCATCTCATTAGGAACCGTAACGTTCTCCACTATGCTCTCTCCCAGTAACTCATCCATGCTCTTCGCCTCGCCGTCCGGCTGGACGCTCTGTTGCTGCACCTCCTTTGCAGGTCCTACCCTTTCCGAACGAGGAACAGGATCTGCAGCAGCAGTCGTGAGGCGATCGGCCAGCTCGAATGAGGTGTTGATGAAGCTCGCTAGATCGTTCTCTTTCACACCTTGGAGTGTATTTGGCGAATATGAGAGCGCTAGCGAATTGCCGACATGATCGAGTGTCCCTCCTCGCACGCTCGCATAATCCAGCAATCTATCTTGGAACTGTGATTGTAAGTGCTGGCGATACTGGATGCGCTTGAGGAGATATTCCAAAGTACGTGGCTTATGGCCCCTCCCGGGGAGTTTGCGATTTATGAATCCCGGGATTGGAATTGCCAGCTTTGCTGGTGCTGTGAGGCGCTGGCCGCTTTTGACGTTCTCTCTGATAGCCTCAAAATACTCCTTCACATTCGGATCCTCAAGAGGGTTGAGCAGGGCTAGTGTGTCGAACCTTTGGAAGCGGATGTCCGTGGCTTTGTTAGGAAGCAACACGTCGTAATTGTGCTCGTTGAACCTGAGACTGACTCCCCGTAGGATTGGGTCGCCATTGGAAGGAATGCCTACGAGCATTTCGACCACAGGGCAAACTATGTTTGGATTTAGTCGATTGGGACCCCGGGGATTGTATATGAATTCGTAAGATAAGCATGCATGATAAAGTTTAGCACTCGGTGCCGACTCGTCCGTGAGCGCGATCGGAAATCCCGGTATGGACGTGCAGAAGGCGGCATCGACTGAGTGCTTGCAATGACGACCAATCTTCGGTTTATGCGATGGGGGAAGGAGGAATGTAGCCTGTCCATAGAGGGCTTCTACGCGGACGAAAGGCTTAAATTGCCACTCGGCTTGGTCCTCCACATTCGCCTGCGGTGGAGGAACGAATTCTGTCGGCAGATTCTGCTTGAGGTCTTTGAGGACTGTGTCTTGGATCTTCTTCATCTCTACAGTCTCAAGCCACTCAGCTTCAGTTACTTCCGACTCTTCCGTCATTTTTACAACCGGCGCAACCCAGCGGCCCATGTCGATGTCACGAAACCGAAAGTCGAGGCTGTTTTTCATTGGAATGGGGGAAAGAGCATGCTCCTTCTTCAGCATTTTAGTGTTGATGGTGCGCTTGGAAGGATCGCGGAGGGGGAGAACGTTAATGAGGCAGCGTTCTGCCTCCTCAACAGAGGCTTTGGTGACTCCGCGGATCCGAATCTATCAGGGTCAATTATGCGTCCAGAAAACAACAATGCAAGCCGTACCGCGTTATTTTCTATGCTATGTGTGGAAGTCCCTGTTACGAGGCTAATTGCCTGCATAATCTTCTGCGTAAAGAAAGTAGCGCGCCTGGCCTTCCCGGGCCTTTGATCTATGTAGGGGATCCAAGGCTCGAGATTCCAAGTGTGCGCTTCAGTGTTCCTCAAGGCATCCGTTATATCATGGACGGCATATTCAGCGGTGCTCTTGTCTGCTGTAATACGAAGAATGTGATCTTCCCAGTAAATCTCCATCTTACATCTCCGTGCGAGACAAATGCGATCGAGGAGAGTAGGAGTTTCTGCAACCTGTCAGCGTTGCAATCTTCCCGAAAGAGGCATACTGACCTCCCACTGTGAGCAGGGAAAGCTGCCAGGCCTTTAGCGTCAACTCAATCTCCCCTGGCGCTTCAATCTCTTCTAGCAACACCACCTTCCACACACTGCGCACGATCTGGTCTGCTAGCATGCTCTTGTTAACGGGTGCCCGATCGAATCGCTTCAAATTGGCGCCGGGCAAGCGGCTCGTCAAGGGGGTGGTCCCGGGATGCCATTGCGTGCTCTCGAGTGGCCTGCTTATCGACTTGCGGCCACCTAGTCCTTGGAGGACCTGCTCCTTCACCTGTTCTTGTTGTACCCCTTTGGCGTCTGAGTAATACTGTGACAACTGTTGCACCGTGAAGCTCTCATGTAGCGTCTTCCTTAGCTCTCGGAATTTCGCTGTCGTGATGTATTGTGGCTCGCCCGGGTCGGAAGATGTACTTGGCCGCATGCTCTCTAGCTGTGCCTCGATTTCCTTGTAGGTGGTTTCCCCCTCATCCTCTTTCAGCGAATCAAGAATGCTAGAGGATAGTGTGTCATCCAGTATGACTTCTTCAGACGATTCCTCTTCCTTGTTTCTGCGAGGAATATTGACCTCCTTTAAAACTAGAATGCCCGAATCCTCGCCCAATGTCTTGATTTCCAGAGGCGCTGTGGTCTCTCTGAGAAGTCTTTTCCCCCGGCTACGCTTCTTCAGCCTTTCTAGTGGGCGTTCGCTAATTTGGCTGCGCGCCCGGGGAATGAGCACTTGGGTCGCTTCGTCATGGCGGCGATGGGATGCGGAAAAGCTGGCGTGCGGAGGACGACGAGCAGGGGCAGGCGCTCGACTCTGCGCAAGTCGTAGCTGGCACCGGAAGCATACGAACGCACTCGATGCGCGCGATGCAAGCATAGGGCACTAAAGGAGCGTAAGGAGCGTGACTGAGAGGTGCAGTTTTCATGGAAAGGGAGGGTGTGGAGTCGCACTAGCGACGAGAAATGGAAGCCGCTCGACGCTCACCGCTCGCCGATTCTGCCGCCGTGCAGTCGCCAATTCACGTGCACATTCTCGCGTACGGCATCCATTGCATAGCAAACATCTTTATTAGCTTTCGAATGTGATTGAACAGCAATAAAGTTGGATAAAGTTGATATAGTCATTGGCACTAGAAAGACTTCGTCGGCAACCTCCAGCTGCACAGGTCTTCCCGGACTGCGAATTCATCCACCTCGTGCTGCGGCCGATGTCGTGTCCGCTCGGCTTCTGCCTTCATTTGGTGCGCCTGCTGCTCCAGAGATCCTCTCCCCCTGACTCCGCTGGCCGGACTGGTGATGGCGTCGCCGGGTCTCAGCGTCTCGTACGACTTGCGATTGATGCTCGCTCCGCGCTGGTGTCGCGCCTCACTCTCACTAAGAGAACTGCTGCTGTCGCCAGTAACAAATCTTATACCCCGTCGTTGCTGGGCCTGTGAATCGTACGGCTTCTCTCGATCGCCCCAGCCATCGCCGCCTGAGAATATGTCTTCTATGCACTCGTCGGCCTTGAGCTCTCCGGGTTGCGCGGACCAGAATGCTGCCAGCGTTCGTCTGTACATGTCCTGTAGCTCTCCAGTCTCGCGAGACTTTGTGCTGAGCGATGGTATTGCTGTGAGAGTCAGTGATGCTCGCAGTTTCAATGCCCTGAACACGCACCCCCGGACTCGTCAGAGTCTCCCTGCTCGCCCGAGACTATTCCCGCAATCCCGCTGAAGACCTGGGCCGTCTTCAATGGCGGCGCTACATAGTTCTTGTCACCCTCGGTCTGGCGCATGTAGATGCCGACCTTGAGAGTGCTGTTGATCTTGCTCTCCTGCATAAGATAGCGCCGCATGACGCCGTCCTCGCCCTCGGCGGCAGCCAATTCGCTCGACTCGACATACTCTGCCAGATTAAGTCGGACGAAGCCTAGTGGAATCCTCTCTCCTCTGCCGGCTGCCGAATACTCCTGCAGCACTTCCAGCTCGATCCAGCTCTCCTGCAGCATGCCGCCCTTGTCTACCATCAACCGCACCGGGACCGTGGTCGCATAGTCGTAGAAGACCTTGTGGTCCTTGATTGGGCATTTTGCCGTGCGGCCGCGGTGCTCAGCGGACGTCGAGTGCGGAAGGTGCCATTTTATGAACGAGGTGCCGGTGACCAGTGGGACGTTGTTGAGGTCGATGATCTGTGGCTATCAGCATCCCTGCCACGAGCCAGCCTGCTGGCGAACACCCACCTTTAGGTGCAAGTCGAACTTGGGCTGCGAATTTGTCAGCCAGGACTGGTGGGAAGGTGGATGGGACCTCTCTTACTCGCCGGTTCTTGGGGACTGGCACTGTGAGCGAGTGCGCCGCGAAGGCGACGGTGCGCCGCCGAAGAGACATGGCTCACCGAAGGCTTGCATGGTGAGCGGATGGAGAGGCGGCGCCCGTCGAGTAGATAACGTTTCACGGGCAAGTAGCGCTGATACTTTGCGGAGCGGAAGGTTGGGAAGGTAGGTTCGCAATTCCCCAGCAGCCGGCGAGTCCATCCACCTTCGTACAGGGGTCCTCGCTGCCGCGCCATGGCCCTTTGTCTGACCTTCCGCTCGCGAGTGTTTCCACAACGCCAGACATGACTCCCTCTGCTGATGCCATAGCAGACTGTGTTCTCTCGGCCTTCAATTCCCTCCCGAACAAGCGCAAACCGCGTCCGCGCGACGACGGAGCCCGAGAATGGGTGCCACTCGCTGGAATAGTCCTAGCCAAGGGTACATATTGCCTCTGATTACACACCAATCGAAACTGCAGCGGGCTCACATGGACTGAGTAAAGACGGCAAGTTGACTTGTGCGTCGTTGGGGTAAGCACTCAATATCAAGCCGACGACCCAGGCTGACGCGGTCCAGCACTGGCATGAAATGCCTCCCCTCCACGAAGCTTTTCAAAGCTCAGGGGAATGTTCTGCACGACTGGCATGCAGAGATTGTAGCTTTACGCGCCTTCAATCGCTTCCTGCTGGACGAGCTACGACTTCTCCTAACTCCACCGTGCCCGCCTTCGCACTTCGTTCGACAGCGTGCCACGACCGAGAGAACAGAGACACAGCCCCAGCCATTCACAGTCAAAGAAGATGTCCAGATTCACTTGTACTGCTCAGAGGCTCCCTGTGGTGACGCGAGCATGGAATTGGTCATGGACGCGCAGCAAGATGCGACGCCGTGGACATCAGCGCCTCCTACCATAGCGCCAGAAGCTTTGGATAATGTCTTAGAAGGAGCTGTGGACGATGGGTCAACAGCAACACAAGCACTTCGAGGACGGTCCAATTTCAGCTACCTGGGAGCCGTCCGTCTGAAGCCGTCTCGGCCCGATGCTCCTCCAACTGTGAGCAAATCGTGCACCGACAAGCTCGCCCTGAAACAATGCACCTCACTTCTCTCCTCCGTGACAGCATCGCTGATTTCTCCGCAAAACGCATATCTTACGTCTCTTGTCTTGCCCCAGTCACAGTACGTTGAGACAGCATGCAGGAGGGCTTTCAGTCGAGAGGGCCGAATGAAGGGTGTCACACCACAAGTGGAACAACCATGGAGAGGGTCTGGGTATCATTTCCAAGGCTTCGATGTCAGAACGACAGAAAAGGAATTTGAATTTTCCCGGCGCGGCGTCTCGACGCCTCAGAAAGCCGTGCCGTCCAATCTGAGCGCAGTCCACACGCCGCACCTCCAAGAAACGCTAATCGGCGGTACGTTGCAGGGTAGGAAGCAATTCGACCCTAAGGGTGCGAGCGCTATCTGCAGAAGATCGATGTGGAAGACTGCGATTGAAGTAGCTGTGCTTGTAGGCCTTCCAATGCTCTTGGGGGCTTTGACGAAGCCTGCGTATGGTGAAGCAAAGAGGAGCCCAAATTTAGCAATCAGAAAGAGGGTCAAAGATGAGGTGCGATGCGTTGCACTGGAAGGATGGATTCAGAACACTGGGGATGACGATTTTGGTTCAGGAAACTAGACGTAAATTCAAGTGAGCGCTTACCTGAACAAGTCTTGTTTCGCAAGCCTGTACAACCCCCTTTCCAGAACATCCGATCGCCTAAGAACCATGATTCACACTGTTGCTCGATTTGGTCCCATCTTGATCATCACATCTCCATATTTGGGTATCTCAATCCTTGTTTCGTCATACCTCAAACGTCCCCCATCCTCCCATCCTCGCTAACCACAAACGCCCCCCAAGCCCCTCCTCTCCCTTCCCACCTCTCCGCCACAACCTCCACAATTCCCACCATCTTGACTCCTTTGTTCTTCACACCCCTCCCCGTCTCATCCCCCGCATACGCGTACTTTGCATCTAGCTTCCCCCTCGGCAGCCTGCTGACCAATAATCCCATATCCACGTATACTGGAAGCACGTGTCCCAGCGCGGGAATGAGCTTGTTAGAAGCGAAGATGGAGACCGGGGCTGGCGGCTGGCGGTGGATTTTCTGGGGTTCGGAATTTATTGAGGGCGATTGATGAGGTGGTACAGGGTCTCGAGGCACTGAAGCAGGGTTTTGAATGAGTGCGAGGAGTGAGTAGGTACGGGTTAAATGGGATAGGGAGTGCAGGAAGGTGGTCAAGAGGTTGGTTGCCCGGGGGAAATCCTTTTTCAGATGTGAAGAGAGGGCATGGGAGAGGGAGTCTATGAGCATGAAGGATGTTTTCGTCTCCGGGGGTCCTGGCTGTTTTGGCTGTGCTGGAGTAGCGGCGGTGGCGGTGGTTGCTGCGGGTGAAGTGACGTTGGGTTCTACAGATAGACGCTGAACTGGTATGGAAGAGGAAGTCTTGGCTACCTCTGTGTCGAAGAGCATTTCGTCTTCTTCCTCGCCCTCGCTGTCTGCAATGATGCGTTCTCTTGGTTCCTCTGTTGGCCCAGTGGGTTCTGTAACCACTTCCATCCGAACCTCATCATGCTCTTTCGATGCGTCATTTTTCTTTCTCCCTTCCAAACCCTCTTTCACTTCACCCACAGCCTCCATGACCCCCACAAAATCAAACACCCTCATGATACTAACACGGTCCAAGACTGTAGCTGCAAGTTCTTCGACGCCCACATCTTGACGTCCACAATCGGTAGAGGATCGCAATGACTGGACAAGATCGACATCGACATTCAATCGGGAGACAATGATCGAATAGATGCGCAGCACATCTACATTCCCCGCCGTGTCGATGACCGCAGCTGTCGCCGTTGCATCCTGCAGGAGACACGACGCAAGCACATTGAGCGAGAACTACCACACCGTCAGCCTAAAACCACTTCATCCCAATCACAGCCAATGAACCCCCCCGGAAAACAACTGATCAGATGAGCAGTCTTGGAAAAACCACTTACATCCAACCCATCCCCACCTCTTTCACAATTCACACTCACAACCCCCTCCCTCAACCCCCCTCCCAATGCTTCATCCACACTCTTCACCCCCAGACTGACCCTCTCCTTCCCCCCATCTCGTATGCTCCTTCCATCCAAAATTGCATCCACGATACCCTGCACCTCCTCAGCGCTCACCAACGACTCCGCAAGCATAGCCTCAGCCGAAAGTCCCACAGCCATGGCACCGGCATTCCCGTGACCCGTCCCGCCAGCCCGATCTCAGATTCTCGCCTTCGCCTTCGAGCAATAAACGCGGTGCGGAGGGTGTTCCGGTGGGGCCTTGCCCCCCCGTCTCGGAGTCGACTTCCGTCCACACGGAAGGAGCGAGCGAGGGACACTCAGCTTTCGAGATTGCGGTCAGGAGGACAGTGGTAAAGTGGAGATTGCGTGCTCCTGCAGCCTGGATTCGTGGAGGGGTTCTGCAGATGTGCCGAAGCTGTGTAATGCCGTGTGTGCTGCGAGTCTGGGGTTGGGAAAGGAGGGGGAAGGAGCAACGTGGGTTTCCCCAGCGCCGGTGAAAGAGGATCCTTGTTTAGCTACATTATTTACTTGCCCTAAACAAATTTCGTGGGCGCCTAGCAGGATTGGCAAAAACCCGACACGACAAGTGCAAGACAAGATGTCGACGTCATTTTCATTCGCATTTACTACCCTACGAATTTTGTAGCAAGCTGAATTGATCCACCCGTCTGGTGCCCCTTCAGCGAGGACGGCCAGATGGTTTCTCGCTCGGGCTATACTATGCCCCCATTACTCGATATCGCACTGCCCTCCCCACCCCCCAATGACTTTTGCGCCCAGTGTAAACCAAAAAGTAGTATCCAGCCTCGTCCATTTCTCCTAGCCCATGCTTGAGACCCCCAAGGATACGCCCTCGGTGCCGAATTTGATGTTTGGAAGTGACAAAAGGAATACGTGTAGCTCCCGCACTGCGGTCTGTCCGCTAATATACTGATTTTGCTAATCCCGAACATATGTTCGAGCCTGCATGCTGTGGATTGATGTACATGTCGTATCCAACCCAATTGGTGATAATCTAAGCAGCTGGACGTTCAGGTCGCTGTCGACGCCCGCCCTTCAAGCTCTTCATGCGCGTGAGGAATCCCGAGGCTGGCTTCTCGTCTCGCGGAGATTCCACGCTCTCTGTGGTCATGGCTCGGGTCAACCCGTTGCGAGGTGACGATGGTGATTTGACAGGATCACCCACAACCTCAGACTCTGCAAATTTGATCGATGCACCCTTCTTCTCATAGGCTTCATCATAATCATCGAAAAATGGGTTAGGCTCATTCTGCTTGGCGGGTCCTCCAGCGCTCTGGGTCTGCAATGGGGCCTCGGGCGACCTAGCACCGGGGCCATAGCGAGCCTCAGGGGACGTGATCCGGGGGTTGCCATCAGCGAAGCCGCGTCGTGGCTGTGAGATGCCGCGAATACGTTGAGCGATAGATTTCTTGCGACCAAGACCCCCGTCGACGGCCTGTTTCTCATAGTCTGATTCGCGTCGCTGAATGGCAGTGCGGGATGCCGGGGCACCTTCGAGAAAAGTCGACGTTCCCAGGCCCACACTCTCCTCGCCATGCACAATTTCGACACGGTCTTTGGGATTGAAGGAGAAGGCACGCTCGTCCATGCCAGGACGCTTCTTGAACTCGTTCTCGTTACCGGCTCTTCCGTAGTCGGTGAAACCCTCTGCGCCTCTGCCGTGGAACGTCTCCAAATCAATGTTCTTGTTAATAGGTCCCGAGCCGCCCAGCATGTTGTTGGCTGAATCTTTGGGGAACGCGTGCATCGGGGCACGATGGTCCTTCTTGCGGTTGCGGTGTGGTTGGACAGCGTCGTACGGGCCGTCGTGATGGATCAGGCTGGGCCCGTAGATTCCACTCACGTCAAGCTTGTCGATGAGATCCAGGCCCTGCGGCTTCCTCACTCGTCGTTGGGTAGACTTGCCATCCTTGGCGCGCTCGTCTCGTTCTTTGCGACGTTCCCTACGCTTACGCTCTTCCTCGATGGACAACGAACCCTTGTCGATCATGGAGGACTCGGAGTTGCGTCGAACGCGTCGCCTCTCTCGCCTCTCGGGGCTGTCGTGGGCGTGCGGGCGCGAACCGGGAGGGCCTCGCGGTCGGTGGGCACCGCGAGGGGGGCCACGTACTCGCCGCTCCTCCTCCTCTGAGCGCGACGGGCGATGTCCTGGGGTGGGACCGGTGCCGGAGCGTGCAGGCGGGCCTCGTGGGGCTCGCTTGTCGTCTTCGATGCTGAGGTTGTTCTGAGCGAGGGAGGGGTAGTCAGCGAACAAGTGCGTAAAGCGCGTGAATTGATTCATGGTGCGTGAAGGTAGGAGATTTGCAGGGCTAGTGCGCGTCGCGAGGTAGCGCGCAGGCACAGGGCGCTCGTGTGACGCAATTACGTCGACGAGACAGGACACGGAGAGGGACGTACAAAGAGCTCTTCGGCGGAATTGCCAAACGTGGCCTTCTTGGGCGAGTCCTTCATGGTGGCGGACATGTCGACGTCGACAAGGTGCTCTTTGGCGGCCTCCTTGTTGAACTCGGCCTCGAAGGTGGAGAGGAAGGGATTTCGCGACATGGGCCTGCTGCCGGCGCTGTTGGGCGTGTGCAGACCGGGCGAGGGGATGGCGGGGGAGCCGGTTCTGTTGCGAAACGGGTTGTTGGAGGACAGGTTGAGGGAGAGAGCGGGCGAGGGGCGCCGTTCTGTGATAAAGCGAGGGCTATCAGCGACAGATTCGGTTTTCGTCACCGCCAACGTAGGTGAAACAGGCGATAAAGGAGACCTCTTACCTGGCATTGACGGCTCAGCGATCATGATGGGCGCCGCTGCTCAAACCCTGCTGCCGCGCCCAATCACCGGCCAGTGCCAGGGGAACGAGCAAGCGCGCAGGCCCGCCGTCGAGCAATAACTTGGATGGATATGCGGCGACGCGAGGGAGCGGATCCTGCTCGTGTGCGCGACTAGTTGTAAGACTGGAGGCTGTTGTACTGTAATTAGGGGCCCTGCGCGGTAGGACTGGCGGGAGGATGGGATGGGAAAGGGTTGGGATGAGCCAACGCTGGAGGAGGATGAGATGCTCTGGAAACGCTTGGCGGGGTCGTCGTGGGGCGCCGCGGCCGCTGCTGGCTACGGTTGTAACTTGTACGTAGGGTAGATATGCTCGTGCCTGTGGCAGCGCGAGAGTGTGCAGAGGGAAGAATTGGGACGGGACGGTGCACGGCGAGGGCGAGGGCGAGGGACGAGGCCCTTTTACGTGTGCCAGGCCGGGGGAGCGAGTGGTTTCGTCGCGCGCCTTCTGATTCGAGGGAATGCCGCAGGAGCTCAGGAGCTCAGCTGCCGCTCCGAATTATTGCTGCGACGAAGTGGCCATCGAAGAACTATAGACCTTTAGTCTCCTTCGCGGGGAGTGCATTAGGCATGGTAGGGGTGCTGCTGGGCGCTGCAGGGGGACCGCCCGACGACATCAACGGCGGCCTCGCGATCACGCGCGAGCTCGCCATGCGCCCACGAGCGCCTCGTCCAGCCCGCCATCGTGTCTGCTTGTGCGTGCCACGGCGCCGCATCGCGCCTCATCGCCTCTCGACGACATTGGCCCTCGTTCTGGCTCCCAGAAGCAACGACGGCCGCGTCACGCACGGCCGCCGCCCGAGCCCAGCTGCCGTCACCGCCAGTGCGCATCGCCAGCCAGGCTAATCGTGACTGGTGCCTCTCACTTCATCCACGGCCCCGAAGGGAAAGGCTGCCCGCCCCCGCAATCGATGAAAGCGTCCCTGAATCTCCTGAATCTCCCGAGCCTCAACTATTACCGCCGCAGCATGGCCGCCACCGATGAGTACGCGGGCTACTCGCGCTTCGAGCTGGAACTCGAGGTCCGTCCAGACCGAGGCCCCTTTGATGCCGTCCCCTCTCTAACACGAGCCCAGTTTGTCCAATGCCTCGCCAATCCTGCCTATCTCAATTACCTGGCCCAGCAGAACATGTTCGACAGGCCCGACTTTGTAGCCTATCTCGCCTACCTGCAGTACTTTAAGGAACCCGAGTACACCAAGCACCTTCAGTGAGTCTCCTGGGGCACTGCGTACTCCGTACCATGACTGATCATTGCGCAGCCACCCCGGCCCATCGCTGCGCGCACTAGAGCTGCTGCAGCAGGAGCGTTTCCGAAAAGACATCCTGACGCCGAACCTGCTCAACGTGGTCATCATGGAGGGCTTGAGGAATGCCGTGCCTGACCAGCAGGACTGAGACGTCCTTCCCACCAGCATTCTTCACCAAATCGTGTCGCATCCACGGCAACAGACGCTTGCCCAATCCTCATCGAGGTTGCTGAGGCGTGCGTCCGGTTCGCAGGCTTGTGGCGCTCGAATACGGACGCAAACTTCATCGAAGCCGTGGGACAGACCGCGCCGGCTGCCCCTGGAGCAAAGACTGTCAAGCCCATGTCAAAGCTAGCTTCAATCTACTTGTATCTATCACGAGCTTTAAGCAGCCTAGTTTGAGGTCTGTTCAGACCTGGCAGTACCTTACCTATATGAGAACC
Organism: Polyplosphaeria fusca; assembly: GCA_010093805.1. NCBI lineage: Eukaryota > Fungi > Ascomycota > Dothideomycetes > Pleosporales > Tetraplosphaeriaceae > Polyplosphaeria > Polyplosphaeria fusca. The sequence goes on along the minus strand of ML996107.1, from coordinate 376,464 downwards.
ACAATTGGCACCACTTTTTCGACGTGATCCCTTGAAACTTGGTTTCATTTTGGGGACCGTCCAAATTTAGCATTCCGAGGTCCAACTTGTCCTTTTTCTCGCGAGAGCGTCCCAGAGCGGCTGGCCCACATGTGTGGCCCGAATGTGTGGCCCAAAGTGTTTGATCTATCGGCCGCAGACCACCGCTGTCGATCAAATTCACTTCACTCGCCGCCCTTCAAATAAAGGATTGATAGCAAGGATATCCCGGGTCGCTGCCGCCGTGCATATCACGTGACTCTCTCGCCTCCGCGGCCCTGGCGCCCCCACGTCCAGCCCAGACTACCGCGCCCTATCAAGCTGGACCACGCCTGTGCTGCCCATCAAGGTACCTGCCTGTCCACACTCCTCTTGCACCTCTCCACCTCAGCCAGCCACCATGAGATCTGTTTCTGAAGCTGAGTATGCCATCCTCGCGCCCAGGTGCCGTTACACCAAGCTCACGCCCCCGCCAGGAAGTATTGGAAACGGTTGGACGAGTTTCGCACCTTGACCGACCTCAAGATCTCCGTGTCCTCGCACACCGAGCCACAGATAACGGCGGGGTTGCGATCAGTATGCTGGAAGGTGAGCGCAGATCGAATTGGCGTTACTACCGACACTCGCTCACGTCATCAGATATTCCTCCTCTTCAAGACGCTGGACCGGTCGGCGTGGCCAAAACACCTCAATGACTCGCGCTCTGCCTACGACTCTCTCCGATCCCTCTACCTCCGCGCCATACAGCATCCCGACGAGTTCGAGTCTTCTATAGACCCGCTGAGCGAGAATGAAGAGGTACATATATACCCTCCTCCACCAGAGCCGCGTGTATTGATGTTGACTCATACTAAGACTTGAAAGTCCCCATGGCAGGCGCTTCGAGCCGACGAAAGCCTACGCGCCGAGATCTTCCAAGACGTTGAGCGATGCATGCCGGACAATGTCTACTTCCGGCAGCCAGCTACCCAGAACATGATGCTGGATATACTGTTTGTGTTCTGCAAGATGAATCCAGATGTGGGATACCGACAAGGAATGCATGAAGTCCTGGCCCCGATACTGTGGGTCGTGGAGAGAGATGCTGTCGATGCGGCAAGCGCCGGGCACCCTGAAATCGACCATGGGTTGACTGACAATTTGGACTCGGCATTCATCGAGCATGACACGTTCACGCTCTACTCGCTGGTGATGCGAACAGCAAAGTCATTTTACGCCACAGCTGATCCAGGGTCGTCTTCTAAAGATACTCCAATGCTCCAACGGAGTTCGAGAATCTTCGACAGATACCTTCCAAAGGCGGATCCGGAACTCTCGGCGCATTTGCTCAAGCTGGAAATAGTGCCCCAGATCTTTCTACTGTACGCTCCGCGCGCGTGTCATTTTTCTCCGTGCTAATTTTTTTCAGACGATGGATTCGGCTTCTGTTTGGGCGCGAATTTCCCCTAAATAATGTCTTTGACATGTGGGATGCACTCTTCGCCATTGATCCTTCGCTCGAGCTGGTCGACATGATCTCCATAGCAATGCTTTTGCGCATAAGGTGGCAGCTAGTCGAGTCAGACACTAACGAAGCATTCTCTCTTCTCTTGCGATACCCTGAACCTGATGCTCCGGCTTTCACATTCATCAAAGACGCATTGTATCTTCGAGACCATCTAAATCCTGAAGGAGGCGCCGAGATTATCACGAGATACGGAAAGCAGGCGCCAGTCATCAAGCCCGAGCCGCCCAAAATTCGTGAAGTTTCTCCAGCCCCGTCGTTTACTTCTAGCCGTACCCGCCGCAGCATTGCTTCACCTCGGTCTATAGCGATCCCACAAGGGGGAGGGTTTGAATCTGTCATTCAAAATGCAGCCAAGGGCGTCATAGACCAGGCTCGGAACTCCCAATGGAGCGTAGGAAAAGCCATTCGAGACGCTGTAGGCGAAGTCAAGAAGAACGTCGAAGCCTATCAGTCAGGCCCAGTTTCTGGGCAGACAACACCACGGGCTGGCGGGAGAGAATACAGGCAGCCAGGCCAAAACTCCATCCTGGGCGCAAAGAAACCAACGTTGGAGCGAACTCCTTCTAGCAATGTGGTGAAGCGAATTGAGAATCTAGAACGCAGGAACAAGAGCCTCGCTAAGATGTTGGAGACGACCGTCAGCGAACTTTGGGACTTCCACAAGGAGCGCAGCGAGGATTCAACTGAGCGGAAAGACGCAGTCGACGCACTGAGTCTTGCCATTGCCAAAGTGCAGTTTGTGCAAGTCTATCTCGAGGACCCATCCCTGCCGGTTCCTGACGATTCACCGGAAACGATACCAGAAACGCCCCCAAGTCTGCTGTCTCCTCCAATTCCCGAGCGCACGTTGAGTGCACCACCTTTGCCAACCACGGGTTCAAGCTCCACACCACCCTCATCAGCGACCGATAATACTAAAAACCAGCCCTCACTACTCGTACCACCACTGACATCTCCCTCTTCGAGACAGCCTTCGTCCAGCCGTCCCCGAAACCTCTTGTCATCGTCATCATTCTCTTGGATGCTCGGGCAAGAGGAAGCACCGCCATCATCAACTTTCGCTTCGGCTTCGGCTCACAGTGCATTTTCAGCGGACGAGAAGAGGCGGATGCGAGGGTCAATGGGGGGGAAAGCATTCCTATTTGGCGATGAAGAAGATGCGGAGAGCCCCGTCAGGGAGGGCAAGAGGGGAAGCACAAGCTCTAAAGGAGGTGGACGGGGCGCTCCAAAGAAGGCAGAATCTGAGGTTGAAGAGGAGATTATAGATCTTGGGGATATGGGGAAGAGAGGCGCTGTCGGTTAAGACGGCGATATAGGATAGCGAGCGTGCGCGATACCCTACGATACGAATAGCGCCTCAATGTCATGACGAGTTTGTCAGGCCTCGACTTCTTTCCCGAATCTCCATCCATTGCCAGATCAGAGCAAAACAGTCCAACATCAGTGTCAATCGCACGGGATCACGACATCACATTTGCAGCGGCAAAAGTCGTGTCACAAACTGTATTCGTTCCGCAAAACCAACTGTCTACGCCTTCAATTTATCCAATCACTGTGCCAAGGAGCGTACGAAGGGTAAAGGTATCGGCCCCGTTGTTTTCTCATCTCCTGTTGTTTTCGTCTGGGCAGGAATGCAAAAGAAGCGCGGTGTTGTCGAATGCAAGATGCAAAGTGGTTGTGTTAAGGACAGTCTCCGAATCGAAGGTACACGTCAGAACCACCACGACTCCATGGTTATCGGGAGTTTCTGGACAGCGTCAGTAGGTGGATAAGGTGGAGCGATGACGGTGGAGCTGACATTTTCCGCAGTTGCAGGCGCCCTCGGCGCATCCGCAGTCGGCGCAAGTGCAGCCCTCGGTTCCGCAGCCAGGCATGTTGAAGTTGTTGAGTTTGGGGTTTGGATTTGGATAGGCTGTGTATGTGTTGATTTCGTCAGTCGTTGTTTGTTGCTGGTTGCTCTGTCGGAATGGAGGGGCAGCGAGCGGGGTCTTTATCCTGTCTTCGCAACCAACTGTCTCAGGCCCGCCGACGCCGCTAACGTAACAAAAGGCACCACCATCAGCGGACCTGCCAATCGCACAAAGCCCGCGCGACAGACCGGTGGCGACGACCCCGTTTTCGGCATACATAGTGCCGATTCCCGCCGGCTGGAGCCTATCTACGCCCGCATGTTACGTCGTGTTGCGGGCGCGTGTCCCACGGAACTTGCTCAAACTAGGATTAAGGCCTCTAGGCTGGCGTCACGGCTTACTGGAAGCAGCTTGGGGGGGATGGAAAGGTGTGCATCGGGTGATGGATGAGTGCATTGTGCGGACCTTCTAGAGCGAGGTGGAAGCGATGCGAGACGAAGAAAAGGAATATCGGGGCCATCGCGAGGTGGACATGCAGACCAGGGTGCCATGAGTATTGACGTCTGAAGATCCTCCTTTTAAGGTCGGGCGGCTGGTGTAGAGTAAGGCTATGGCCTGAGGCCTGGGGCATGTAGTCCCTGAAGACATATAGACTGATTGACGGTACAACATACAAAGGGCCATCAAATGTCTCTATCCTCTACATCCAGATACATATCTCAAATCCATGGTATTCCCAGTCCCATGTCCAAACGAGCCTTTTCTTCCTCCCTTCATACGCACACGCGTCCACCATGTACCACCTCTCGGACTTCCCTTCCTCAGAATCCCATCACTCAGCCAACACTCCTCCATCCAATCCCCTTCCTTCCTCAACCCGTCACAAGACCCCCTTTCCCCCAGCACCAAAAAGTAAACAAAACCAACACGCCGGATCCGAGTCGAAGCTAACGCCAGTGGCGAACCTGCCCTGTCAGGAAAACATGGGGATTGCGGAGAAAAAGTGGCGGAGGGCGGATGAGCCCGAGGATGACGGCACGGCACACAAGCCTGGGGCCGGGAGCCGGAGGCGCGGGGGGGGGATGAGGAGTGCGCCTCAGCTGTGGGCGGTTTGTGGGGGATGGCCAGAGAGTGAGACCTGTCCTCCTCGGGGCTGCTGGGATGAAAGGATCGTTATGCGTCTCATACATGTGTAGCTATCGAACAGCTGTCAGTGAGGCAGAGACGCGTCCTGCTAGCTCGGGCGAGAACAGGCAGGTAAGGCGATACGTGGACTCCCCGAGCGAGACCTTGGGGAGGATCAGCCCCGAGGGGCCCATTATGTCACTCACTGACACCGAGGAAAAAGCGAAGAGTGACATGTCAACAAGCGTCGAGCGACAACCCAAGGGGTGCCCGCCCTAAGCGTGTATTGATGATTGGAGCAAAGCCCACGCGGCGTCGTGCCGCGCTCTCGCCCCATTGGTAAGAGCAGGGAGGTTGTCAAGCAATATGACAGTAGATGTATGTACAAAAGTAAGACGGGAAAGGCAGGGGTCAAGTCGAGCCAGCTCACCCTACCCCATCCCCGGCCTACCCCACAATCCCCAGTCAGAGACAAGTACTGGGGTGAGTGACAAGACGGGGTAAGGCAGAGAGGGGCGTGTGACGGCCGACAACCCGAGCAGCCACATCCATCGTGGTGGTGTGAGAAAAGTAAAGTCGGGGATATAGAGCTAGAAATGACGATGAAAAGACCCAGTTAACCCAAAAGTGGATCGCATCAGCACTTGACGGATCTTCCCAACCATGGATCAGGTGTAAGTAGTGGGGGGTAATGACAAAAAGCGCAAAAAGCCCATTCCAGTGGACATGTATCCAGTTGTCCAACGTCGTGTAGCCCAAAGCAGTGTGTGGGGGGTAATATCGTCGGTGCGCGTCAATTGCTCGTAAAATGTCCGAGGAGAACGCCGATATCGTGCTATGATTTTTACATGGAGCCCATAGCAAGCAAGGCTGCGATAGCCTCACGCTCCTGAGTGTTCTGACCCCTGTTACCCAAAACGCCGGACCCAGATGCAGTATTAATAGTTGTAGTTGTAGTAGTGTTGTCCGCAGCATTGTCACGGGATGCCGAGTAGGAGGAATTAAGTGCCGGAGTGGTGACACGTCCGGCGCGAGAAAGAGACACAGATTGTGCCGAAGTCGAGCGATTGCGCGCACCCGACATGCGAGAAAGGTAATTATAGTCGCGATACACGGTGCGGTGGCCGCGTGCGGCTTCGCGAAGAGCTTGGGGCCCGATGGCAGCCCAGTCCTCGACATCTGTATCGTCGTCGTCCAGGTCGTGTTCCAGATCCATTTCAGACGCCGACTCTGAAGTTTCAGACCCGTCGAGGGACATTCGGTCCGCCATCTCTTCGTCTCGGGAGCTCATCATAGAGCCTGCTGCCCAGCTCCCCGTGTAGTCGACGCGCCCGCGCATGTTCTTGGGAATCTGCAAGCCGACTGCGCTGTCGACACTAGCGGGTGGCGTCAAGCCAGGACGCGTTGCGCCAGAAATGGGGACGCCGCGTCCTTGCGGCGCGTGTCCCTTTGGATGGCTGCTCCAACGGCCCCAGCCGACCTTCTCAAAGACGAATTCACCATTCATCCCGCCCCCCTCGCGATATTCAAGGGCGGCAACACAGAGTCTCCGAGCCTTGGCCTGAGGTATCCGGGCATAGCCTGGCACGTTCTGCGCCAGATGGGACATGATGTCCTTGATGGGCATGGTATCCTGGCCCTTGAAGATCTCGGGGAGATATTGTTTTGCCAGCATCTCTGCCGTAATAGCGCCCTCGGCCTCCAGCCCGGCCAGCGCCTCCCTTGAGAGGGCCGAGGTTCGCTGGCCGTGGACGGCGGCATGTTCGACCGCCTCTTGGAGGTCCATGTCCGAGTCTGACGGCGGATGGGGCGTTAGGCTGACCGGCAAGCCAGGCCGGTGTTTATGTGCTGGTAACGTCGGGGAGATGGAGTTCGGGGGTGTAAGGAGCATCCCCGAATGCGCAGGGACGCCGGAATGGACGCCATCGCGTGGTATGGGTATGTGGGAGGAGGAGGCAGACTGGGCCGCGAAGGCGACGGCGATGTTGGACGGCTTGTTGGCAGCGACAGAAGCCATGGTGACGGACGGCGACGGCGGAAGGTGAGACGGCTCGGGCGCAGCTGACAAGGTGAGTCAAGGGAGGCGCGCAGTCTGACGAGGCAGCGGCGGCGAAGACGGTGTGGTAAAGACAGCAGCGGCTGTCTCTGGGCTTTATAAAGAGTGGGCGAGGGCGACGCGATGGTGTTGTTCAGGGTGATGGGCAAGCTGCAGCGAAGTAGCTTGGACGTGTCGGAACGACGTTGCGATCGGCGATGGGGATCAGCGACGGAACGGGATGTTGACGGGCGGCGGATGCAGACGGCGTCGAGCGAGCGGTAGAGCTGGCTGGGGATGATGTGCAGTGCGATGTGTATGGTTGCTGGTGTGTCTTGGTGTGGTTGGTGTTGATGCGCAGCGGAGCTTCTTTGTATTTGTATTGAAGGAGTCAGTCGTCTCTCCCCGAAGACGACACCAAGATAAGGTCGGCGTCGCGGCTTCCAAGGAAGCAGCTGCGGTGGTCCGATGCGAGCGGTGATTGGCTGCGTGGCAGCTGATTCGTGCAGATGACCCCTTGTAGTCAGCCACAGGGCCGGAAGCAACACTCGTTCACGCCCGCCCATCGCATCATCGAGCGTCGCGCGTCGCATGCCTGGAATCAGGGCGCCTTGGATGCTTTTTCTGGCCTGGTCGCAATCGCCCTCGTCTTTGTGTGTCGCAACTGCGCCTGTCGCCATGTCGCCATTCCCGCTCTTGTCGACAGGCGTCCCGTGAGCAGCCGCAACACGCAACACTCTGTCCTGCCTCCCGGGCCCGTCCGACCCTCTGCACCACGCCCCGTCGCATTCCCAACACGATTGGCCTTGTCGTGTCCGATTTCGCTGTGCGCCTCTAGCTGCACTGGGGGGTCCCGCAGGCGCGAAAGAGGGGTCTTCTCTGCTGCTGCAGCTGCTGCAAGCCCGTGGCCTCGACGACAGGCGGAAAGCCAAAAGCAACAAACGACAAAACCCCGCAAAAACACGTGGACGGCCACTGCAGGACATCTCCCGCAGCGCCCTGTTCGTGGACACTGAGTCTAGCCGGCGCCGTCGCTTGTTGCGCGCCCTCGTGTAAAAGGCCTCAGTCGTGATTCGCTTCCACGACGTACTTCCTGATGGCCTGGAGACAGGGCAGAATTAGCTTTTGCTCAAACCTCCCCTGCCGAGCCACGGAACTCACTGCTTTGAGCACACTCATCTGCTGCACCGTCCGATTGAATACCGCTCTGTACTGCTCTAGATTCTGCTGCACCACGTCGTTGCGCGTGCTGCGGCCCTCGCAGATTGCTTTCATCTGAGCCTCCATCTGCCGAAGCGTTAGCCCATATCCAAGATCCTCAACGCACCCAACACCTTACCTCTTTGCGTAGGAACGGCTTGCTGAGGCTCGTCTCAAACCCCACATTGTCATAACCCTCAATCAGCGCCACTCCAAGCGTCGTCGGAATGAACTCTTGCACTCCGCTGGCGGCTCCTCCGCCTGCATCCTCAACACCTGCACCACCCCGGCCGCCTCGTCCGCCTCCTCTTCCCCTGCCCCGTCCTCTGCCTCCTCGACCTCCTCTACCGCCGCCGTTGCCGCCATTGATTGCACCTCCTCCCCCTCTTGCCCTGGCTATCACATACTCGCGCTCTTTGATCTTCGCAATATGCTCTGCCATAGTTGCGTCCGTGCCAATGCCGTTTGCATCCATTAGCGCGATGAGTTCAGGCTCGGTCAAGTAACCGGGAGCTGTAGTCTTTCCATCTTGCATCGTCGCTTCTGTCGGCTCAAACGTCTCTCCCACAATATATTGTGGAAGGTTCTGGCTGCTTTCCCACTTGTCGTACGGGTAGACATCAAGGTAGTTGCGCGCCAAGACAATCAGTCCGTGGGCATGGAATACCTCTCCGCCATATTCTATATCCACATCAGTGGCTTCACCTACCGCGTCCTCAGAGCAGCACGCCAAGAACCGACGCACGACGAACTCGTAAACTTTTCGCTCGTGCCCACCAAGCGTACTTGGCACAACATAGTTGACAGGATGGATGGGGGGATGAGCTTTGTCGTTGTTCCGGCCATTACGAGGTTGGTTGAAGCCACCGTTCATCAGCATCTGGGCGAAATTACCCCAGTGGCCGTCCTGCTGCTGTTTTTCGACAATCTTCCTGAGATCCATGTCTTTGTCAAATTGATCTGTCTCTGTTCGAGGGTAGCTGATGAAGCCTTTGGTGTACAGGGACTCGGCAGCAGTCATGGCATCTTGACTGGTCATCCTCAAGAATCGACTGCCCATCTTCTGTAGTTCGACAGTAGTCAGAGGTAACGGCTTCCATTTCTTCGTTGGCTTCTTCTGCATCTTGACCACCTTTGCGAGCTTTGCAAGTAGGCATTTTTCGAAGATGATGGTAACAGCCATCCTGTCGAACAAGTGTCCTCGCCGCCAGTTGAACTTGACGTCAATGCCGTCCTTTTGGTGGACAATTTTGATATACCAGAAAGTTTCAGGGACAAAATTACGTACGCGCAGATATCGGTCCACAACGAACCCAAGCGTTGGAAACTGGCATGATCCGTAGCTGATGACTTTGCTCTGCTCGCCCTGCTGAGGTATCATCTGCTGGAGACTAAGGGTCTGCATCCGCGTGAAAGCTGCACCAAGACGCAAGTCAAGCTCGATTCGAGCGGCAACGGCGTTGGCTTGTCGTTCGTCGAGCGGAATTGGATGCTGGGCTGCATTGACAATGTGCCTAGCATTGATCAGCTTGCAGAGGGTGAGTTCGCTAGAATACACACGCTCGCTCGATGTTGCTGAACCTGGCTCTAAAAACCTGAATGCCAGGCTTCACTTTGAGAGCAATGTCTCGAATTTCAGTCCCGATATGCTCGCCTTCGCGATCGCAATCGGTCCAGATATAGAGAATGTTCGCATGCCTCGCCTCTGCCTCGATGTTTTTGGCAATAGCCTTCTTGTCCTGTCGTGATGGAATTAGTAAAAGGTAGGACAAGCCAAACGGTCAACTATTACCTCTGCTACAAAGGTCTGGATGGGGGCGTCGAAAAGATCTGAAGGTGCACAACCCATCCATTTCCTGTACCGATCGTGGAAGTCTGAGCTCTGAATGTGGCCGGCAACGCAGGTAAAAGTGACTGAAGACTGTCCCCACTGGCGGAAGTTGTAGTCGAATTTGTAGTTCTTCACCCACTGTATGCCTCGTACATTATCCTGTCTGGCTCTTAATACAGGCCCCCACCACCGAGCTAAGGGAGGCTTACGGCTCGAGCGCCTCCGCTCAAATGGTTGGCGACAGCTTTTGCTATCGAGGGCTTCTCTGCCACGCAAAGAATCCTGCCCATTGCTGTGTAGTCGGGGAGCCCACAGAGGGTAAGCAGGGATCGGAAAGTTTTCTGTCATGTGAAAACGCGTCGTTGGGGAAGTCGCGTTCCGATCTGCGGCTCCATCCAAAGCGGCAAATTTAGCGAGCGGCCTCTGCCGATTGCTGTGGGAACAATGACCTCATGAACACAACGCCATCGTGTGTTTGCGTCCACGTCTGTCGCCCCTTTCAGTGCTTGTGCCTTCAGAGGAGCGTCCTCATTACGATACAGGCAAGTGTCGAATCTGCGTCTTACCTTTCAGAGGGCAAACCATCAGGATGATTACTCCACTTCTATCTTTGACAGTCCCTACCGTCAAGACCCTCGCAGACTGCACCGACTTTACCATAACCGTCTCTCCGTATCTCCCGCAGCTCTACGCTCTGCCTCGGCAGGTTTTCGCCCGTATCAACGATTTCAACGCCCTCAAAGAGCTATACATCACCACAAACCCCCTGATAACTGCTTTGGCCTTTGCGCTGTTTCTCGCCTCTGTCGTCCTTGTCGTGTCCGAAGTCAACAAGAACTATTCGCAAGTGGATCGGCTCTGGGGCATCATACCCGTGCTTTTCAATTCACATTACGCGCTATGGGCACATCTCGCCGGCTTGCCAGCGCAGAGGCTGGACCATGTAATGTCTGTTTCAATACTATGGGGCATGAGATTGACGTTCAATTACTGGAGGAAGGGTGGCTACACGATTGGATCTGAAGACTATCGATGGGAAGTCGTCAAAGACTATACAGGGCCCTTTTGGATGTTCGGCCTCAACGTCGCCTTCATCTCTTTAGGCCAGTGCGTGAGTGCGACCTCTTGTACCAACCTCTTTGCAGGACGCTAACAATCCAGCTCCTTCTCTTCGCGATCACAACGCCAACGTATATTCTCCTCCTCTCCGGTCGTGTTATCGGCGATGAGCTCACAACTTATGACAACCTCTTCCCCAAGGTCATGTTCGCCCTCATAGTCGTTGAATTCTTCTCCGACCACCAGCAGTGGTACTTCTATGGCGCACGGGAGGAATACCGAAGCACCGCAAAGGTCCCTCGAGATTCCATATACACCCGTGAACAGCTCGACCGCGGCTTCAATACAAGTGGACTGTGGGCGTGGTCACGGCACCCCAACTTCGCTGCTGAACAAGGCTTTTGGGTATGTTTATATCAGTGGGCGTGCTGCGAGAGCTTCACATTTGCGAATTGGACGTTCGCTGGTGCGTTTGGCTACCTGATACTCTTCCAGGCCAGTACCTGGTTTACAGAATTAATTTCGGCGAGGAAATACCCAGAGTACAAGATCTATCAGCAGCGAGTCGGCAGATTCCTGCCGAAGCCAAAGACGCGGAGCATGGAGGAACTGAAGAAGGAAGAAAAGGTGGAGGAGACCAAGGGCAAAAGGGAGATCAAGGGCAGTGGAAAAACCAAGAAGCGATAGATTTTGGAACATTTTGAGTTCCCCATGTGCACGGCAATGCAGATGGGACCCGAGTTCAGCTTTAGTTAGAAGCAGATAGAGTAAGGCAAGACGTCCAGAGTTCAAGAGTATTCTAGTGAATTTAGACACTGCGGGAGTGTCAAGTACTGTTGCTGGCAACCTATGCTCACATTAGTGCGCCTCACACTGGTAGTGCAAATGCCTGTCTCGCTTCCAGCACGACCAGTGAATAGTAAAGCGATCATGCGAGTTCCCTATCGTGCGCTGAAGTTGTGATCAGACGGATCTAGGCAGATTTACTGTAATAAGCTGGAACCTCGCCCTTTGGGTGGTACTTATCAGGTCCAGCAAATGACCTGGAGCGGATGGCGGGTGGTGGCCCGGGGCTTGGCGCGCACTCGCTAAACGGCGCATCAAATTCGACTTCCCCACCACAAAGTGCTCTCCAGCGACAACCACGACGACACGGCCCCCGACTCCCTTCTGAAGTGCGTGCTGCAAGTTCAGATTCGCCAACCCATAAACCGACACAATGGCTGCTACTCAAGGAGGTGCCATGTATGTCGCCCTGCCGATTGCGAAGTCGACGATCTGGATGGCTAACAGCTCGCAGCTCGAAGCGTAGGAAGTTCGTCGCTGGTATGGCTCGCCTTTTATTTTGGATGCTTTGGAGGATATCTGATGGCATGCTCTCGGCTTCTCGAACCTATGCGAATTGCCGCAATGGCCGGGAAGTCGAGATGTTGACAAGGGCATCAACACCGTACAACAGTCGCTGACCACCCTCTCAGATGGCGTCTTCTACGCCGAGCTCAACGAGTTCTTCCAGCGCGAGCTGGCTGAGGAGGGCTACTCGGGCGTCGAGGTCCGCGTCACTCCCACCGTCACCGACATCATCATCCGGGCAACGCACACGCAAGAGGTTCTGGGCGAGCAGGGACGCCGCATCCGCGAACTCACCTCGCTCATCCAGAAGCGCTTCAAGTTCCCCGAAAACTCCGTCTCGCTGTACGCCGCCAAGGTCCAGAACCGCGGTCTGTCCGCCGTCGCCCAGTGCGAGTCGCTCCGATACAAGCTACTGAATGGTCTCGCCGTGAGGAGGGCCTGCTATGGAGTCCTGAGGTTCATCATGGAATCCGGCGCCAAGGGCTGCGAGGTCGTCGTCAGCGGAAAGCTGAGGGCTGCGCGTGCCAAGAGCATGAAGTTTACCGTACGAAGTTGCAAATACACACATTTTGCATATTCACTGACGCTACTCAGGACGGCTTCATGATCCACTCCGGTCAGCCAGCCAAGGACTTCATCGATGAGGCCACTCGCCACGTTCTCCTCCGACAGGGTGTCTTGGGTATCAAGGTCAAGATCATGCGCGGCTCAGATCCCGAGGGCAAGGCCGGACCGTCCAAGACCCTCCCCGACTCCGTCACCATCATCGAGCCCAAGGAGGAGCAGCCCGTTGTCCAGCCAATGTCCCAGGACTACGGCGCCAAGGCCGTTGCTGCTCAGCAAGCAGCAGAGCAGCAGAGGCTGGCCGAGCAGCAAGAGGGTGGCGAGGGCGCACCAGAGGGCTATGCTGAGGAGTAGGCGGCACAACGTGAGGCAGACGAGCAAACGATTAGACGGGAAGGGATGGACGTGGCGATGGCATCATGAAAGATCTCTCTTCCTTTGCATCCGGATGGGCAAACTTTTCTGACAAGGGATGTTACGGAGTCAAAGTGCTGTGTATACTCTTTCAGGACAAAACGAAATCAAACCCGACTTCGATTACCGAATTGCCTTCGATGTTCATAATAATGCTACATGATTCGCAAGACCGATTCACAGGCACATGTGCGATAGCGGGACGTTGCTGCTGTGAATTAAAATGCTAATGCCGGAAGGTACGTCGAATGCGTATCAGAACAGCCACCCGATGCGTGAGAATTGGACCTGATCTCCAAACGCCGTGCGAGCTTCTACTCAAGTCCCCCAACTTTCCATATCTACAGCTATCTTACATGTGCTCGATCGGATCTTCCGGCAACAGCTCCTCAGGATGCCGCTCCACACATCTCTTGAGAGGCGGTCGCACCAAGTCATTAAACAAGAAGGTTCCATAGACCAACAGAGCGAAGCCAAGGACTTGCAGCCACTTGAACGTCTCCCAGCCCAGACCGAGAGACACGACCCAGATAAATAGCGTGCGGCACGTGTCGATGGTTGACCTTGACGTTGCCGAGACAGTGCGCGTTACGCTGAGCCCGAAGAAGTTGAAGCCACTGTGACCTATTAGCATTTCCATGTTATATGTGACACGGTAGAAAACGTACCCGATGGAGATCATGATGAGTATAGATGATACCGCAATGGCACGGTAATGCGTCATCTGGTACAGACCTTCGGTCGCGTTGAAGTAGCCTGTCCCGACAGCAAAATGCAAGATGATCATGATGATCAGCGTGACCAGGAAGCCAAAGATGCCCTCCCAGCCCACAACCTTGATGGGCTCCATGGCATACTTCTCCATGAGGCGCTCCTCGAGCACAAACTGCGTCGCTGTGAAAATCTGCGCACCCGCGATCAAAAGCACCCCGACAACGGTCATAGCAGCCTGGCTAATCGCCTCGTCGTGCACACCCTCACCGCCAAAGGCGGAGAGCGACGCAGCTCCCGGCCTCGCCTTGTCATCGCGCGTAATGGCGCCCGCGAGCCCGACAATGGCGACGCCGAACACGACGACGAAGAGCGAGAACCACTTGTACAGCCCCAAATGCCGCTTCAGGAACCACACGCTGAACAGGCCGACAAACAGCACCAGCGCGCCCCGCGTCATCTGATATATGCTGGCGGCCACAAACAGCAGCCCCACGTTCATCAGCGTGGTACCCGCAATATCGCAGCACGCCGGCAGCGCCAACAGCAGCACATTCATTCCCTCGAGCGGCACCCTGCCCTCGTCATCCGGGTGCGCAGGCCTGAGCGGATTCGCGACAGGCGCCGTCTCGCTGTCCTCGGACGCGGGCGTCTCGATTCCCGCGTGTTCGTCTGACGACGAGGGAATGGGCTCGTAGCCCGCCTTCGAGGCCGCGTACCGAGTGTACAGCGAGAAGGCGCCGATGACGAGCCAGCACCCCATCTCGCCGATGAACATCTGCAGCGTCTGGAGCACGGGCTGCTCAAAGTGTTTGCGGTATTTGGGGACGGGGGAGTCGCAGTTGGAGACGCATTGCATGTCCTGGGTGGGGTTAGATAAGGGTGGTGGGTGGGGGAGCTGGGATGCGGCGGACTTGGTATTTGGTGAGGAGGGTGTTGCAGACGCCTGTGAGTAGCATCATGGCTACCAGGAACGGGACGACGGCTTTGACGGCCATGGTGGGTGGAGGTGCTCAACAGAGCTTGGGGAGCTTCGGAGGTGCGGCGAGCGGGATGGATGTGTAAGGACGGGGTGGAGAACAAAGAAACGACTGGAGAAATGAGAAGAGGAGGAGGTAATGGAGGTTATGAAACTGGTGACTGCCTGGCCGCGTGCGCTGCTCAGTGCTGCGGTTGACAGGGCAGACGTCGAGTCGCGTGGCTGGGTGTGGTAGCTCCGGACAAGGTTGCACGTGCTGATATCGCTGACGCACTAAGATAGGTAGTTACCGGTACTGGGCGGATGTCGTCACATGTCGCGTCGCTCGCCTGCCTTTTCCACCTCGATTTATTCAAGATTATGCTCCATCGTTTGCGCCTCATCTCAAGCTGGCGGACTGAACTCTTCAATGATATTCTATAGCGGAACAGGTCGATGCACTCTTTCGGGGCTAGCGTTCCATATCTGCCTACCCTTCATGCGCGTGACACCGACGTCGTAGTCCAAGCTTAGGCTTGATCACCTGGGCAGCTCCTTATAGACACGCCATGCACTGGGAGGGATTCGACTAGCTCAGCATGTGTCTTGCTCCTAGGAAGCTCCCAGGAACTAATTGGAGTACTGTTCAGACGTCAATGCTCGGCCAACTCAAGATTTGTCTTGCATCCCCATTCATCCACTGTTCCTGTCGTCATGACGCAGTCTTCCGATGAACTTCGTAAGCTCCAGGTTCTCAATCGAGAAACAAGACACCTTACCTGGAAAATCAGCCCAGCCAAATGGTCTTATACTCCAGCTCCCATTTAGTTTCCAGCAGGCGGTGGAATGACTTCTCCTCCATTCGAAGTGACCCGTGGCCCGTACGATATGCAATCCCATTCTTCCATTCAATCGTCAGGCCTTCCAAAGCGACATCTGTAGGATATGTCGCGTTTGGTTCAAGATAGCCTGTCGTCAACCATAGAAAGTCTAGGCACTTCTGGCCAATCCAGCCATCCTTCAAGATGTCTTTCTCGAGAGTGAAGGTCGATCGACCTTCGTATTCCGTGGTAGGCCCAACCAGTTGAAGCCGCTTTGGATGAGCCGGATCGTATTGAAAGGGTAAGCTGAGAACAAGTCCACTGATACGAAGCAAATGATCCTCTGTGTGGTACTTCTCAAGACTATCGTTCTCGGACTTGGATGCTCTTTGAACGTGCTTCTTGAAGAGCGCCTGTAGCCGATTTGCAGTCTTCTCCAGAACAGGGCTCCGCTTCATTTCCGGGTTGATGTACTTGAGATACTTGTCGGGATCAATCGCCGAGCCAAGATATGAGACATCCATGGGCGGTTGAAGATCTCTCAAATTGACATGCCAAGCACGCGTCCATACTCTTATGACAAAGACCCAGCCCAACCAACTCCAGGAGGGGAAGTTGCCAGCTACACGACGCTTGGGGAAGCGTTTCTGGTTCTCAAAGTATGGCGGACACCAGAGGAGCGCATATCTAAAGGCAAGCAGGGGCAGACCGAGCAAGAACCCGTCGGCCATGGTGGTGGTTTCCAACTCCTGCAGAAGAGCCGAAACTGCGTTCAGTGCGTCTCCTTCATTTGTCATTTTCCTCGTCACGTATTCGCCAACCATTGTGCTGAATATTCGCATACGGAGCGTGTCATCCCAACGGCCCACATGTGAGATGGATGGATTGATGAAGGTCAGGTATTCAGATGTCGGGTGCACGTTGAGATCTTTAGCCAAAGAGAGCGAATATATGGCGTCCTCGGAGTGAGCTGACTCGTTGCAGACGAAGTGGGCCTGGTTTTTTGTGAACACTATGCGCCGATGCGATAGTAGAGACTCCTGGAATGTCCACGCTCTTGTTTTCCAGATTGACGTGTTCAAGTCCTTGTTCACTGATGGCAATCTCGACATCATTTTCTGATCAGAGAATTCCGCCCATTCCTGAGTCGCCTCTCGAGATGTGCTGACACCCTGGATCCCACTTTTCGCACTTGAAGAGTTGAGTACGATTATGGTTGCCGTCGCACCAGAGTATATGCGATCCATCAAGCGAATATGCTTGTCCTTTTCCTTCAAGTTGTGCTGGTCAATGCAGATGGAATCCGTCCACAAGTAGCGGTACCCGAGTTTCTGAACGACGATAATTGCATCTTCGATAGTTTTAGGGAGCTTCTTTGGTGCTAAACCCGTCTGCTTTACACGAGGCTGCTCCACCCCACCCCACACATACTGCGAATGGACAAAGTTAGTGTGCTTTTATAAGGAACAAGTGGGGCATTACACGTTGCTGTTGGGAGACTTGCTTGTGTAGAATCTGAGACTTTTGCACTTACACTCAGGGCTATGAAATTCTTGTTTGGCGGTAGCGGTATTATTGTTCGCGAGAACACATCGAGAACACGAACGTTAATCAAATCTGGGGAACACGTGGGCTGACAAGAGGCGTGCGCTGCTGAGCATGTTTGAATGGAGGACCGCATCCAGTCATATCGTGGCTGTTGATGTACGAACTGTACCTTGGAGACACGATAGTCTTGCGCAGTGGAACCACTGCCCTCTTCGCTGGCGGAGCTTCTGCTCTCCACGCATCCAAAGATTATCTCTTTCTTTTTGTCCAAGGAATAAATGTATCTCGTCGCAGATGATTCTTGTCTTCTCCAATAGCCGATGGAATATGCGCTCTTGGCCGGTCTTTCTTCCAAGGCAGTGATTGGAACGATCTTTGGGGGTATGGAAGCACGTCCTGGTATTTTATGACATGCTTGGCAGACATCTTCGAGATATTTGCCTTCCCTGAAAGCATGTTTTGCAGTGGTTACTCCGCGCGACTTTGAATTTTTACGAAGCTCCAAGCAGCGAGTGCACAGGATATACTCAAACGGGTTCTGATTCGTTTCATCCAAAGGAGTGGGTCTTTTCAATGGAGACGGTTTCGAACGATCTCTCAGTTTGGATTCGCTGCCCCCTAGCCGTAGTCGAAACTTCTTCATGCCATGGATGATGTCCCCCATATGCGCTGTCGTAGGATCTTCAAGACAACGGTATACTCTTAATTCTATCAAGGGATTTAATATGAGCCCTGAAAGCTGTGAGATACGATAGGACAACCTATAACCCGCGTTTTTGAACAGGGCAACATACTGGAAGCGAGTCTTTGGCGAGACACAAGAAAGGACAAGCGTCCGTCGAGGATTCATTCAAGGCTCGCTCGTTTAGTTCCCAATGCGTACCACCAGGAGTGATCCAATGTATGCAATGGAAGACAAAACGAAAAGAGTTTGAGAACGGTGGACAAGAGCTGCAGCTGAGAAACTTAAGACGAGTAACTTGCCGAGCCGCTAGTGCTAGGTAAGGTTGCTTTTTGCCTTGCCTGCATATGGGGCTGGAAGCGGCATAACCAATCAGAGGATACGGAAAGCCTAAAATTGGACTGAGGAGGTTGTTGAATAATGGTGCACGTTCGTATAAACTTGAAAGTGATTGCAATGGTTTGTATGTCATACTGAAATGTGAAATGTCGATGTCTTATCCCACAGAATCGTCATCCCAGACGGCATGTTCCAATAAATCCTCAAATTCTTAGATGAAAACGCATCTAAAGGAACCATCGAAATTCTGGATTCTTTGGTCCATCCCTCAACTTCTCTGTACTGACGTCCCTCGCAGTCAGATTGACGCCCTGCTTCCTGTTCCTCATCTTGTTGTCGAAGATCATGTACGTGCCCAAGAGCAAAGCGAACAGGCTTCCTGTCGCGCCAAATGCAGCAGTAGTTGCCAGTGCAGGAACATACTTGGGCTTATCCTGCTCGCGGAAGATGTTGGAAGATACGACACCCATTAGGTTTGCCAGCGGAACGCCAATCGATGTCAGAGTGACACGGCGGCCCTCGTGCGCCACATTGTTATTGTACCATGTGGAGAGAAGAACCGAGGGTGCGGATGTTCCCCATGTCATCATAAAGCAGGCGTAATAGGCCACGTGAATGTGCGACTCCACGTCGATTGTTGCGAAGATGATGAACCCGATGAATGTAAGGATGAATCCAAGCGCGATAAAGGGAAATCTTAGCCTCGTCAAGTCGCTAGTGAAGGCCAACAGAAGCAGCATAACCGCGCCACTGATATTAGGGGCGACGGTATACAAGTTAGTCTTCACAGTGCTATATTTGAGTCCTCCAACAATCTGAGGCAGGAAGAGAGATACGGATTGGAGCGGGACACCAAGACATATTTCGATGGCAAGGAATCCGTATGCCGCGGGCATCTTGAAGATCTGTAGCGCATCCTTGAGCACAAATTTTTCACCGACAATCGACGAGCTGTCAATCTGGATGCGGGTGTAGGCCAGACGTTTCTCTTCTTCGCTCAGGAACTTGGCTTCGTAGGCGGACTTGGGAAGATACCAGTAGGCAACCACGGAAGCGATGACTGTGAAGGAGCCTTCGACGATGAACAGGTATCGCCAGGCCTCCAGATGGGACTTGATGTGGAAGACGCCGAACGCGAGCAAGCCGGAGAAGGCATTGGCAATGTTGGACGCGGCGTAGAAGAGTGCCAGGCGTCGGGCAAGCTCTCCTCGGCGATAGAAGGTGGTCAAATAATAGATGACGAGGGGGAAGAAGGCAGATTCCGCCATGCCTGCGTCATGTTAGTATCGCGATTAATGACTGTCGAGCTAGTGAGGCAAGCTCTCCAAGCTTCATTGGCGAAGTGGGTGGCGCGAGCTTGGATACAACCGACCACGGCGAACGAGATGAAGAAATGGGATAATCTCACCAAGAAACCATCGAAGCGTCATCATTCCAGCAAAGTTCTTCACGCTCGCGCTGAGCAAGGTGGCGCTCCCGAAACAGAACATCATGATGGGTAGCACGCGACTCGGACCATACTTCTTGCCCAGCATTGCAATCGGGGGCGCGAAAACGACGTAGGGAACATAGAAGATGGACAAAATCAGGTTGTACTGGTTGTTCTTGAAATGGAGGTCCTTGTCCATGCCATCAGTCTTTGCGTTGCCCAAATTGCCCTTGTCGAGAGCATTGCAAAGGTACATGAGGGCTAGCATGGGCAGAATCCTGAAGTCGAACTTGAGGCACAGCGCGCGCTCGTGCTCGTACGTGGGCAGGTGCTCAGTGTGGCCCTCGAGCACAGTGGGTTCGTTGACATCTTTGGATGAATTGGAGGCCGTGACGTGAAGATCTGACTTTGCGAGTTCTGGGGGTGTGGGATGGCCCATGGTGTCGAGAGGCGGTCGGTGCGGGGTCGCGGGTGAGGGTGAGAAGGCGCGCTGGGGAGAGGGAGAGAGAAAGCGCGTCTAGGTTAGGGCATTTGTAGGAGAGTTGCAACGAGGTATCGTTGCACTGTAGGGTGAAGGGTTTTCGCCTTCTTTCAGAGGTCACGCGAATAAGAGGCCTAGGATTTTCGACGTTGCATGGGACCTGCAAGCCGGCCCTCCCAGTGCTGAGGGTCGGGGATACCACTGGCACACTGACAAGCACTGGCGGAACCCTTCTCCGCACGCCGCGCCGGTTTCCCTGACTATCCGCTGAGATAGGGACAATTCTCGGTCCCCCGTGACGAGGTAGGGGGCCTCGGGCAGCCGTGAAAATTTGACAAAGTTGAGATAACCGCGCAGCGTGGCTGCCAGACGTGGAGCCGGGCGCCCTCCATCGCGCGCAGACTACGAAGCTGGGCAGATGCGACGTCCATGATAGGAGTAAGGAGACGGACAACAGCCCTCCAGCTTGGGCCGTATGATAAGGCGCGAATGATGCCGGGCCGAGGTCGGGAAGGCCATTTGGGTATCCCAGTCAGCTCGTCGACACATTCAAATAACGTTGGTTCTTGCCTTCTGACCACCGTCTCACCAAGCACGGAGAATATGCCAGTTCGGTGGGTAATGGATACGAGAGCCTCCTCAACCAGGAAGGTAACTATGAGAGCTAGGCGTTCCCCGCAATCTCACCCTCGCCGCTGCTCTCTGACCACTAGCTGTGCCCCAAGCGTTTGTAGGACACGAAGGGACACGAGGAGTATACTGTGTATATCGCAAAATGGATCTCGAAGTGGTAGTCCGGGCTGTGCGCTGGTCATACAAAGGCTGACGACCGCGCCACGTACGGGCTTCAAGAGGTGCTCCAAGACCAATCGTCTTCGCACAACATGCAGATAGCTGAGCTGTGAGAAGGGCAAGACCAGGCTGCGCAATGGCTAGGTTTCATGTTGAAATGTTAGAGTAACGTAATCCAAAAGTAGGGCGAGCAACGAAAGTGGCCCGTCTCATAGAGACCACATCAATATTTGCGATATCCACAGTTCTTATCGCAACGTTGAAAGCTGAAACTCCCTTCCACCCAGCTCAACGGCGCCAACGGTTTCGTCACGCCAACCCTCTCTTGGTCGTCCCTTTACGTAGCCAGCCATCGAAAACATTCACAAATACTCATGAACCACGCTTTTCGATTCTCACATTCGATTGGCCGAGTCCTCCCTCTTGCTTCGTCACTCCCATCCCATCTATCCATCGTCCCCACAGCCTCGTTCCACACCACTCCAAATCCCCATCCCCATCCCCACAAAAAGCAACCACCAACCGCCAAACCCAGAGCACGCCTCTCCCAAACCCTCCCGTCCCAGAACCCAGGTATTCCCTCACGCACCCGCCGACGGATAACGTCCGGGTACCACCCATCCATCTCCCTCCCCATAAATATACGCTGCACTCGCGCTCCCACGCCTCGCACCCACACACACCCAACATGCCCTCCCGCCTGACAATATATCGCGCGCGCCCAGCCCCCTCCAAAGTCCGAAAAAACGTCGGCGGCTGATCGCCGCAAGAGCCACAATCTACAATCTACACGCAAGCGACCCGCTTCCCTGAAATTCCCGAGCTAAAACGTCTGGCACGCCATGCGTGATGTGCACTGTGCGCGGGGCGTTTACTCGGGTTCGCCGAGCCCTGCGTGTGCCGCGAGTAGCCCTTGCCAAAGGATTTGGAAATGTGCGATGCGAGGTTGATGTGCATGAGATGAGCGGTCACGGTTCGGCGGGGGGGCTTGATCTGCTGGGTAGAGGGGTTTTGGGGGTGGCGATTAAGAGAAGGGGGGAATATGGGTAAGGGTAGGATTAGGGGGGTGGAGCGACGGGGCAAGGCCATTGGCGAGGCTGGGCGTGGGAAACCGGTAGATACGATACCGGACGTTCCAAGTATAGCTTCGATATGGGCGTCGGCGAGGCCATGAGCGTGCTCTGCGACGGGTGCACAGTGGCTTCGCGTACGGAGTAGTGGGTCTTGACAATTGTTGAGCGCTTCCACGAATGGCCATGAGTTTGTCTGTGAAGGTCCATCGTCTCGATTGATCCTATACCGATACTGTGTGCATCTCGCTGTCCTATTCATACACATGTAGGCGCTTGCATAACTAGTTCCGCCCTCCGTCCTCTATCCAATCCGTCCGTCCCGAATCCTCACAAAAGAAATGCTTGCTTTTTCAAGCAGCGACAGCTTCGGGTACAAGTGTTCCGCCTTTAAAGGTCGGCCTCTTCATTCCCACAAACGAAACCAGGAAAAACAAGGAGATGATAAACCATATCCGTACATGAATAACGCCGTCTGGGTATCCTGTCCTAGCCGATCCCGAAGGCTTTTTCGAGAAAACGCCTCTGATGAAATACGGGCTCGTGCTTGCCGCAATGAAATGACTAAGGGGGAAAAGCTAACGAAAAGTGTGTAATAATCTTACACGAGAGCGGTGCAGGAACACTTCAGTGAGACTCTGCCGTCTCCTTGCCCTTGGACGAGTGAGGATGCAGCAGGTTCGGCCGCCACTTAGCCACGTTCGTGACGTTAAAGTGCAGTGGCTCCCTTGGTTTCTTCTCATGAACAGGCATCTTCCGTTTCGAACGGCCCGATAGGTAGATAGGCTGCTGAGAAACGCCAGAGCCATTGATATTGGGCATCGACTGTTTGGACCTGAGCTTCGGCTTCTTGTCCCGATGCTCATCATCGGTTTCTTCCGTCTCAAAGGAGCGGAGGCTGCTGCGTTCCGATGAATAGCTGGTGGGCACACGCTCGAGTGTGGTGCGCGACGCCAATGCCGAGTCTGCAAGAACGTCTAGCTTCGAGGGCGTCCTGTCGACCACCGAGTGAGTGCGCGAAGAATACGGCGGAGGGTCCGGATATTCGTACATAATCTCAGAATCTAAGCTCTTGTACTTGGCCGCGCCGTCAAGTTCGTCGTCATGGTTCCAGCACGAGTCATCGGCGCCGAGGACAGAGGGGAGCAGGCGGATGTCGTTCCATGTGACGTCCTCGTACTGCAGGGTAATATACAGGACATCGCCCTGCATTTTGTCGTGAGCAATGCAGTGATCCTCGAGGAAGGGATAATCCCACACGTCGCGGGCGGTGAATTCCTGGGGGAGAAGCTGCAGTGCCATGCGCCCAAAAGGCTCGTCGGCCGGACGGTGAGCGCTCATTGGCATCCATGCTCGACCGCGGATGATGCCCTTGAACGTGTTTTCAATGCGATTGGCAAAGCAGGAACTGTCTTGGCTGGGGAATTCGAGGTTCTGCTGCAGCTTCCTCGTCGCGCACCGCCGGTATCCGGCGCTGTCAGGGTCGTATGCAAACCTCTGCGCCTTCCGGGGCACGAAAATGACGCGCACAGTCCACGATAAAGGGTATTTTTTATCAGTCCGGATAGGCAGCTGACTGAAAGTGTGCTGGTTCTGCAGAAGAAGGGGTATCTGCGGGACGGGCGGGACCTTCGGGGTCAAGCTTGCCCTGGGCGTCGAGGCACCGGGCGTCGCTTCCCTCGACGACAGCGAGCCACTTCCGTTCTCCACTCGGTCGATCCTGTCCTCTAGGCTCATCGTCACCTCATCCACCATCATCATCCTCTCCTGCAACGTTTTCATCTGGTCGTGGAAATCCGTCGTCTTATCAACCACCGCCTCGAGCTTGTCGTCCATGTGCACCTTCAGCAACCGCATATTCTCGTACATTCGCGCCTCGAGGTTCCTATGAATCTTGTACTGCTCTTCCCGTGCCAATCTTTCCTTGAACAAGGACTGCTTCAAATCGTTTTCGAGGCTCTCAAACTTCCTGACCTCGGTCTTGAGTCGCTTGACCTCCTCCACCACGGCAATATACTCCTCGGTGGAAACAGTCGACAAGGGCTGGGTCTCATGGTGCCATGCCTGGTGGCTGCATCCACAGCGGGAGCGCACCACCGAGTCCGGGTAGAAGCTGCGGCAAGAGCATCGTTGTCGTGAGCCGGTCCCAGACTCGGACTCGGAGAGTATGAACCCGCATTCGCCACGAGGAAGCGGTGCTTCACTGGCTGATGTCGACTTTCCGGGCAGGTGGACGAGTTGCTGTGTGTTATTGGCGAACATCAGGATTCGACCACTGGTCCTGGACGTCGAATGCCTCCTGGATGTGTGGCGGTGGGCTCATGGACAAGAGTAGACGTCAAGAGTCGGACAGGACTAAAGGAGGCCAAGACCGACTGGGGGAAACGGTCAGCGGGGGTGGATTGTAGTAATATATAAAAAGAAGGGAGCCCGCCAGGATGAATAGAGCTGGCGCACACGGCGATAAGGCAGGACGGGCGAGGGCTCAGTGCCAGCAGACGGGGGCTCGCGGGAGCATCCGGCGGGACCTCTGGCGCGACGTGTTGGGAAAGGGCACAAAAGGCTGTGCGGCCGTGGGAGGCGAGGGGATTTTGTTCAGATGGGAGCGGTTCGGCGTGGTGGGTGGTGGGAGGGCACTCAGCAGGGCGGATGCGATGTGCAGGTACTCGTTTCTTTTTAGCAGAGGACTAGCTCCCGCGCCGGGGGATGTGGGAGCTGGCACTGGGCGCCCTGTCATGTTTGCTGGGGCGCAGGTGGTGGAGGCCGCTGGCGGGCTTGCAGCTTGCTTTGGCTACGGGGGAGTGCCAGGAGAGGGCGATAAGGACCCAAGTCTTTCTCGAAGACGCCACCGCCCATCCGTCATGGATGCGCGTGGGATCCGGCCCTCCATCCACACAGGCCCTTTTCGGCAGCTCACCACTGCTGACGACTTGCAGCAGCCGCATGAGCGCCGCATGGGCGCCGCATCAGGAGGAGTGCAGTGCTGCTGACAGACGCAGGGCATTGGGGTCGTCGAGGGCAGCGCAGCCCCCCATGAGAGCGATAGAGGCAGCAGACGACGTCGTCGCACACGAGAGACGACCGCCCCCCACACACACGCCAGTCTCGCAGCAATGCGCGCCGATAGTGGTGCAGCAGAGACGGTCGGAGCGCTTTCGGCTGCGGTGGTGGTGGCCAAAGGCCTGCCTGATGCAGAGGCGCGCAGACGACAGAGACCAGCGGTCGCGCGCCGGACTGACGGGCCTGCAAGGTGCGCGCTTGATGTCGCCCTTATCTGCTGGCCGTGATAATCCCCCACTGTTACGCATCGTGGGCGCCGGTGCGCTCCATTGGCCGCGGCAGCCACAGCTAAGCGCCATGGGCCATGGACACAGAACACAGTTCGCGCTCGACGTCGGCAGCGCGCGCGCGCAGGGAGCATCC
The DNA here is from genome assembly GCA_010093805.1 of Polyplosphaeria fusca. Taxonomy (NCBI): domain Eukaryota; kingdom Fungi; phylum Ascomycota; class Dothideomycetes; order Pleosporales; family Tetraplosphaeriaceae; genus Polyplosphaeria; species Polyplosphaeria fusca. The sequence continues at coordinate 351,254 of ML996107.1, read as the reverse complement.
ATGGGGCCCGCTCATCTCCCTTGACTCGGCAGCCGCCTGTGTGAGGGCGTGTATCATCACCACCGCGCAATGCCAGTCTTGTGCGTCTTGCGTCGTGCGTCGTGCGCCGCGTGGAGGCCTCAGGGAAAACATCCGTGGATTCAACGCAATCACATGCCGCCGTGGCCCCGGCCCATAGCCCTCGCCGTATTATAACATTTCAACCGTGGTCACGACCCACTCCCGCCGCGCCTCTGCACCCGTCTGCCAATGTGGCAAGGCGGCACACAGGAGCCCAGCAATCGACTGAAAGGGCAGGGAGTGCAGCCTCTCCCGCAGCCCTTTATCTCCCCTCATGAAACCAACAGACGTGCGCTCATGACCTGCAGGAACGGGGGCGAGTCAGGCCCGGCGATGTATCAGGCTGCTTGTTGATTCGCGCTGGACCCAGGACTGAGGCCGGAGAGAACACCCCATAATATCAACAGTCTCAGCTAGCCAGAGAGAACCACTGCCCCGGACACATGCAACAGCGCAGTCTGCCCAGTTCCCAACTCGAATCCCCACGTTGTGTAAGAAGCATTACGCTCCGGCCCACGCCCGCGCCGTTAGCGAGCGCACTTGGAATGCGCCCGGCCAGGCACACGCAATTTTCGACATGAAGGTCGCCACCCAGTCCCGCGAGGACGGCGGCTTGGCGTGGCATGCTGGACCTCAGACGGCGCCGTGACTGAAGGCCATGACGCCTTTCAATTGAGGCGGTTACACGGCGCCACGGGCAAGCTGGCCCTTTCCAACGCGCGAGCCTCCACGCCGTCCAGACCATCATTGTCTCTGGCTGCCCGCCCGCTCGCGCCGACACGTGCAGCTGAAGAGCCATCGTCGCCAGCCTGATTGATATTGCAACCTCGCCCAGATGCCACCGTCTGAGACACCCAACCCCACGCCCAGCTAATTGCCCTTCACGTCATGTGCTCCCGACAAGCGCCTACCACGGGCACAGCTATCAGACCTCTGCCTAGTCCTAACATTTGATCCGGTCGTACACCCTTCTTCCTCTGTCCCGGGAATGCAGTGCATAAATTGGCGTCTAGCGCCAAAGGGGCCTAGTGCGTGGATCGCCCGGGAGCAGCCGTGGGGCAGCCAACGATCGTTGCCTGTCGCAGACCAGCTCTGCCCTCACTGCTTTCTTCTTCCGTCTGCCCCGATGGACACGCTCGGACGAGTTCCAATGCCCAATTTGCCAGCCGGCACACAAAACCCTCGCAGGGCGACTACGGTTGGGACACGGATCGTGTTGCACACCGCTGAAGCGGTTCGCCGCGGGCATGGGTGGGATGCAGACGTTGCACAGTGGCGCCGCTGGTGATGAATTCACAACCGATCATCCCACCCTTACATGCCGTCCAGCGTCGGGTTGAGAATGTCCGCGCTGAACCAGTCCAGCGAGGGTTGCGACTGGAACAGCTGCCACATCAAGTCATCTGCCCAAGGCGAATAGGACGCCCCGAACGCTTCATCCATGGCCATCCCGCCGTGTGTTGGTTGCGGGCCAGCTTCTGCATTGAACGCCTGCGGTATCGGCGTGTGGGCTTGCTGGAAGGGATGGGATGTCTGTGGAACCAGCAAAGGGGGCATTTCGCCAAAGTATGTCGCTTCCACCAGCGGCCGACATAAACCGAGCAGCGTAGTGCAGAGTCGCTTCATCCGACCGGCATATTTGTTCGTTTGTGGAATGGTCGCAATCACGTTTGTGACATTTTCAAGGAGCTGGAAATCTTCCCGATTGGATGTTCCGACGACGTTGCAGAACAGAACGAAGAACGGGCATAGTGGGTATGACAGAATCGTCCTTTCGTCTGTCAGTCTCGTGGAACGAGAAGATTCATGGCTGCTTACCAATTGAGGTGGGGGTTGAAATCCTCGGTTTCACTATCCACTTGCGAGCCAACTCGTTCAATGTCCAAAGCCAAAGCCAAAGCCGTTCGGGCGCAATTCACGCATTCTTCCCTCTCCGGATGAGTCGTCACTGTTGGGCTCAATCGATATACCGCTGTCATGGTGCACCAGTATTCAAATTCGTTGCTAGCCCACTCCAGGGTAACGGGGAGGTCCATGCTCGGCTCAACGAGAGCCTTTCTCTGCGGTGTGTAAGTTCTGAAGGTAAAAGCCGTCTTGAGTTCCATACCTGCTGCAAATCGACCCAGCAAATCCTCATGTCGTCTTTAAGCTTCGCTACCTCTTCTTTGTAGGCTCTCGGGTCAAGCACTGAGCTCGCGCCCAATGACAGCTCAAGCACGCGTTCTTGCATCGGCACTAATTGCAGTATCGCGTTGAAGTTGTACGTCATAGGGTTCGAATGATGGCCTTGAACCATCTGGACTGGTGTGACATGCATCTTGGGCAAGGACGCGGGGCGAACGAACAGGAAACTCATGACTTTGTCAAGATGGCAACACCACGCCATGGCAATAAGGATGTCACGCTCATGCTCTGTTTTTGGGTTGACGTCGCGGATGTTGTGGTAACCTAGAGCGACTGCAGTGCGAGATGCCGCAGAGATGAGCGTCCAGCAAGTCAAAGGATCACCGACTGTTTTCAGCAGCGTAGCCTAGCCAATCTGTTAGATGCTGCTATGACAGTACTTGTAGGTAGAATGAAAACATACCCCGCATATCAGAGCTTGCAGTAGCAGTAGCGAGGGTTGGACCATCGGGCTCACCCCGTCAAGAGCTTTCAGAGACGCGTGCATATGATGTATCTCTCTGTCTCTGAGCCTCTTCTTTACTTTTTGTGAGGTCGTTCCGTACAACTGGGAGTCAAAGAGTAAGACGGCCGCCTTGAAGTGCACGATGACCTTGTGGAGTAGCATGGTTTCCTCATCCTCGATGCCGTCTAGAAGAGCAAGAGCGATTCGCTCGGTGGTATCGGGATTAATGTGGTCGAGCATATTGATCTGGAAGGCGGGCTCAGGGAGGACGTGAGATTGAGCTACACTAATTAGTGAACCACCCAAGCGGACTGCATGCATCGACCTACCTCCTAAAATCACATGTAAAACTTCAGTCTCCGTAATGTCCGTCGACACTGAAGCGCGGCATGCACGCAAATTGAGATCGTCTGCGTACGTTGCCGGGCCCTGTGTTATCTGGTCGACAAAGGATATCGCAGTCTCCAGTATAGTTCGTTGGTTTCCAGAGAGTAAACCGTTATGCGAGAGTTCTTTTTGGATAAACAAGCGAGCCTCTTGGGCCTGGTGCGTTGAAGTCGATGCATTTGAGCTTGGCGTCTGCCCTGATCGGTCCAGGCTTGTTACACTTTCACTCCGCTTCCGCTTCGGAGGCTCGCCTGTGGATGCTACGCTCCCAACGGTATGGACCCCGGGTGTATTCGCATGGTGAATGGAGGGCGAACTTTTGCTGGCGCTGACCGAATCTTCAAGTTCGGAGAGTCGCTGGACAAGAGCTTGGATCTTGTCGTCTCTGCGGAGCGCACGCATGTTTTCAGTATCAAACTGTCACACAAAAGTCTGGGGGAAGCCCTACGTTCGCGGCCTTGGGCGTCGGGCCTTTTTATGTCGCTCTCTGATGCATTGCACGTTCGTTGCTACGCAATTGCGGCAGGGTTCTTTTCGGTCACACTTTACCTATTACCCACTTTCAGAACGATTATGGAATCCTCGCGTAGTCTAATACGAACCTTTCTTGCGTGGCATAGATCGCACTAGATCTGTTAGTACATTTCTACGTTTCCAGACTGTTAGCCATTTGGGGAACCTACTGCGGCTATTCCGCCATGTATCCCCCAGCGTTCCTCAGTCATCACGCGAGTCTGCAGACTAATGTATATGCACAAGCGGTTCGGCGAGGAGGAAAGTTGAGAAGTCCGATAAAGCTTTTCTCAACGTAAAAGGGGCATCTCAATGTCGTCGGGCTGCCAAGATCACCGAGTTGCGCACGACTTGGAGCTTTTAAATGCCTTTATAGATTTCAATCCGGACGACATTGGCCGGACACATGTAGGCGGAATCCCGCAGCCGACAGCCTTTGTAATGAATCTGGAAATAGATCTGGTTTGAAGTTCCCGGTTGCTATGAAAATCGTCCCGGTATACGAGGCTGAAGTCTTGAGGGAGGTTAGGATCAGCGGCGCTCGGTAAAACCTTTTTCCGCCAAGCGAGACCACAGATGCCGCCAAATCCAGCAGTACCGTGGTCGTCGCCGACAACACCATCGCTCCCACGAGAACAAGCCATTCATCATGGGTAAAGTCCACGGATCTCTCGCCCGTGCAGGTAAGCTAGATGTCTCGCAGTGCATGCGCCGATGCTAACGCACGAGGATAGGCAAAGTCAAGTCTCAGACCCCAAAGGTCCACACCCCGCCCTGGAGCGCACCGAAACCATCACTGACCGTCACATACAGGTTGAGCCCCAGGAGAAGAAGAAGTCACCAAAGGGCCGTGCCCGCAAGAGGCTCGTATACACCCGTCGATTCGTCAACGTCACCATGACCGGAGGCAAGCGAAAGGTACAGCCATAACTCCACCAACTGATTTCACGCGCCCGTTTCTAAGCGCTTGTAGATGAACCCCAACCCCACCTCCTAAGCCTGCATCCACTCAAACGATAATACGATTCAATCCATGCTCCACGACAACCGGCATATGGACTGTGTGAGGGGATAGGTCCAATTTACCAGCCGATGGTGATAACCTCATTGGGTAGGAGTATGGCGTCTGCTCAGAACGTGGATATGTGAGGGTAGACTGATAGGTAGCCCCGAACAATCCACTCATACTTTCGATTGCGGATACCCTGCCTTGGCCGCTATTGAGACGGAGATGATGACGCGAGGACGGCTGGACCAGCTCATGCGCGGGCAGCGAATGGTGACATACGGGACAGCTGCAACTGGCCATAGAGCCTGCCCGACGAACGTTGGGCCTGCTGTGACGGGACAGCACGGCGTGCTCGAAGACCCATTCCCAATGATGCTCTAACATACCCACAGCACAAATCGCAACTCCGCGATACCGCCTCACTTACTCGCTATCTGCCCACGCTGCCCTATGTACCTACCATCATCCCTATCCCATCACCCTCGCGGCAAAGTTCATCGGGAGCCCCAGGCATCAACCCATTCCTTAAACTAGTCCTCAGCGCCTCTTACCTACCTTCCCCTTCCGTTGCCTCACCATACCCCATGCCCCCAAAAAAGCAAATGTCCACGCTCAGGCCCTCCCGCACCCGCGTCCCAAAAGCAAAGCTAAGCGAAGCCCAGTCCTCAACGGCGACATCCCAGCATCGATCCCGATCGCGATTTCAAGCGCACAGGGCGCGGCGGCTGGCGTCGCGACTGTCCACCCACTGTCCAACTCGGTGCTCGCGTGCGCAATGCACGTCGTACGATGGTGCGGCATGGCAAAGGGGGAAGAAGGGGATGGGAAGGATTGTACCTGATTACTACCCGAACATCAGGCCAGAAGTTCGCTTTGCATGCTTGGTATTTCAATGCGAAGGCTACTGCTGGACGCCAGTCTGACTGTACTGTGCTCTCGCCCCCTCGACAACAGTTTTGTCTTTGTTTTTTTGTTTTTTTTTTGTCGCGGTCCAGCGGCTCGGGCGCGACCGTGACATCGGTGCTGAGGAAAAAAAAGCGAAGGGAAGGGAAGCAACCGGATCTGCAGCCGGGCGTGGAGGGTCTCGCTCTAAGAGCTAAGGCGAGCACCGAGCGCGATGCTGTAGTTAGGGGGGTGTGCGATCTTATCTCGCCTGATGGAGCGAGCGAGAGGATTGCTTGTTGTGGTCCGCGCGTGCCAAGGGCGGGCCGGAATGAGTGTCCGGGAGGGACTGGTTGGGGAAGGACCTCGCCTGCGTTTTGAGTGTGGGCGTTCTTGTGTGAGCTGGGCTGTAGTGAAATGGGGTTCTAGATTGGGGGACGTTGGGCTGCGCGTGTCGTTGCAGTGAGGAACAATTGACGACGTAGTATCCCACGCATCAGAATGCGACGCGACTCAAAAGACTGGTTCCACGACAGTTAGGGAGCCGAGTCTCGTCCTTGATCGCGTTTGAGTGCTTTTGCTCTTGGATAGGAGATGGGATGAACCCATGGTGCTGTGATAAGACGTCCTTGCAATTGGGGGTCAGAGGCGCGTACAGCAGACGCCCTATCGCGTGACAGCGTGCCGGAAAAGGCAGAATGTCACTTGTACCACACCATTCGTCAAGACTATGGTGACTACAGCCGGCTTCCTTTCCTTATCGCGGTGTCATCACGGCGTCAACACGGCGGTAGTCAGCACACTGTGTAGGCAGCTTTCTGTGCCGCAGTCACCATTAATAGAATCGCTACATAGATTTCGGGCGCCATGGAAAAGGAGAAGGCGGCAGAAGATTCACGCAAAGGTGAATGCATAGTGTAATTCTTGAAACTCCTGTAATGCATATGCTGTCGTCGCCGTCATTGATGTGGGTATCAACGCATTCGTACCAGTAAGTCTCCAACCTAATGATGTCCTGACCAGCACCGGCAGCTACTTCTGCTATGGTACTACTACTATTGCAGCTCGACTTCCATCTCCTGCCTTGCCTTCTCCACTGGGCTCTTCGATCGCATCCTTTGTGGGCTTCCCCCCCTTGAGTTTCGTCCCAATCCCAAATCCTGAATTCCTGCTTCCAGTCTCTGACTGATGTTTTGCCCCAAGTCCTGCGCAAATACTGCAGCACCCGGAAGGCCTGAGGATGGTAGAGGCTTGGGATGTATGGCTGTTCCAACACCCGTGGCCGAATCTGCCGTTTCCGTACCTATCACAACGGGCTCCTGGATAATTGGATTAGGAGAAGGATTGGGCGTACTCGCACCAGACCGTATTGGCGTGCTCTGTCCGTTGGATGCAGCTTGTGTGTTACTTGTCTGAGGCGTTAAAGTGGGCATAGCACCGTACGACGCTTGGAATGGGAGGTTCATTTCCTCGTCGGTTCTCCCAAACACCTCAGCCCACCACCTCACTTCGCCCTTCTTGGGAAATATGATTCTCTCTTTGCCCCTCACGGTATCGTCAACGACTGGGTCGTAGTCTGGGTTGAGAAACTCGGATTTACGGCAGAGAAAGTAGTCCCAAACAGAGCGAGTCCGCTCTGCAGCGCGAGCCTCGACACGCTCCTTCTCGTTGTCGAACAAGAAGGTGCCGTATTGGCAGGAATAGAGATGGTAAAGCAAACGGCGAAGGAATCGTTCGTTGAACTCGAAGCGTGTCGGGTATTGGTACATGAGCTGGTAGGTTGCGTCGAGATACTGGTGGAACACGGGCGAAAGCTCAGTAAGCTTGGTGACTCGATGTTCTTCAGCAGCGCCAGAAGCTGCCGTGGAGATAGGCTTCGGCGATGCATCGGTGGCAGGCGCAACATCGGAGACAGATTGCATTTCGCCCCCATTCGTGTCCGTTGCTGGTAGAGAATCGTTGGACTCATTTCCTCGATTAAAAAAGCCTCTAGCACCACGGAGCGCGTTCTCGAAGGCATTGCCTGCAACTCCTCCTTCATCGTTTCTTCGCTCTATGCGTTCATTCTCAATCTGGAACCACTTGTCACTACTCAGATAGCCGGAACGTTGTCGGAACATGTGCCCAAACGAGAGCCAGTCCTTTTCTATCAAAACAATGAAACCCTCCATTGTCCGATAGTAGGGGTCGAGGCAGATCTGACTAAGAGCGCTGAGTTGACTAGTTCGGTCCCAGCCATCTGAGCAGTGAATGAGGACATGTGAGTGCATTATGCCGATTGTCTGCGCGATAAGATGCACGCCGTCCAGGATATTGCCCATGTGCTTGAGCCACCCGCTTTTGACCAAAAGGTTCCTGTTGGGGGGCAGTGATGTGAAGTCTGACTCCTTTAGGGCGTCCACGATGGTTTCTAATGATTTGCGCATGACGTGAATATTGCCGATGCCCAGATACGCCTTCTGTGCTTCGGGGTAATGTTCCATGTTCTCAGAACCTTTTCCCACTGCTTGCATGGCGACAGCATTTATTGTCGGTCTGGCATCTACAATCATGTTTCGTTGTTGAGCACCGTAGATTTTTGGGCCAGATTCTGCATTTGATTCTGATTCCAAGGATTCTGACAGGCCTGCATCGATCAACCTCGCCTGAGTTGATTCCGCATCTATGACACCGACGAAAGAACTATTAGCACTCGACTCGGTGACATTTACAGTACTTGCGTCTGGAGAGCCACCTGGGTTCGGGGTGGCTGCTTGGGATGTTCTCCACCCACTGTTTGTAGCAAATATGGCTGCGACGAGCTTCTCATCTTGGGGATTCCTTGCTCCCCGAATTCCCGACATGGGTTGGGAGCTTCGCGTGATAGAACAGTTGTTGATAGGGTGTCGGTAAACGAGGGCGGGTATTCGTGATCGCGAGCGGTAATTGCCAGCATACCGAAGCACGCTATCTGAAACTTTCGAGGGCACGACGAGAAGGGCGGGATACGTGGGCGAGTACTTGGCGCAAGAATCAGTCGAGTATCATTTTCAGCTCATCTTATACACACCTTGTAATCTTTGTTGATCTCAGATATCCTCCAGCCCTTGTCCGAGTCTTTGGGGCTGATGCCTAGCCTCTTCCACTCACGGCGCGCATCGTAGAACTGCCAGCCATCTACCTGTTCCTCGGGTCCTTTCGGCTGGTATGCAAAAGCTAAAAGCTTATCTAGTCGCCCGATTTTGCATGATAGGGCTCGTATGCTGTCGTACACATCGCGTGCTTTCTTGTCATCTAAGAAGTTGAAGGCGAAGAAGGTAAAGTCTCGACAGCGCAGCCGTATGCTGGGTTCTTGATGGGACACGGGCGGGGAGGGTCGGAGAACGCAGTGCGAGATCATGGGGTATGTGATCCACACTTCCTTCGGTCGCGGCGGTTGAGCGGGTGGTGAGGAGCCCGGGGGAGGGACGGGAAGGTAGCGAAAGACGATGTGGTGGGGCATGAGATGTAAAGTGCCATCGAAGCGTGTTCCTCTGCGCCAAAGAGTGACGTTGTCTACCTGAGGATTGTCAAGGCTGCCGAAGACACGGCGCACTCTCTCTTGCTCACCTTGCTCACGCGTATCCGCTCCATGGCGGCGGACGTGGAGGGGCACCTGGCGCAGCGGGAGCCTGGGGCTTATATGGCGCTGTAAACGCTGAAGGATAAAGATTGCGCGAGGAAAAAACAGGAGCTTGGGAGAAAGTACCAGTGCCAGGTGCGGCCTCGCAGTGAAGGGTGTTTGTTGGCGTTTGAATGCTTCTGGTGGGCGTGCATCGTTATGGCCGGGTTCACAGAGCTCGCTCGCCGATCGTCTTGGCACAGCCCTACCGGTACGCCAGCCCAGCCCGTCCGTCCAGGGATCGCTCGCTCCTTTAACGTTTCTTTGCGTCATATCCTGGCTTGTTTGATCTTCACCGAATGGCGAGCCTATATCACTCTGGCTATGTGCAGTCCACGTACACCCAAAACCCTGTGAGCCCCCAATCTCCGCGCACTCTCCCTGCAAACATTTTCATCGAGTGCGTCTCTTGTCTTCGCCCACTGCATCGCTGGAAATTGCGACTTGTCGATGCAGATTGCTGGACGAATTTCGTTCCGAGCACTCAGATCCATCTGGTAAAAGAGAGGCTACATGGGTGTACTCGCCAAGCAATGCACGTCTTATATACCGAGGACTCATCATTCACAAGGTTGCCTTTCGTTCGGTCTTGGGTTCAGGTTTGCTTGCACCGCTTGATAGAGCCCAGTGATATGAAAGGAGCTGGTTTTCTTACGTCTTTCCCAATCAATACGTAGTCCAGGAACGTTCCAAGTAGTTATAGATATTGAGAAAAGCAAGGATTGTTCTATGGCATTGAGCAGAATTTGACAGGCTGGTCGAGCTTCGTCCAGCTCCATGGGGCTGGCTTCTTCACTGTCAATCACTGGATGAAAAGGACTGCTGCAAGAATTTTTATTCCAGCCCTCACAGGTCTTCTTGCGCAGCCTTTGGCAACCTCAGGAAGCGTTTATAAGCGCCGTGAAATCACGTCGCATTAGGGCCATCATTCATTGGGGAATGTACATCCCCTCTGATCGTCTGATTCGCTTCGGGTTCATTGGCTTGCAGCTTGAAAGTGGCAATCGAGATTGATGCCTCAGGATTTCAGCCTTGCGGCGGGGTTCAACCCCCGTGTCCGTTAAAATAAAGAGGCCTCGCTTTCCGGCTCTACAGTGCTTTTCTTCATTCCTGCTGTCTTTCCTCAACGGCAAAATGCAGCGTCGTGGCGTTGTGCCCATTTCTGTGGCAGGACGAAAGGGGGCCGATATCGCGGGGCTATCAAGAGCCGTAGTATCTGTAAGGCTGGGTCCTTTCTCTCCGTACGTCTCGAATCTTATCGAGTATTCTAGGCATCCTCCATTGATGGGTACAATGCCCCGCTTGCCGAAGATGGGGAGAGCGCGGATAACATCACGGCCGAGTTGGTACCCGACAGTCGAGGCTTTAAAGCAGAATATCGAACAGGCTCAGGCATAACATCCAGAAAGAGCGTTTCTCCGGGAGATGACTTACTATTCGACCTTCGAGGTGGCGATGGAGCTGACGGGGGACTAGGAGGAGATGGCAAAAATGGATATCAAGGCGCAAGGGGCGTTAACGCGACAGCGCATTCGGACGCCACAGTAGGCCATCACATTCAAACCCATCGTTGATGCATTGCTAATCTTCAAAGCCTGGTCAAAAAGGCGGTCGCGGAGGCAACGCAGGCCGTGGCTCGGACGGCGGAGACGGCGGCAATGGAGGTAATCTCTCCGTTATCTTGCAAGAACAATACATGCACTTGGCCTTTGCAGTCTCATGGAATGTAACGCCAGGAAAAGGTGGCACCGCGGGCAGGCATGGAAACCCTGGCAAGGGCGGACGTGGCGGACGCGGGGGAAGTTCTTACAGCTGGTACGAATGGTCAAATTATCAAGATGTTGCAAATACTGACCAAGTACAAGGCAAGAGCACACTGGCTGGAGATGGTCTTGCGCGGAAGGCTGCACTTCTTCGGGCGGCAGCAGCACCGCTCTTACCACACGAACGAGTTCTAACCAAGATGCATTGAGTCGTCTCCGAACTGATCGAGGCCTTTACTTTGCGTTCCCGCAAGGTGTAGTCAGTGATGGTATAAACCAGTAAGACAGTGTAGAATGATACTTCTATCACATGTTAACTAGATACAGTGCTGAAGTTAGAAGTGTTGCGGGGCACATACCTGCTAGTTTGGCTCCACAATTCCGGCACGCGCTCCTCGAGTCAAGCAGTTCATCGAATGCAGTTGTTCGGCACAACAATGATGGAAGCCATATATCAGGCTGTCAACAAAAAAGGACATACACGTCACGACATCGACCTGGCGCAGATAGAGGCAGTGACGGCATGCCCGGTCGCTTACCCGGTGGTCCTCTTCCCAGGCCAGGGAGAACTGGTCGTTCTGGAAAAGCTTCCATATGCGTCAGAAGCGAGGATGGGGTGAACACTGTCTCTTATAACGCGAAGTTTGAGTTCCAGCTCCTTGATTTTGAAGTCGTGGATGAGAATCGCGATTGCATTTTCGAGCCCGGCGAATGCCTCATCATACGAAATATCCGTGTCAGGAACAACGGTTGGTTTTCCCGAACATAATCAGAACACCCGCCTGACAACATATTAGCCGTAACTGGTGGAATGCCTACACCCAGAAAAACACGGATACCAGTCAGAATGTTGGGTCAACCAGGCTTAACTCCACGCAATTCTCTTTGGCTTCCCCTTGGGTTAAAGCCAGGAGAAACTAGACTTGTTGATGGCGAGATCAAGGCAGATATTAGCGCACCCACAACTCGATCGTTGTTCGATGTCCTCCATGAACAGGCCAATGTGCAGTTGGAGGCAGTACTCCCGGATTTGGATCGAATTTTACCTCATTTTGACTACCGCCAGACAATCACCATTCAGCATCCACTTCGGCTCTTGAACGATGGTTTCACGTTTCTAGACAGCGTTGCACCTGGAACAACCACATCGCTGCAATGGCAGGTATGACGAATATTGGTGAATTAGCTAAATATCTGAGCTAATTCACGATGCTACAGTTTGAAAACATTTCAAGAAATGACCTGGGTGGAGCCAGCGCATCGCGACGCGAAGTCGCTACAGAAGTTTATCTTCTTGAGAATGCTCCAGGAGCACTTGGGACCAATCTGGCTGAAAATACGAACGCAGGACCCAATCACAGTGAAAAGCGCGTTACTCTTGCTCGCAGTAATCAAGCAATCAAACTCTCGGAAGGCCTTTTTGTGTTCAGCAATGCAAAGAATCGAGTACCGATACAGGTCGTGGTCAAATTGCTGTTGGAACCACCTAATTCTCGTAACGAACGCCGCCACACTCGAAACCCCAAACTCATTCAGCAGTACAAATTCATGATCTCAATATGCAATCCCTGGATCAAAACTTCTGCGGCACAGTATTTATTACTAGCAAGCAAGGCAACAGATCGAGTGAAGATTGAGGCGTACGAAAACTTTATCCAGAGACACCTAAAAATGTCCATCAACGTCTTTGACGTCAGCCTGTATGGCGGTCTGCGCGCAGATGATATGCGCAAACAAGTCTTGACAGAGTATTCTGGAAAGACAATTATCGCGCTTGATGATGAGTTGTTTGAGTATTCTACCCAAGGCGAACGTAGCGTTTTGGATTTCATCGATCCTGGCGAGGCAGTTGCATTGTCGTCGCAGGGTACAACGATAACTAGTATTCAACGAGACCAAGGGAAGAGACGATTACGAGAAAAGAGCAGCATACAACTCATCGCACGCGCCGCGGCTTTGGACGAGCCTGGCATGGCTCAGCAGCATACAACATATTTTGACTCGGCAGATGAGTTGCTCGTACATCTGCAACAAAGTCAGGGAAGTCAACGAGCACGACGATACCATGTGCGCGAATCGAGTTCAAACCCGGATCGTCAAGGCAAAAGACTAGCGAGGCAACTTCAAAAGGCGTTCCCGTTGGACAGATTCGTCATAAGCCCAGATGAGCATCATTCAGGTCTTGTTGTCACGCACTGCCATGGACAAGGTGATAGCTTCAGCGCTGCGACGCTCACAAAGCGTTCGAAAGATGAAGCTCAACTGGACGACTATTGTGGCCTCGATCCCGCAGAGGCATACACGTGTGTGTCCTCTCTACCCTTGAAAAAGCGACTAGATATACTCCAAGTTTCGTACGGATCGTCAGATGCCAGCAGGTGTCCATATTCAACATTTTCACGCGACGCTGCCAAGCATTCAGTACTTGTTGAAATTCATCAACAGGTCCAGGCAATGACTAGTGCACCCAAGTGGTCTGACGCTGCGTTTACTTTCAAAAAGGAGAAGCACACGACTCGGTCGCTTTTTGAGAACGCGAATGATAAGATTACGACTGTCTTGGAGCACGACATCATGCTCCCGCCCGATGGCATGACAGGAAACCTACATCTGTCCTCTATTGCAATTGAGCTTCTTTCGTCCATTGTACGTTCCGCTCGATGTCAGAACTTGGAGCAGCTATGCACGAAATGGTTCAATCCTCTCCGGCGAACACGCTCCCACGTTCGGAAGTATCTTATGGAAGAGGTGAAGCAGAAGATTGCACCAGCTATGCCAGACGAGGGAGTCACGAAGGATCTTCGAAACGGCTTCAAAACTTTTAGAAGGTCGCGATCAGTGAGACAAAGCGTCGTTCATCTGGATTACCGCAAGAATCTCGACTCCAACATACATGATCTGACCTCTGGGGCAATACAAAGCACCAATAAGACGTTCAACAGTATTGAGTCTGAGCTGTCCAAGACGCAGTATGTGCCAGTGGACGCGTTGGAGAAGTCCAAAGCGAGCTTCAACCAGGCCACTGCGAGAAGACAGCATGATGAAGAGCATCACCGTCGGCTGAAGCAGAGGCTAGGTACAGTCATGCCTGCCCCAAGATCTCCCTCGCCAGTAATCGAGGAGCAGGATCCGTCAAGCTCATCCGTTGAGGCAACAACATCAACCGGCAGACGGTCGATCGAACTTGGTGCGACACCTGTATCAACTAGAGCGGAATTGGAGCGGTCTGAAGTCCAATTTCCGCCTGAACTCGGTGCATTTACTATGCCTATGCATTCACATCGCGATCCTCAGAATTCTGCATTGCCCACTCAAGAGCCATTGACAAGAGAAAGAGAATTAGTGGGAGGGTCACTAGGTTTAGCAACTGAGCTTCCAACGCTACCATTAAGCTTGACAGCGGAATTACATTCGAACCCTTGGGCAATTCCTGAGGTTCACGAGGTTTCTACATCTCCTCGGCTCCGCTCAGAAATATCTGACATCGCTGCTGAACTCCCAGATACGCAGGGGCCGTTCGCACAAGCACAAGAGTTGCCCCTTTGCCGAAACCATGCCGAGCTGGAAGCGCCGTCACCCCCTTCGGATGCGACTGCAATCCATACAGAAGTCGGAACAGAATTAGATGCAGTTGCAGCAAGCACGAACTTGGCAATGCAGTCATTAGGTAAACAGTTGATCTTGTTTGGAAACCTATTGGCGGCAATGGCGAATCAGAGCGCGCAGACGCAGACGCAGAGCGGGCACCTCGTGGCGCCCGATGTGGACTGAGATTAATCCTAGTCTATCGCCGCGTGGCCGTGGTGCGCCTCAACAAGGCAGATCAAGCCACATTATTGGCGTTTGTTCTCCTGACGTTCTCCAAGCCTTGCTATGCGTATGGAAGTACTGCAATAACCGCCACTTACTCTACGGTGACCAAGGACAAGCTCTGGGCGGAAAGTAACAACTATCATGCTCTTGGGGCCTGATGTCGTGCAGAGTATCTTACCACTGCGTCCACTCATCGATGGCAGGATAGTCATCTCGTCTTGGACATGTATGAGGACCACAATACCATAAGCCAGTGATGGTTGACGAAGGACAGAGACCACTTTCAGCTGAAGAGCTAGAGATATCCGGCCCTTTTTAGTCGCCCACTGAACCAATCAAGGCAAAGTGCACCCATTGAACCCACTTTAATGAGCGCATCCATGGGTATACAGAGTGAGGTCTGGATAGAGTGTTGCACAAGACATGGTCAGACTCAAAGTTGAGCCCCCTTCACAGCCACTTGCCACATTGCCACAAAAGCGGCCGCAGGTGCGGCAATGCCTAGAGCTCGTCGTTTCTTGGGTCAGGACTTCGGGCGGTGGAACGGAATTACGCGGCCAAGCGAGGACAAATCTCGGCAGGGAGGCTTGGCCCGCACCCGCTACCCGTCCCCCAATATCAGGGATGAAGTGCCGTGGCGCTTGAGCAAGGTGGAGATAACGAGTATGGCGCGCAGATTGTGTTTTGAGCTTGTTACGAGCGCGTATGACATGGGTGCTGCAGGTTATAAGTTGTTTTGAGGCGTTTTCGATGCACGTGCTTGTGTCGTCCACCGGGGACAAAGAAAATATATATTGTACTCCCTCGAGGAGGACTCGGCTCCATGTCCGGAAGGTTAGTCGGACTGGCGCTGGCACCTAATATGATCCAAAGTAGATCTGATAGTCGTACTATGTGATATGGCGTTTGCACCACTTCGAAAAAATTGAATTCCCAAGGCCATGTGTTTGAGACAATCCCAAAATAGACCCTAAGCTCGTGGTGTCTCAAGACGCCATATTGGTCTGATATAGAGACCCCCGTGGCCGAGGCATTCTTGTATGGGGAAAGTCGTCGCGGAAGTGATATGGGCCTGCCATACTCAGAGATGCAATTGTGGTACGACGCCGCAGGAAAACAGGCCACGAGAGCGTATAGTTTTGCAGAAGAGCACACTGAGAGTAGTAAATAGCAATGACCAAGGCTATTGTTGCTTGGGTACTGTAGCCATGACGCCTTCGAGGTCTGGTGGAGCTTCGTCCTTCTATCACCCGTATCCTCAGTTTCAATTGGCGGCAACCTCTCCATGGAAGGCTCGCGGGCTTTCTAAAAGCTCCACGTAACTGCGAACAAAAGAACTAGCAACGGCACTCTATAGTAGTAATGACGATGCTGAGGAATTAAATGCAGTAGAACATGCTGCATGCATCGTACGTTCTTGGCACGCCAGAAATACGCTGGAAAACTTGCTCGGTGCGGGGTACAGGGAGGAGCATCGGATGGAGAGGGAGGCCGTTCGGTTGCATGGGTGCTAACAAGCAGGACGCGATGACACTGTGCATGTGTAAGAGGGTTAGAAGAGGAGTGATGGAGATGCTAGCGGGTAGAGGCGACTGTGGGAAATCTTGGGGCGTTTCTGTCCTGTGGCATTCTGGTCATACGATGACACGTAAGCAGCGCCCGTCGATTGCAGGCGGCCTTGTTCTGGCGATGCAGACGTCTCCCTCCGGCCAGGTGCGAGTGTTACTGAGCACAAAGCCGTTGTAGTGGAGGGTGAGAAGCAGAGCCCGAGAATTGGCACACGCCATCCCCCTCCGCTGGCCAAGTCCTCCCAGTCCAAGGCTGTCCAAGGAATCCCGCGGCCGAGGCGAGACGCTGACGTTTCGGTCGATTGCTCCTTTTTGCCTGATTGCAGCCACTGGCGCGGCGAATCGGAGACGGCCGGGGTGGCTGCCGTGTGGCACCGGTGGAGGAGCAGGCTGCGGATGCGGGCACGACAGTCGCAGCGTGCACTCTAGCCGGGTAACAGGCTGGCAAGCTGGCAAGCTGGCAAGCTGGAGCGGTGGGAGGGGCGGCGATGGTGTGAGATGGTGTCCTGCGAGGGCGTCGAGGGCTCTGGGCTCATGGGTCCGCTTAAAGCGGCGGTGTGGTCTGGCTCAGCACATGACGCCAAGTCCGTTAGCGGCTTGGCAAGTCTCGGTGGCGTGTCTTGGTCCTCTCTTTGTCGTCGCTGAGTGGCCGTCACGGTGTGGTGTAACGCAGCTTAACGCACCGGATAGCCGAACGAGTGAAGGCCGGGGCTGTGCTTCGAGTTCAAATAACAAGACTCTTGGTCACGGCGGGAAAGAAGCCCAGATTAGCCCAGATTTTCCGCCCGTCGCGCGCCTTCCCTTCTCTCTCCCTCTTCCCTCATTCCTTCCCTCTCCTCTTCTCACCCTCCTGCCCTCGCACTCGAGTTGCGACTGTAACATCGCCCGCCCAAGGTTTGCGTCTTTCACCGCGCCATTTTGTTGACGCACCAACAACGCGCTTGTGCTCAGTGCCCGGAAATATCTGCCAAGCACGCTCGACCACCAGCGCCGCCAACCCCCCGCCGACTCAACAACAGACTTGAACATGAGCGACGCAACTCCCCAAGGCACTGTGCCTGCCGCAGCATCAACTCCCCTCCAGGCCCAGGGTACTCCGACTCAGGCAAACGCCCCCACCCCAGCCTCGGCCAGCGGCGCCGGCGACCAGCTTGTGTGCCAGTGGCAGAACTGCGGCGAGCGCTGCCCGTCTGCCGAACAGCTCTATGTAAGTTGTGCCCTTTCTCGTGTCTGTGTCCATTTTCTCCTTCTCCGCCAGCAGACGCGTCGCTTCGAGTCGACCGTCGCGTTGGGTGGTACCATCAACACATTCCCATCCTCACGTGACTCGCCCTCGCTCACACCCTGCAGGACCACGTCTGCGAACGCCATGTAGGCCGCAAGAGCACCAACAACCTGAATCTCACCTGCCAGTGGGGAAACTGCCGCACGACAACTGTCAAGCGAGACCACATCACCTCGCACATTCGTGTCCACGTTCCCCTGAAGCCGCACAAATGCGACTTCTGCGGCAAAGCCTTCAAGCGACCCCAAGATCTCAAGAAGCACGTCAAGACGCATGCCGATGACTCGGTTCTCCTTCGCTCCCCTGAGCCTAACCGTGGTGGCCCTCACGGGGGACCTGGCTACCAAGGCAACGGCGGCAAACGTAAGCCTTCCTTCCATTTCCCTATCTTCTCCACCGTCTAGTATCCCTTTTCCCTTTTCAATTCTAACTGCGTGCAACACAGTGGTCGCTGACTTGCAGGCGCTTGCCGCTACAGCGAGTGGGTACTATCCCGGTGATGGCTCAATGGGCCCAAATGCTGGCTACGGAGGCCAACATCCAGGTGGCGCTCCTACCGGCTTCTACAGTGGCCCACCCCAGAACTCAGCCTATGGACCAGTCTACTATGCTGTGAATCAGCAGCAGATGAACAACGAGTCCTACGAAATCCGAAAGCGTGCTGCTTACGACGCACTCAACGAGTTCTTTGGAGACGCCAAGCGTCGGTCCATTGATCCCTCTACCTACTATGACGTGGGACAGCGCCTCATGGGTCTCCAAGCTATGCCTCTCCCGGTCATCGGCGCCTACTCTCAGCCCGGCGGTGGTGGTATGGGTGATTATGGCAGCGGAGGGTCCATGGTTGCGCACGCAAGCCACCCCCCGATGCACCACCCCTACTCATTGCCCCTTCCCAACCTGAGGACGAAGAGTGACCTCCTGAACATCGACCAGTTCCTCGAACAGCTCCAGAGCACTGTCTACGAGAATCCTAACCACGCTGCTGCAGCTGGTGTGCAGCAGCCCGGTTCTCACGCTCACTTGATCCATGGCGGCGCCGCTTACCGCTCGAGTCACTCCCCGCCAGGGCTGGCTGGCGCTCATCCACAGTCCGCTCACGCCACAGCTGTCGCCTCGACCAGCTCAGAGACTCCGGCTTTGACTCCGGCTTCCAGCGTGCTCTCATACAACTCTCAGCATTCACCGGGCTCAGGCCACTCTGGCAGCACCGTGTCCCCAACCGCAAGGACCACGATGGGCGGCATGTACCCGACCCTGCCGTCTCTCAGTGATACCACTGGCATGTCTTCGGCTGCTCCTGCTTCCGGTCTCGCTCCCTCCTTCGATGACGGACGCCGACGCTACTCTGGAAATCTTTTGCAGAAGGCTGCTCCCGACCGACGTGGCAGCGATCCTATGGATTTGTCTGATGCTTCTTCGCCCAAAGGCTCTCGTCGTGGCTCTGACCAGGACAATCTTCATCACAACGTTCACCAGTTGGCCATTCACTCGCCCAAGGTTGATCCTGCCCTGTCCATGCGCTCTCCAAGCCAAGTCTCATCCACGTCTACAGAGCAGCCTGGCGACTCCTCTCAATTCTGGGTTGAGAATATCCGCACGATTGAGAGGCTGAGGGCCTGGATCAAGGATCGGCTCGACAATAACGACTTTGATGGTGAGCTTGACAGCCCAATCAAGAGCGAGCCTTCGCCGTCGCACGACGATGACGCGCACAACCTATACCCCGTTCTGCGTGCGGTTCGAGACTCAATTTAAGCACTCTTTTCAGCTAACGAAGTCATGACCCTGTCCGTAGTGTAATAAGAGCAGACGGAGCGAACCTGGTCGCCAACAGGTCGGCGTTAAACGGCGCGTGGGTATTGGGATCGGTCGCATGAGGGTCTTATTCGCATCGGGCATCAAACAGCTACAGAGCGTGACTCGCAGGATACAGGGAGGTAAATGGGTGGTTGCATCTCTTATTTTGAATTCCGTGCTTCTCAGTTGACGACACGGTCACTACGGGGCGGTCTATTGAAGACAGGCTTAGCAATGTGTGGCCATTATCCAGGTCGTTTGAATTCCACAACTCCTCTTTCCCTACTATTATGTATCGGTGAATGTTCATAATGAGTTCGACGCCTAAAGCAGTTTCCTCTCAGACACAACCTTATCGCGCGCCAAGCTACTGATTTCCATGACAAACGAGGTTTAGGCAGCCCAGCCCTTGCGCCATCCCCCACCCGAACAAAGCTGCTCCGACTGATGCCATCCCGCGACCTGCAAGCCACGCCGAAAACCCCTCGACACCGCCTGGTCGGACATCAAAAGGAACCAAGCATGTGATGCCCCTCTCGAGCCGCAATGATCGCGTGTGTCACCCTGCTCTCCTACACGACCTCAACATCACCATTAAATTGTCACAACCAGCCATCGACCGTCCACTTCTACGTCAAAGCGCTTTGATAGCAAACTACGATAAGCCCGTTGCAATACACGTAAAGAAAAGAGAGACAAGATGCCTAGTTGGGGCCGTGGCGGCGCCGGCAACATCGTGAGCGAGGAACAGGTCAAGGAGCAGAACCGGAAAATTGCCGAGGTAGGTGACTTGTGCTATTCCTCCAAGATGAAAAGAGTGGACACCACAGGAGTTGGAATGTCGCCAGCATCATTGCTACCGGTCGTAGACCGTCTTGAGGCCAGAATCTCAGCTGCTTCGGGAGGAACCGACTGCTTCGAATGCACACGCGCTTTCCCGGTGCAAAGGCGTCTAAAGAGAGACTTGACCACCCTGCTCATTTTTTCTAGGACCTTGAAGCCAATCGGCCTCTCGCTGCTTCCGCTGCACCTCCTGCACAGAGCTCTCCCGACCCACCGCCCGAATACTCACACATGGGCCGCGGTGGTGCGGGCAACTGGTTCCAACCCAAAGAATTGGAACAATCGGGCTCCTTCAGTCAGGCCTCTGATTCCACCGCCCAGCCAACCACCTCGAAACCAAATGTCTCCACGCCATGGCATCCCGACAATCAAGAGCTGCCTGTTGCACGAGCTGGAAGAGGAGGAGCGGGGAATTTCGTGTGGAAGGATGAGGATAAAGAGAGACAAGAACGCGAACAACAGGTAAAAGCCAAAGAGAGGCTGAATGAACAGGTAGAGAAAGACGTCGAGTTTGGACTGCAGAAGCCGGGCGCTGTCGTTCTGGGAGGTGCAAAAGCCGGGCGGGGCTGGTGAGGCTTGAGGGATCTTGGGATTATGTATGATATGTAAGGCGTGCTCGAACCATCGCGAATGCAGGCTTATTCAAGTTTCCAGTGTTCGATAGCATACGCAGACACCAACATTGGCTCCTACGTTGTGATGTTCAACAGTGAATGGCATCCTTAGATAAAGATGAAATTTCATCAATAATGATTTTTCCGGCAACAATTCACTGGCTGTACTATGTTCCCTTTAGGGTCTCGATCGTCAGAGATATGGTTAAGACCAGAATGTTCCTACAACTACCTCTGGAACGCTTGGCTGCCTAAAGGCCACAAGGGCTGTTTGGAGGCTAATCATTCAACAAGGGCTGTTTTAGGGTTAGCCATTCATACCAATGTGAGGTTCCTTGGTTCACATCGCACGACAATACGGTTGATGAGAAATTTGCACCGGGCCATGGTTTCCAAATCGCACAGATGCGAAAATGCCGGCAGCCTAGACAAAAAAATGGGGTCTACACTCACACTGCGCCGAAAACTTTAAATCACGATAATATATCATCTGCTCAGTTTTGACCCTCTTCGAAGCCACATTAAGACCTTCCCTGCGTACCGACACCTTAAGCAAGCACCAACAGAAACCAAGACACCAAATTACCAGAAATCAGCAAGAGCTCTGGACGGTAGAGCAACCAAGTGACTATACCTTATTGCTGTGCGATATTCACAGTCAATCTCCGTCTACATCTTCGTTGCACGAGGTAAGTGATTCTTTGCGCGGATCCTGCACAGTGAATATGCTAATGATCTTGAGTGCGCGTTTCGCAGACACGCTTGCGGCAGTTTCTAGCACCATCAACATCAGAAAAAATGGGTGCTGCTAATTCCAGTGAAATTCCGGAACAGAAAAGCGCGGGTGCTGCTTCTCCCCGTCAAGTCCCCGAACAGGAAAGCAAAGGGGTTGCTTCTCCCCCGAAAAAGCCCCAACAGGAGAGCGTTGGGGTTGTGTCTTCCCGTGAAATTCCCAAACAGGAGAGTAAAGCGGCTGCTCCTCCCCCGAAAAAGCCCCAACAGGAAAGCATACGGGTTGCTTCTCCCCCTAAAACTCCTAAACAAGAAAGCATGAACGACTTTACATTCTTAGCGCTCCAACATTCTTCGATAACCTACAAAGAACTTTTGTCCATCGAGAGTCGAGGCCTCGATGGCTGGTTCCGTGATTCTACCATGGGCATGGCCCTTGAGATCATGGCACTCTATTACCAGTGCGACCGAAATAGGATCGCCCTCGTTAATCCTTTCTCGGCTCGCATTATATTCAAAATTGGTCTCGACGGTGGGGACGGTGACGAGAACAGGGCGTTATTATATCGGACAGAACTGGACTTGGTCAAAGATGCAGACTTCGTTCTCATACCCATAAATGATGGATACGCCATCGAAGATCATTCCGCAAAAACAGCAGGCACCCACTGGGCGCTTCTGGTTGTTGACTGCCGGAAACCAGGAGTTGAGGCGAGCTACTTTGACTCGGGTATACGCCCGTATTCCTCAAAAATGGAGGCAGTCGCGAGGCGTTGCACAGAGGGCATTTACCATTTACTAAAAATATGTGGCCGCAAAATAACCACATGGAGTCCACCAATAACCGACCCAGATACGCCGAACCAATACACGTACAATAAGTGCAAGGACGACGTAGGAGCTTGCGGACCCTTTGTTTTGCACTTTGTACGTAGGTATCCAATATTTTGTGTCTGAAGTGAAAGACTCGGCTAACTTCGCATCGCGACCTGTAGGCCTCTAAAATAATCGTCTATATCCGTTCGTCGCACCAAAAATGTAATTTCGAGAAAGTGAGCGATTCAGACGCCCTCCTCGTAAAATCGGATTTCTGCATCAGTTTCGTCAATTTCGAAAGGCCGCCTCTCGACTCTCGCCGCTTCAGAAAGGCGTTAATGGACAAAATTGTTGAGCAACAGCAAATGCTGTACGAGACCACACACGGATCTAAATGAAGAACCGGCGCATTCATCCATATTCTCGGCGGGTTTGTCCGGTTCTTTGTTTCGAGAATCGGGGCGTTCGTCGCTTCTTTGATTCCCGACGCCGCATCTCTGGACAAAGACATGTTGCTGGAAGCCATCTGCATCGTCACTCGTTTCGAACAACACAGTCCTCGATTCCCACAGCTCCTCGGGACTTTTTCAAGTATTACAAAAGCGGAGATTTAGATGTTTGCTACAGTCATCCTCAGCATCAGCTAAACCCCAAAATGGCACCCGACCCCTTGGAACAAACATACCTCGAATTGCCTAACACATCGGTTACCCTGGGTCAGACAATAGCGATAACCGAAGTTGGTCACTGGCTTGAAGACAGCGAGATTGGCGTCTCCTTCGAAATTCTTTCCGCTTACCTTGACTGCGACTCGCACCGCATCGCCCTCATCAACCCGCTCGAAGCCCAAAACATGTTCATCCTCGGTCGCGATGGGCTCAAAAAGGATGAAAAATCAATTCGCACAGCCTATGATCAAGAAATTGAAGCAATCAAGAACAAGGACTTCGTATTTGTGCCTATAAACGAGGGCTACCAGGCTCATGGGACCGAAGAAGCGGGAAATCTGTATGCTACTGGTGACGCTGGGGGAACGCATTGGTCTTTGTTGGTAGTGGATTGTAGGAAATCCGAATTGAGCGGATGGCACTACAATACCAGCAGAGATATCAAAGGCCATGAAAAGATTGCGACAACGTGCCAAGCGGGCATTGTGCACTTACTTGGCGAAGTCAAACCAGTGCCCGTTCTGCGGTCGGGAACTACTATATCGGATACCAAAACTCCATGTCAGACGGAAAATAATAAGAGCAGGAGTGATGGGGGAGGAGCTTGCGGGCCGTGTATCTGGCATCTGGCAGGAAGGCTCGTGATGCTTATGGTGGATATGCAGGAGAGGGCTGGGAACACGAGAGACCCAGTTTCAGGTGCGCTAGTGTTGGACAGTGATTTCATGTTGGAGTGCAATGAGGAAATCAGTTCCGAACGGCAATTGGACTCGGTGCTGTACAGGGAGCAGATGCAGCGATTGATTGTAGAATGTCGGCATCTGTTAGAATAGCCTGCCCTAGCCACGAATGCGGTCTATTAACGAATGCATGTGACCGAAGAACTGATGGGTATGTCGTGCAGAGTTTCTTTCAAAGATATGAGAAGCCATCGAAAACCAATCAATTCGACTGGTCCTGTTCGGGTTAAGTGGAGTGCTGATTCCTTGCACCTACAGGGTGCAGACACGTCGATTGGAACCCCTGCTAGTGGGCGCAGGTATTTGTAGCGAATCTAAGCAGCGAAAAGTGTTGATTAGGTTCGTTTTCACGCCTAAAAGTGGTTTGATTACTACATTGTAGAAGGAGAAGGGCGTGTCTATGCTCTGTGCGAGCTCAGCCCAGAGGCGCAGACGCTAAACCAGACACATCATGGCCTCGCTCACAGACCGCCAATTCCAACGACACCTCTCCACCATCTCATTGCTAAGTGGGACCCAAACAGCGGTCCACGACAATGTAGGCACTGGCCCACTAGTCAGCACAGCCTGGCGCAAGCACATGATAAAATGCCACGCCGCGCCCGACATCACCCCAAACGCAGCGAGTGATTTCAGAAACACTACTCACCCACCACGAGCAGAAGCAAAATCAGTTGAATTACCAGACGAAGCGAGTACGCTCCGCACTTTAAATCTATACTAATTTTACTAATTCTTTTGCAGAACTCAAGTCAAACCGTCAACATGCCGGCTCCCGTCATAATGTCCTCTTTCATGTCCATCAAACCCCTCGAGCCAGTCCTCGTATTCGCCTCCGCCGAGGATGCTGCTTCTTTCCAGTCTAGCTATAGGCAAGGCCGTATCATGCCCAACCATCCCATCTCCTGGGTCTTCCTCCCGATGCCCGAAGGACTGCTGCGATTGCGTACAGCGAAAAATGGAGACATAGCCTATGATTTCGATACCTACAGACATGCCGTCGATTTCAATGACAGCATTGGTCGCTTGGGCAAAACTTTCCAGCCGACCAGGGAGAAGCCAGATTGGGACCACATAGTTTATCTTGGCAAGCAGATCCGGTAGAAGGAGAGGGGGGGAAAGAGATTCCTTAAATCTAATTTTCTAGTGACTGCTTCACCTACTTCTATTGCGCACCTTTACTTCACATGTTCTTTAATAAGCCAGGTGAGCTGGCAGGAAAAACGTGTTCTGTCTTTCACCTTCACCTGATCTCTGCAGATCCTTCTGCCATTTTCACTTTCACTTGCTCTCCCCTCCCCATATATATACGCGCCTCGCCTCTGCCCCCACACTTCTTCTTCTTCTCCCACCCTACAACAATCCCCACCGCTGCATCACAACAACATGTCCTCATCCTCATCTCCCGCACCAACGGCACCCGCCGAGATGACTGGCTCTTCAAGCCAGCCCAACTCGGGCAATATGGCCCCGCCTTCCCATCCTGTCTCCCTCGTCTCTGCACTTCCGGCTACGCCCTACAAGGAGACGGCAGCCGAGAAGCAGAAGCTCACGGCCGACTACATCCGCGTGCAGCTCGCAGTCCTCAAGTGGCTTGACACGCACTCAGCCGACGAGCTCCTGGGCGTCCCCATTCAAGCTAACAAATGGACCACTGATATCAACAAGAAGGACAACGAGATCACTACGCCGACCGAGGCTACTCGTCTCTGCTACTGGCTCCGTACGAAGAACTTCAACACGTACTCCAAGATCGATCCGCAGAAAAACAGCAAGTCTCCCCTTCACCACCCTCTCTCATCCATGCTAACCACGCCCCCAGCCATCGCCTTCTACATCGCCAACGCCGACTACAAGACGCGCTCCCCACGCCACGACGTGCTCTACTGGAGGCAACATCTCTCGACCTGGGCCATCGAGGAGCTGCACCTCGGACCCACGGGCGCACGCGGCGATCGAGTGAGTCTCTACCACGGCCTGGACCCCACCGCAGTGCTCGACGACATCATGGCCAGCCTGCGCGAGACCGACCCGAGTGCCTTCGACTTCGTCTCGGACCCGTCGTCGTCGCCGTCGATGGAGTGGGATGCGAGTGGATCAGATTAGCTAACGTGTGCTGCCAAGTCCGTCACTTCCCTCTTCGAGGAGCTCGTCCACCACGACCGGGCATCGTGAATCGATGTGTGGCCTTGTTTTATCGGAGGGGCGGGTCTTTGGGAGTTTGCTTCATGGGGCATATGGGGTTATGGCTAAAAGGGTTTTCGGGAGGGGATCTGTGGTTCAGGGCTGAGAAAGCTTTTTACACGGAGTTTCAGGGAGGAATGGAGCCCACGAACAGGTAGACTCCTCGATCATATCACGGTGCCGGATTAGGCATGTTTCCCTTGATCTCATTATGACGTGCACATAATCGCATGCTTCGGACATCAAGTGAAATTTTAGAATCAGCTGCGGCATCCTTCCATCGACACCGAGCATATCTGGTACTTTTTGTTTTGGACACCCCAGTCCTACGTTCTGCCGCTCATCAACTCAAGCAAACCGTGAGCTGCGCTTTTTTTGACCACACTACTCGTGAGCTCTGGAACATCACTTCGATAGCGTTTCTCCTCCTTTATCCGCTCCAGTCTCGCCTCCACCGTCTCCTCCATGTCCATTTCCTCGTCGCTGTAAGCTTCCTCCTCTGCCGTGCGCATACGCTTCAGCACCGGGGTCCTGTAGTTGGCTGTGGTTCGTGTAGGGGATTGGAGTTGTTGTGGTGAGCAGGTAGTCGGGGCCATTCGGCCAGATCCAGGCGGCGAAGAGGGCATCTGGTATTCATAGATCTTGCGAGAAGAGTATGCTGTTGGCAGCAGCACTGGCCCGCCAATTAACTTGGGGAACTTAGACGACGGGTCAATGTTAGCAACCACATGGCTGACACTGTCCCTGCGAGGGGGCGATACAACCACGCTCGGAACAGCGTGCGCCGCCGTGAAAGAGTTTGTAGAGCTGATAGCGGTTGAGGTGGAGTTGAGCAGTGAGGCATCCGAGGTGCTTGTCCATGATTCAAGGATCTCTGAGCTGGACTTGTCGACTTGGGCCGTCTTGACTTTGTAGTAGCCAAATCCAAGCCTCAGTCTGAGAAGTTCTGCCCGCGACTTCTTCTCTTCTACCGGCGCTGGATGTGGAATCTGTTCGGTGACGCTTTGTTGACTGGCGCAGGCTTCGAAGTCTAAGAAATTGGAGAAGCTGTCCTTGCTGGCCGAGGTCTGCTGTGAGACGGGCAGATCGTCCTCGACTTCGGGCGTGGGCGTATCGGGCTCAGTCGGAGAGCCCAGGTCCATCGGCTCTTTATCGTCTTCGGGGACGACATTCTAGCGGTCAATTAGCGACGTGGTGGACGCGTCGTACGGCAGACAATGCATACTGCACTCTCCTCTAAAGCCACACCCATGGTGTGCCTAGTCAAGCCTGGAGCAGCCCTAACGCGTCCTACACCTGCCGTCTTCGCGTGCTCAATGTTCTCTGCGTCGTCGACTTCGTAGATGGACCTTTTTCGGCCCGCTCTCCACGCGTCTGACCCTAGTAGGTTCTCCTTGTTGAGAAGGAGTTGTGGAGAGAGCGTAGAGACCTGTTTGATGGGACTGTAAGACTTCATGGCTTCGGACGACTCGAGCCTGTGTGTTTGTTTTGACGGCGTATTTACGGGTTTGGTGGGCAAGTCTCCCAGTACGCGTCGAGAGGGAGACCTGGAAGGACTGCTGTGGGCAGACATTTTTGCCTTGCGAGGTGTCGTGGCGTGCACATGAAGTTCAGACATGGCGACTCTCGAGATACGCGTGGGCACGGGTCCTGTCAACAATGGGATGGATTGGGCAGGCGGTGGTGGAGCGGTGACGAGGAGATTGATGCGAGAGGAGGATCGAGTGCCAGACACCTCGATTAACAGTCGAGAGGCGAGGAAATCGAGTGTTGTGGTGCTGTGTTGTTGTTTGGATACTGGGAAGGCGCGTCCTGGGTTGGAGGCTTGAAGTCGCTCGGACCCAGTCGACGTTGATTGGCCGGCGACGACAGGGTCCGTAATCGCATCGGAACGTCGAGGTGCTCGTCCTCCTACCCAGTATATTCATGCCTCGCCTATACCAGATGCGTCGACCTCCATGCGTCGTGTCCCTGCAGGAGCAACTCGCACTGCGGCGCCACTCACTGCATTTCGTGGCCCCCAGCCAGCCAGCTATCGCCTCCCCCCGTCACAACCGGAAAGACGCGTGCACATCGTAGCGGGAAGCAAGCAGGTTGCGCGGCTGCTCCACTAAAAGTCATTGCTTGTTTGGATCAGCTCGCACATCATCCATCCCTCCTCCTGCTCATCAATTGCTCCAACAACCTGTGTGCCTGGTTCTTGTTCACCAAGCTACCAACACCCTCTGCGTCTTGCCAGCATTCATTGCATCCTACCTACCTTTGTATTCCTCTCCTTGACCAATCCTGATCCCGCCCTCATGTCCCAAGACGGACCGAATCTCATCACCGACCCTTCCCCAATCGATATCCTGCGCTATCGTTACCACCATGGTGTCAATCTCGGCTCCGTATTTGTCCTCGAACGTTGGCTTCAACCTTCTCGCTTTCCCGATGGTTCATCTGGCTCCAGTGAACTCGCCGCCGTTCAGGCTCATGTCCAAAAATACGGCATAGCTGAGGCCCGAGCTAAGTTCGAAGAAGCCTGGTCAAAGGCAGTATCTGATGCCGATATTGCATGGTTAGTCAACGAGGCCAAAGGTATGTCTATCTACCTTATCTCCTGCAGTCCCCAAGACCTACTACGCGCATGAAATCCAAATATCATCTTTCTCTTTGGCTGCTCACCGTTTCCAGTCACAGCCATCCGTCTCCCCATTGGATTCTTCGACCTGGACCCCTCATTCTGTCAAGACACGCCTTTTGCACCGTTTGCTGCCGTATACACCAACGCATGGTCTCATATTAGCTACCTTGTATGCCGTCTCCGAGCTAACGGAATTGGGACTCTTCTCGACTTACACGCACTTCCGGGCGGTGCAAACGAACAAGAGCATTCTGGCACTAACTGTGGTAAAGCAACCCTGTTCACTGATCAAAAGAACCGTCAACTCGGCGTCCGTGCCGTTCGTTTCCTCGCCGAAAAAATCCAGAATGGACTGGACGGGGTCGTAGGTATTCAAGTCGTAAACGAGGCAGCGTGGGAGAGCGAGAGAATGTATGAATGGTATGACGACTGCGTAGAAGCCGTCTCTGCCATCGATCCTACTATTCCAGTAGTCATCTCTGATGCTTGGAATCTGCGAAAAGCAGTCGACTACTCTCTCGCCAAGAATGTCGCCTATCCAAAGGGGCCTACCGCTCCTGTCGTTATTGATACGCACTACTACTGGTGCTTCTCAGACGATCACAAGCGTAAATCGCCGCAGGAGGTCATCGTCGACGTCAACTCCAAGCTGACCCAACTCGATGGAAAGGAGGGAAGTGTCATGGATCGCGGCGCGGTCCAGGCCATTGTGGGGGAGTATAGCTGCGTGCTATCCGAGGAAGCTTGGGCGAAGTGCGGGAACGCATCGCGAGACGACCTCACTAGGCAATTTGGAGAAGCCCAGAGCCGGAGATACCAGGATCGAAGTGGTGGTGCGTTCTTCTGGACTTGGAAGATGGTGAGCCACATGCTGCACCTCCCCTCCCATGTGCAAAAGCTGATCTGTGTAATAAGGACTGGATGCCCGGTGGCGGATGGGGCTTTGTGTCACAGACTTCCAAGTCGTCCATCCTACCTCCGTACACGTCTACCGTGGATCCCTCCACATTTCCATCGCTCATTGCCAAAGCTAACAATCGTCGCGACCAACGCATGTGGCACGCTGTCGACCAGCACGTCCAGTATTGGGATCACCTAGCGCCGAATATGGGTGGCGAGCATTGGCGCTACGAGAACGGCTGGAAGGTCGGTTTCTACGATGCTTTACACTTCTTGGAGGGATCGGTCTCGAATAACATCCTTCCTGGCAATCGAATCGCAAATCTCGAATTGTGGGTGATGAAGCGAATCCGTGAAAGCGGATTCCAAGGGAAATTCGTCTGGGAATTCGAACAAGGGCTTCGTCGGGGCATCAAAGACTTTGAAGGCATCGTGGGAATCTGATATTCCTGAAACGCGGGTTTTTCTTGGGAATGTTTAAGTTCTAGAATTTCTTGTTCACGGTTGCATTGGTTACTCCTCGACGTGATACCAGCTCGCAACCCAAATCATCGACACCCTTTGTGCGCCACGTCTACTCTTCTTCTCTGGGTGTCGAAAAGCAGCTCACACACTTTCAAGACTCCTCTGTCTCAGTATCCACAACCTTACGCCCGCTCAACAGACTCTGCGCGCTCATCTAAAGCCATATCAATCTCGCGACCGTACCACTTAAAACCATTTGGAATTTTCAGGAAGAAGCGCACCAACGAGGCCTCGCCCAGGTGTGCAACCTTCTTCAGTGCCAAGCGCAACGATCTAGACGAAGACGTCCAACCCAACAAAACCATTCTGGCCGATTAATGCTACTAGGTATGCCTCCACAATCTCCGTCAACACACCTGCACACGTTAATAGGCCAGCTGTAGAAAGAACCCCCCAGGGGCTTCGACGGTTAGAGAATTCGGGAGTTTGCTTTGGTGCCCAAATGAACATCTAACTCTAATATAGGTACGAGTGTGCGATGGTGAACCAGTGCAATGCTCAGAGTGGTGATGATGTAACTGAGATATGCTAGAGTCAACCTTATGAGTCCATCGTAGGAGTCAGGATGCATAGTCATGAGAAGTATAAGAACCTCGATTAACATAGATTCTTCCTCCTTCATTCTCCTCTGCACAGCATTTCAGTCTACAAATCTGCTCAAACCGTACATCCAGCCTTCATATCTATGAAGATATCTTCACTATTGTGAAATAAGCCTCATCTCATTTCCCAACTACCGCGAAAACACCATCAGCCAGCACCATGGGCGACCGACATTCCCGATCTACCCCCAAAAACACAAAAGGGGGCGATGATATCCAACGAGCACCCGCGACACCATCGGCCAGCATGTCTGGTGAACCTTCTTTACCATCTACCCCGACAAAGCCAAAAAGGCGCGAGAATTTCCAGCAACAGACCAAGATACCATCAGCCAGCCACCCGTCCAGCCAACCTTCTTCCCCATCTGCCCGCAATAGACCAGAATGGAGCCAAAATCTTGAACGACCGACCCACACACCGAGCGGTCCCCGCGAGCAAGCATCAAACAGATCGAGACCAAGCAGGGGCGACGGGTCGCCTACGAAATCCAAGCCCAAGGGGGAACGAGTGATGCCCTCTAGGAGAACCACCGGAGAGGCAAGTGCTTCGCGCTCTCGACGCACTCACCAGACAAGTCCGACACCAGGACGAGGAGGACCGGGGCTCAGCCACGTTCCCAGCGCTCCGCTTCGACCCGGCGATTCGTTCAGCAATTATGGAAACGAAGAGAGTATCCCAATGAAAAAAATCCGGGGGAACGCTCGCGTTCCTGGAACTTCGCTTGGTCCCGACGATTCAGTCAGCCGCATCGCAGGAGGTGCAGAGACCGGCTTGATTAGAGACGACGAGTCGGGTTTTACTGGTCTTCCTGCAGGTCCGGTTGGTCCTGACGATTCGGTCAGCAACCAAGGAGAACAAACTGGAGAGCTCATCAAACTGAGAGCATTTTCGGACGGAACAATTCTTCCTGGCGATTCGGTCAGCAACCAAGACCCAAGGGAGTCTTCGGAGGAGGACGACGAGGTGGCACGGAAGCGTGATTGTTGTACTGTTCTGTGACCGCTCAGACGCTGTACCATCTCTTTTGTGTACCTGTATTTTCACGGTCGGGATTTCTTTTTCTTTCAATATTGTTGTGTTTCTGGAAGATATAAATTTGGAAGGTTTCGGGGCTTGTTTTGAAGGTTCTTGTGGCTCAAATCGTAGATAGATGTCCATTTTGTTTTTATTCTTTGTGGTTTAGGCAATGTCTATGGGTTCCCTACTTACGAATTCCGTGATAATTCTGTGTGCACAATTATCGCCGTACCATCTCCCTACATGCATATGATGTGTTTGAGAGCCTGTGTAACACGTATCCTCCCTGATGATTTGCTATGTGGTCCCGCCGGCCATTCGCATCGCCGAACACTATGTTTGGAACCAATGGTACCTTCGAGTTGGTATAGCTGTCTCCGCTGCTTTTCGGCACTCTGAGCTGGTCGAGTTGTGAAACAAGACTAGGGTACATTCGTGGAGTCAATCTTTGAATGCTCGAGGACTGGGTGTACACTGGTCTGACTGTCAAAATCTGGACTCATGGAAGGACTCAGATAGTTTACTCATCCCGCACGAGATATACGTAGTCGCCAATCCATGATTACTGTGTCCCGCGCGAAAATAATGCAGGGGGAGGGTTTGCCCATTGAGTGATATGTTTGGCCGATACCGGTGGGACTCAGCGTATTGATGATGATGCTTGTATAGTCATTCTACGAGTCCCAGTAAGTAAATCCTAATGGACTCAGAGCAATGACAGTTGAGCGGTGACTAAAGGAAATGAGGAGTCAGGGAGAAGTCATGGAAGAGTCATGGAGGGATATATAAACCTCACTCAAAGCATATTTTCTTGCTTCTTCATACCTACACATTCCTAGCCTCGAATATCAAATTCAGTTACCACAACCATATCACTGCCCTGTTCTTAAATCTGTATCAGCCAAACGTTTCCACGTTCTGCAACCAGACATAACACAGATCGACAGACCGCCAAACCAAAAGAAGCCGACGACCAAATTCAACTCCCATGGCGAGCTCCAGCAACAACAACAACGACCAGAAACGACGACAGGGGGCGAAATTCTACTTTCCTGAATCTACATCGGGATCTTCAACAGTCTCTAGGACGCAGTCCGGGTGGGGAGGTGTCCATGAGGAACTCACCAGCAGCCCCCGAGTGACATTCGCTGTGGCACATTCATCAGCTGCACCTTCGGTGACAGATGGCGCTGGCAGCGAGGACAACTTACCAGCTGGAACGAACCTGGGAGAGTTAGCAAGCCGTAAGGGAAACACAGTACTGGGTAGCAATTGATCCTCATCTGAGGAGGGATCTCGTGCGGTAACTCGGGCTCCATCCATCTCGGGATCGAGCCGTGAGCAGACCACGGCTGAGCCAGCGAGGAGCGAGGTAGGAAAATCGAACTCTGAATATGACTATGGTATTTGAGCTGACGGTGTTTCATTGAAGGCTGTTTCGGGTAGTTCGAGTCAACCAGCGCACGGTGAACAGTCGGAGGCTACCGGTACGCGAGGCACGGGCCAGGCAGCTGGAGGCGGTTCTACGGCTCGCCATGAGCCAGGTTGTTGCGGTATTGGGTGCAAATGTATCGTAATGTAACGTGCAGTGAGCATTAGCTCTATGGACCGGAGTTGTGGAGTTGTGGAGTTGGTCTTGTGTTGTTTTCTTTTGCTAGACACACTCCTTTTGTACGTTAACTGGTTTCTGCGGTTCTGGTTGACGGTTTTGGATGGCGTTTTAATGATTGTCTGGGATGCTTGCTGATGACGCCTCGGAGTTCACTGAGCTGGGCCATTCTTCTACTCAGTGTATCTGGGAAGATTCTCAAGCTCCAACTGTTTGTGTGTTTCTTAAATAGAATGTAGCCGGTTGGTCTGGAATTTTCTGTTTCTTGTATGTAGTCTTTGGCTTTCAATTTGATATGCATTTCCTTTCCTGATCAGATTTTGAGATACCTGGTGCCGCTTCAGTCATCACTTCCGCGAGTAGTATGGACGTCTCATCTCTGTTCAGATCTGCGTTAGGTGTGACTGCGTTTGCTGCTTTCCAAGTTCGCTGAACTGAAGACTCACCGCCTTCACCTAGCAACCAGATGTAAACGCCCGTGCACGGAGCTGTTGCAGCAGTGCAAAGTGATTTGTCCCAGTCTCCAAGCCCGCTCCTTTCCTCCCCCGCACAATAATTCCAACATGTCATTTTCGATCCGCCCAAAGGCACAGCCCGCTTCCCCCGCACGTCCGCCGAGCTCAGGCTCTACAATTCGGGCAGTTACGCCGTCTCCAGATCTGTTTGAAGCGCTGCAGAACTATAACCTCTTCACCTCCACGCCGCGTCGTGAAACAAACGTGACGCAAGAGGAACTCCTCCCAGGTACGCGTAGCCAACTGTCACGTGTAACCCTTTCACTCACACGCGTAGTCGACGCCCACATTGTCGAGGAGCTCCGTGCTTTCGAGGCAAGTGAAGGCAACTCGCTTATAGCTCCACGCGCCTACCAACGCCCACCTTTTACACGCGACACCTCTTCCATCTACTCTCAATCCACCAACAACACCCCTCTCCGACGCTCCGGTCGCGCTTCTCCTCCAAAGCGACCCTTGAGCGCCAGTCCACATAAGAAATCCTCTCTTGGGCCCACGCTCGAAGAGAAAGAGTCGCACACCTCGCTCAGGCAGTTCCCCGCTCCGCCAGGTATGCCGATTTGGTTCCCAGATGCCTATTCAGATTCCGAGACCGACGTTTCAGGGCTAATCAGGGAGGAAGAGCTTATGAAAGGTGCCAAGAAGAGTAGAAAAGCAGTGACCATGGACCGAGCTGGAACGCCAACGCCAATGACGGTCTCCCAGCGCCGCAGCCAGTTCATCGATTTGGGAGAGCAGGAGCAGGAGCGCATCTTGAACGAGGTCGTGGACATCCAAGACATGGTGCGTACAGCTGGCCCAACTCAGCCCGAGTGTGAGAAATCAGAGGAGAGCAAGTCAGAGGTGGATCGGTATGGCGAGGAGCAGATGTAAGTGATACTTCTACGCCAATCTCAACCACGACGCTGACATGATCCCAGGAAACGCAGCTGCGTTGTCAATCGCGCCATACCCCAGGGAATCCAGAAGGATTCCCGACAGACTGCACGCCCGACTGCCTCCTCCTATAAGCAAGAGAAAGATGGCGTTGAACGCTTTCGTGGCCTCAGAGTAACTTCTAACCACCCTGACCAGATGGACTTCCAGTTTCCATTCGCCGACTCCGAGACCTTGCCCGCAGGAACCGCGGAACTCAACGTGCAGGCACAAGAAGGCAACGAGGCCCAGGCTCAGGCCAAGGCCCGTCGTCAGTCCAAGCGGCTGAGCATCTTCGGCAAGAGGAACGAAGCCGATGCCAAGGGCAAGGAGGAGGCCGTTCAGCAAGAGGCCATTCAGCAAGAGGCTCCGCGAACGCCGGTGAACCAAGTCCCGATGTTCAGTGACGCGATTGAGCTTCAGAACGTCCACAAGAAGGAGGACAAGAAGCAAAAGGCAGCCGCCAAGGAAGAGCGAGAGGAGAAGGGCGGATGCGGATGTGGATGCGTTGTCATGTAACGCAGGAAAGCATACGGTGAAAGAGACCGACTGAGGTTTCGCTATTACGATTTTTCTTTCGAAGTGACGACGGAAATGGGATCGAAATGCAAGGACTAGATGTAGCGATGAGGATGAGATATCTTGAGAATTGACGATCCAGATTTTCGAATTGACCTTCCTTCCATTTCATTCAAACAAGCCAAGTGTGAGGGTGAAAGGGAGAAGTTAGGAAACCTCGCCTATTTCATCGCTGCCGTTTGCCTGCTCTTCACCACCACGTTAGATACCGCCTCGACGCACGAAACGTTCATCATGACCGCCATGGACAGCAGACCCCTCTCACTTCAACTTCCCATGATGCTGGACGATGTCGCCCACAACTGCCAGCGACTCTCCGTCAAGCTTCCCCCAGATGAGTGGGACGACGAGCGACGCCGATACCGGCTTCGGCGCCAGACCAGCGAATTTCTCGAGATCCACGAGATCAAAGACGCTAGAGAGGTAATTCCCGCACCAAAAATATATTAACGTACATAAAAAACTGAAGTCGAAGGTGACGAATTCGCTCGCGAAGGAGGTGCAGCAAGAGACCAAGAAAGAATGTCTCTTCGAGCAGGTTAAGAGCAAGATCAAGATGCTTTGGCTCTTTCTGAAGAGAAAGGTGGTGCAGGTGGTCAAAAAGATTAAGTTCCGGTAGTCCCTTCTTTGAAAAGGTATAAGACCGCCGTCACAAGCGATAACTTGAAACGGGAGCTAATTTTGCTTCTTCATAGAGGATTGGGACGCGATATCGAGGGCCTCGAAGATATCGGCACCAAAGACAACGGTCATGTACGCGGGGAAGATGACCCACAAGCCGCTTGACGTACATTAGTGGCATGCTCTTGGCGTTTTGTAGTCCAGCTGAGAATTGGAGCAAACTGGGAGTGGAGTGACTTACTTCATGACACCGTAGAAGAGGGCCAGCGTGACCCAATCATTGTGCTTCACATTTTCAAAATGAGCAAAATACTCATTGAAGTCTGGGGTCGATCAGTCATGTCCAAGTCCTCGCTCCAGAGCAGTACCCACAATACAAGACCGTCTTGCTAAGCGTCATAACACTGGCGGCGAATCCAATCATAAGCGCCTTGTTTCCCGTACTGCCTGCAGTCTTCCTTCCTCCGGCAATCCACCCGTTGACCCCACTCCCTGCCTGCAAGCCACGACCTCGGGCTGAAGGAACTCCGTGGTTGAAGACAATCATGATGTAGAGGCCGTAGAGGATAGCCTCGATAAGATTAAGCACAGCTTGCGCACCGCCGAATCCGTCGCGGTTGTTCCAGCCAGGCCACCCATAGACGTAATCAATACTCGCGTAGACCTCGTACGGCTTCCAGATGGGCCACTGCAGCTTTCCCCCGGCCATTGTATGCGGACGGAGCAGGATGTACAAGACATCCCAGATGACGAGCGGAAGCGAAACGCATATCCACGCTATGGTGATATTGGACGCGGTATGCGCCCACTTGGACGAGGAGGAAGACATTGGGACGGCGACGGCACCGGCGCGCTTGGTGAGGGACTGCGACGGAGAGCCGTTGGTGGTAGGGGAGCTGGGTGCAGGCGACGGGGGCGATCGACGTGATGATTTACGCGGGGAGCCCTTGGAGGGGGAGGATTCGACGTTGGGCGGGAATTCGCGAGGATGTTGGCGTGTTGAGACCATCTTGGACGAGGACGATATGGAGGGTATTTAAAGGTTTGTCTTGGTGTTAGTAGAGAGAGTGTTGTTGTGGCGGCGGAACGAGGTCGCAACGCGATGCGATACAGACGATGTCGGGACGCGCTTTAGCCGGGGGACTAACTGAGAGGGGAAGGTTGAGGCCCGTCGAGGCTTCCGTTTATGGTAATGCTGTTGAAGTATGCTGGCCAATGATGACGAAATCGTGGCCTTGGAAAGCGAATAATTTGAGTTGGACCTGTGTCTTGCGCAAGACATTGGCCATCGTTGTCATGAGCGAATAGGGGACAGTTCTGAACGACAGACTTCGCTTTCCGCCCCTTGTCTGAGGCAGTGTGTAGACTATTGGCACGAGGTTGCTGCATTTTGGAATTCGGCGCTTACTCGCCACTGTCTTTTGTTGCTGCGTAGCGTGCTCTACTCAGTTCCAAGTGCACTGTCATCTTTCCGGACGGCCATGGGACGAGACGCTCTTCGCGACGATGAAGAGGGCATTACAGGCCCTGCAGGCCGTGTATGGAGGGTTCCGTGCCATTCGAATGAAGGCAACAGAGATGGAGCAGACCATCTCTACGCGGCCTTGCCTTGGAATTTGTCACGGCGGGTGAGCATGTCGTCGTCGTCTGAAGGTGTACAGTCAGACTGGCCTGTGTGGCTTGCATTTCATTCGTGGCTCGTGTGGCGCAGGGGCCACGCTCAAGTGAACACGCACACATGCCTGCGCACATCGCAACCGCCGCCTCAGCCTCCTCTTTAGCGATGCCATCATCTCACCGCCGCACTATTGATGGCGCACCTTCGGAAGCTGTCGGCATCGCATTGCGTCCTTCTGGCCGCGCACTATGCCAGCGAGTCCGACGTGTCGAGCTTGCGAACCTTGACTGCCCTACGAGAAGCTGACCTTGGCCTGGACCTGCTCCTCCGCATCCTCTTGACTTACCTTCCAGACAGCACCGAGCCCTCGCACTATGTGGGCTATCTCGCCGACCTCGCGGCAAGCGAGCTGAGCTCCATCGACTACGAGACCTCTTCCCTCGATTTGTCCTCGGTGCAGCATGTCTCGCCTTCAAGCGCCCGTCGGGGGGCTCGAAAGCTCTTTCTCCTCCCTCTTGCGCACCCGCTCTATCAGAATGAATCCTCCCTAGATCCTCTCACTCAATTCCTCATCCACCGATCCCACCGAATCGATGCCGAGACGGGCCTGCTCGACCTGGTCCCCCAGCTCGTTACACCATTCTTGCACCATTCCGAGTACCTACGAACGTGGTTCGTTTCGAACCTGCTGCCATTGTTGCGACTAGGATACGAGTACTACCCCACTGATGCTCCCCCCTCCCTTGAAACGTTCGTCCAACTGCGGGGGAGACGAGCCATTGACGCACTCCTGGCCAATTTGAAGCAAGCGCAAAAAAGTCCAAACCAACGAGACCCTGCGCGAGATCTTAGAGGGATGGTGGGACCATGGACATGTGGAGCTACCGCACGCAAGAGGCGAAAGCTGGATGTGGGACAACGAAGAGCTTCAATAGATACGGATCGTGAGCAAGAGGCGGATGACTGGGAATACTTGTTTGTGTGGCTCGCCCGCCAAAGCAAGGAAGACCTTCCCCTGGTCGCATCTGCCATTGCAGACTGGGATGGCCCAGGAGATGTCGATTTCGGAGGCTTCGATGAGGGCCAAGTGTACATCGATGATGACCGCCAGCGTCAGTTGGAGCTTCGCTATGCTCAAGTTGCGTTGGCCAGCCTCTACATGATTGAGGACAGTAGTCCGGAAACCATTGGGACCGCACATTCCATACTCTCCAGGTTGAATACGCTTCTGAACTTTGATCCTCCAAGCGACCTTGTACCTGGCGTGGAAGCGTTGCCAGTTTATGATCTAAAGTCTCCTCTTGTGCCAGATCCTAATCCCGGTATTTTACAAGACGAAAAGATTCTCGAGCGAGACAATCCTGCCACCCAGCCAGACCGCAAGGCTACTCGCATCATGGAACTTTTGATCTTCTCAGCCTTCATCTTCGCAAGATTACAGTACACGGTCTCCGTCAGGGATGTTGCGAGAATGTATCTACGCGATGACCGGACTGAGCAGCTGGCGCTACTTCAGAAGATTTTACACTCAATAAGCAGCGGCCCCAAGAAGGACGTAGAGTATTGGAGGTCATTTAGAAGAAACGTGCTCTGGCTGTGGGGTTGGGGCTGCAAGAATCAAGGAGATAGTGTTCGTCACGGACAGGGCATTCTCGGACTTGTTGAAGAGAGGATCGTGCACATTGAGATTTTGAAAGCTCTGTTAGAGAACGGTCATTACGCGCTTGCTGTTCAGATATATGTGCAGGACCCATCCACACACCGGATCTTACCTCTTGAAAACGTCGAAAAGGTTGTTCTTGAGGCAATTATGCATTACTACGACAACGCAACCAACGGGAATCGCACCAGAGGAGGTATGAGGAGAGCGTCGGACGTGGTATCCATCTTCAGCCAACACTTTCCGCAGTCGACTCGCTTCCAGAGAATCCAGGCCCTCCTCGCTGCTGCCCACGCCATGTCCTTCTACTCTCTAACACTGCAGCACGGTGTCTTGTTCCAACCCGTGAACATCAGGGTTACCGCCGATCCTCTATCTCTGCTGCGAAAACTCCTCGCCCAGAATAGTGGAAGCTACACAAACTTGGACGACATGATATCGATTGGCCAGAACCTCGTCATATCGAAGCCCTCGACGATTCTGGAAGATGACAAGGAGCCGTATCTTTGCGATCCTGCGGTAATGGAGAAGAAGAAGGCAGCTGTTGAGCGGCGGGTGATTGGCATGGCCATTGAGGCCGCACTGCATGAGAACGACTTTGAGACTGCTTATTCTTACGTCATAAACAGACTCCACCCATCCTCGTCTCCAGTAGTTTCGCCAGCTGCGTCCAACTCTTCACAGCATTTCTCTTTTAGTTCTGACCTTTCCAGCAAGGAAGAGGAAGAGGGTGAGGACGTTGCTTGGCGCGCAGCGCTCATGGCCGGTCGTCATCAATCCACCCCCTCTTCTTCGGCGACATGGTCGAATTCTGCTCCGCGTTCCGATCTAAGGAGATTGGAACAACGCATGGAGTTGTTATCACAAGCACTTTTACTCGCGCCTCCATCACACCTGGAAGAAGTTCTCGCCGTATGGCAGCAGTGCGAAGGCGAAATGACACACCTCCTCACCCAGGACGCAGCCGAAGAAGAGCGCCTCAACGTCATCGCCGACCGCAGATTGCCGGGCGCCTTCGGCAACGAGACGATCCCGACAGTGCAGCCTCGCCGTGAGGTCGGACGCGGTGCCACAGAGGAAGCGCCAATGGGCCTGTTTGACGTCGCACGCGGAGCAGCCGCCGCGTTCTCAAAGTCCGCATTCCCGTTGCGAGGAAACAGCTTGTCTGCTTCGAGGACCAGCAACGACTTTGGCCGTTCGCAGACGCGCACTTCGACGGATCTAGCGAGCGATAGTGAAAGCATGGCCGGCTTGGATGACGGGCAGAGGGTCAGGAAGAGAGACATGGTTGCGAGTGCTGTCACGGGAGGTCTTGCTAGTGGTATTGGCTGGGTCCTTGGTAGGTTTATACTCCCTGTGTCCTGGGATGCTGTGACTGACGTGTTGCTTAGGTGCGAAACCTGTCACGGAGCAGGAGCGAGATTAGATATGTGCGACAGAGGATGACGTTCACGTGAGGTCAATAATATTTGGGCTACATACATCCTTGTTGAACCTGTGGGGCGGGGCGAACGGCTCTCACATGCATTATGCCTGCTGCGAAATGTCCTTGGCCCATCCAAAGATCCATACTCCGTGCAGATGTAAATTCTTCATGAGCAGGGCACTCAACAGACTTCACTGCATCACATGCATAGCCAATATTCGAACACCATAATATACCATGCATTCACCCGACCACCCCACCCACCAGACCTATGCACACGAAAGGTGGATCTCGTATGTACACCAATTCACCAGTCCCCCCACCCATCTCCCATCTACTCTATGCCAGACACCCCCACCCCTACTCCCCACCATGCAATTGTGTACAAAGAGTGAACGTGACATGCAGCAAATGCCAACCGACTCCATCGCTGATGCAGACCACGAATCAAAAAACCAAAAAGAAGGAGGGGATATCACGCCGAAACGTCGAACTAACGCGCGCTAAAAGGGGGAAGAACCTCTGGCAGCACTAAAATCATCCAACTTTTCTTTCGCAGGAGGTTGTAGGGAAGGAAGGAATGCAGCTGCGCGTGCCGGTCAAGGAAGGGGTTGCAAGGCACGCGTGGCAGGAATGCATTCTAATCCTCGGATCCAACGTCAAGCAGAGAGGGCTTGTATGTACTTCTCTCGCATCCTCTTTTCTTCTCAAAAAATAGACGGCATCGTGTTCATAATCTTGACCATTTCCTGCACAGGCATCTGGTTGAAGCCCATGCTCCGCACTTGGCTGCCGCCACGCAGGCGCTGAATACCGAGCGCGACCTTCCAGCTCTCGGAGCCGTCGATGACGAAGACGTACTTCTTGCCGTCGGCATCGCGGACTGAGGCGCGGATGAAGTGTTTGGCGGCTCGCTCGCCCGTCTAAACGCCATTAGCCCCCGTCCGAAATAAGAGCTTTTGAGAAGGAGAAACAGTGAAGATGGATTAAACTGCGAGAGACTTACTTCGACGAGCTTCAGAGTCCACGCCTTGACGTCCCACTCCCTCTGCGCCACATTCCGGACGTCGTCGTCGATGAACATGCCCTCGCTCGTTATCTTGAGGACCAGGCCGTCGGTCACATTGCCAATACCAGCGACAAGCTGCGCGACGGGCTTCGGAAACAAGTCATTGAAGAGAAAGACGGCCTTGATCTGGATCTTCTCGGGGTCTTTGGTGGAGTAAGGACCTCGGTGCGAAGGCGGAGGCGTGGTACGTGCCGTGCTCTGGGATGGTGCGTACGAAGACTCGGAATAGATTGAGGAGTGATGGGATGGAGGCTTCGGAGGTCGCTTGGGGGCATCGTAGGGGCGGAACGAGTGCTCGTCTTCGGTGCCCACGTAGGATGCTGCGGTTGGTTTCTCATACTTCTTCTTGGGGGAAACCGTGGCCTTGATGGGCGAGGAATGGGTTGAAGTCACCGACGGTGCCGGCGGGCCTCGCGTTGTCCCAGCATATGGGTCTGTCCGCTCTCCTCCACCAGTACCTCCGTACGTAGTCGAGCGACGGGCACCAGAGCCACTGAGATTGGGAGGCACAGTGAGCTTCTCCGCCTCGGCCTTGAGACGGGCCTCGCGTTCGCGCTGGGCTCGGTCTCGTGCCGCTTTGAGACGCTCGGCGCGTTCTGCGTCTGCCTTGTCTTTCGCAGCTTTGGCTGCTGCTGCAGCTAGTTCCTCCTCTGCCTTCCTCTTTGCCTCAGCTAGGTCTTCCTCTGCCTTCTTCTTTGCCTCTGCCTCTGCCTTGGCCTTCTGCTCCGCCTCGAGCTTCTCGCGTATCTCCTTTTCGATCTTTGCTCGAGCTTCTGCTTCTCTGGTCTCCCGTTCTCGTTGTTCTTTCTCTCGTGCGTCCTTCTCCCTTTGTATCCTCTCCTTTGCGATGCGTTCACGAGCCTCTCGCTCGCGTTGTTCTCGCTCCCGTGCCCTCATCTTCTCCCACTTCTCCTTTTCCGCTTTTGCTCGAGCTTGGCGGTCGGCCTCCTCTTTCTTCTTTCGCTCTTCGTCTTTTCGCTTCTGGGCCTCCTCGGCTCGCTTCTTCTCTTCCTCTCGCTTGCGTGTCTCCTCTCGAGCCTTGTCCCAGCTTGCGTTGGCAGACGGATCAGGCTGTGAGCCCGACCAGTCATCTTGGGGTGGTGGATTGGGCGGTGGTGCTCCGTGTTGCTGGTGCTGGTGTCCATGCCAGCCTCCTCCGGGAGTGCTTCCAGGTGGAGGTGCGCCGGCTCCTGCGCCGGGGAACCCTCCGTTGGGCTGTGAATGGCTCCGCTGGTATCCTGAGCCCGACGAGGCGCCCGCACCACCAGCATGTCCATTGCCTGATCCACCGGTGAAAGACCCTCCGTCGACCTGTGTCTTTCCGTATGCCCAGCCAGCAATGCCCACAATGGCGACAAGAAGTATGACTCCACTGCCGCCCGAGGAAATGCTCGCACTGGCCAAGACGAAATACTGCTTGAGCGTCGGCTCGATCATCTTCCACACGGCGATTCCGGCGAGGGTGCTGGCGACACCTGCGATGAAGCTGTTGCGTTGGACCTGGAGCGAGGGCAGGTAGAGGAAGCCGCCACCCGACGAATGTGGGGGGATGATGAATATGTCATAGTTTCCCGCAGGGAGGCCGCCGCCAGTCGTCTTGGGGTTGCTGCCGTGCGGAGGCGGAGGCGGTGGAGGAGGGCCGTCCATGGCGAGCGATTGTGTGCGAGAGGCGCCTCAAGGCACACCCTCGAGAGACGGGGCGAGGGCGATGGCAGACGGCGGTATGTGCGAGAGGGTGCGACTTATGGGGAGGGCAGGCGTAGCGTTGTGTACGAGGTGGCGCCTGTGCGTCGGAGAAAAACCATAGGCGCTGCCTCGGGCTGGGAGGGAGGCAGCGAGCGGGAGCGGGCGGCGGCCAATGTCGGGCAAATAGCAAAAGACAACAGGCAATTCCCTGCTGCTAAGAATAATTGGGTCTGGAGAAATGGCGATGGTCTAGTTATATGTGCTG
This sequence comes from Polyplosphaeria fusca, assembly GCA_010093805.1. NCBI lineage: Eukaryota > Fungi > Ascomycota > Dothideomycetes > Pleosporales > Tetraplosphaeriaceae > Polyplosphaeria > Polyplosphaeria fusca. The sequence continues at coordinate 307,674 of ML996107.1, read as the reverse complement.
GTGCGGGTCTCGAGGGGCGTGAGATTGTGTGTTTTGGTTGTTTACTCTGACGTCCAAGCGCAGTGGCGGCCCGGCTCGTTGGCTGCAGTCCCGCACCTGGCAGCGTGACGCGGGCATCCCGGCCCAGAGAATCACGATTCACAGGCCCTACCACCACCTTGAGGCTCTGATTTGTCCAGTCGACCCCTTTCGCGGCCTCTGCTCTGTTCTGCAGCTTCGACGCAGTGGAGGAGAAGCTGCGTCGGTTGCCTGCTCGACGCGATCCGGCACGGCAGCGCGTTGAGCATTTCCCCCCTTCTGGCTGGCGACGTGCGCGCTTTCTTTTGCGCCTGACGAGTGACAGGGCGTGATTTCGAGTCAGCAAATGCACGCGGACGCGGCGCCGTCCCATTCGCCGTCCCAGGCCAAAAGTGGGCATTTTGGTTCTTTCGATGAATGCCCGCCTGCGTCTGCGTCTGCACCTGCATGCACCTGTCAACCCGTCCTCCACCGCTTGCGCCTGGCCCAGCAACGCCTCCTGCGCGTGCAATGAGGCCTGCAGACTCGACACTGAGGGGTTTGGTGTGACCAGGTGTCGCAAAAAGAAAACCATGTGCCCGAGTTTCAGCTCCACAAGATCGGCCGCGAGAAATTTAGGGGCGTCAGCCGGGAGGCCGACGTCGTTTTTCTCAAATTGCCCCTCAAGAGCTTTGGAAGGGCGTCAACTTTCAAGGCGTTATCTTGCCCCCTGATGCCGGCAAGCCAGCCCTCTCCGCCGTGCATGCATGCATCCATGCTTTTCCAACGGCTCTGCCCAGAGCACGGGTCACGCGTCTTCACGTGGCTTTCCGCTTCCATGCTAGCTTCATCGGGTAGCGCTCCCGCGGCTTCCTTCTCGCCTGCCCTTGCCTCCCTTCGCCTCCCAACGAACCCACATTCGCTCTCGCACATGTCTCTATCTCAACGACAAGTCACGGGCGACTAGCCTCGTTGTAGAGGTCGAGTCTGGCAAGATCAAGAAGCGACATGCACTGGTGGTGGAAGAACAACTAGTTTTTATTTCATCCTGTCTACTCGTCCGCTCACCACATCCTACATCTTCTCGAGGAACTCGACCGCCCTCTTGCTCCCAAAGTTCTTCACGGCCTCGTAGTAGACGTCGGCCACGCCTTTGCAGGCTGCCACCTCAAAAGCGCCCCCCTCAGTCTGGCACTGGTTGTACATGTCCTTCTTGAAGTTGCTGTCGATGCTCGCCTTTCCGCCATCAGTGAACCTGCCCTGCTTCTTGTAGTTGCGGTAGCCGAAGTCGTGACGATGGCAGCACTGGAGGAAATTGAAGCCAAATGGGTTGTCTGGAGACGAAGAGCAGCCGTCAGAAGACCAGTCCAGAGAAGGCGGGCTCAGTGCATTGCGCGCAGCCTCGAAGGCACTGATGGACGTGGAGAAGAGTAGACGATCCGTAGCTTGGGCGTCGGTCTCGCGGGCAGAGAGAGTAGGTCCCGCAACAGAGAGGGAGACAAGCCCCAAGAGAGAGATGATGACGGACTTCATGGTGAAGAACTGATATTGACAAAGACAAGCCGGACTGTGATCTGATCAAGCAACAATGTTGATACTGTGGATACTCAACAAGCTTGAGGACTGTAGGTCGTTGTCCGATGCGTGACGAGGAGAGTACCGCTTAGATCTCGCGGATTGCAGTTGCTGCTCCCTGAAGCGCTCACGATACAGTTACACAACTGACTTTATATGCTCATCCTCGATCTACCTCCGTCCGGATCTCGTGTTCTTCGTACATGGAACCGCCAACGCGTTCCTGAACCCCCCTCCAGATATCCCTCCATCTGCCCCGAAACAGGCCTACCATTCGCCAGCGCCAGCCGCCCACATTCACCCCTCCTGTTCCATAACCAGGTTTGCATGGCTCATTACACACTTCCAAGTCCCCGAATACTGTCCTTCCATGTCGGCAGCAGCTTCATGTACAACGCAGGACACATGATTGGCGGCGTAGTCCGCACACCAAGCAGCCGCTCTCCCGAACTGCCGATTCGGGAGCGATCTGCCGGGGATCGTTGACTAGGAATACGGTGCGGGGATCCAAGGAGGCCATGGGAATGACATTGATTACGTGAAAGAAGGTTAAGCTTTGCGGACAATGGAGAGTGCGAGAATCACGGGGATTTGTTTATCGGGGTCGGGCCGTGGTCGGAGTTGTTGGGGACCAAACTTGGGATGGAATGTTTAGGCGAGTTGCGAGGGCAGGCAGTGGTGACGCCAACGATTTGGTCGACGAGATGAAGGGCTTCCTCCACGATAGTGCTCGCATGATCTTCAACATACACCTCAAATTCTCCCCTCCTGTCTTTGACTCGATTCCACAGACCTCACAATTGTCGTGGGAGGGGGCCAGCGGAGAACAGCGACAGCCACCTAGTGCGAGCGCCTGGCGGCCAACGAGCGCGTCGCTCTCGACAAGCGCCTCGGACCTTCCCTGGCTTGGGTCTCTTGCACAATGCGACTCCGTTCGACTTACAAGATACAAAGGCGGGAGAGCACGTCTCGTATAACTTGCCTTTTCGGTCGTCTCAGCCTCAACGCCGTCATAGGGGCCATCAGTCATCGGCCAGAAAACTAACAAAACGTTGCTGACTGTTCCTCCGCTGCAGAGTCCACCATGCAGCTTCACAGGCCACAAACAATCACATTATCCGGGTGGTCCATTCCGATGGTCATGGGATGCAACAGTCTGCCCGTGATTGTCCTCGGTAGGTAGCGCTTGGCAGCTTCCACCATGGCAGAGCAGCAGCAGTACGAGCTCACCTCAACATCGGAGCTCCCCGCCATGCAGCCGTCGCGCATGCCACACGATGATGCATTGCACAAGGACACGGTGAGGAGGATCGACTGGTTCCTGCTGCCCTTTCTGGCCCTGCTGTTTCTGTTCAACTCGCTGGACAAGTCCAATGTACGCCTGTTGTCCGCCTCCGAAGCGCCCCGCTGACCTCGACAGATTGGAAACGCCGAGTCTGCACACTTCACTTCAGACATTGGACTGGAAAAGGGAGACCTGAACACCGCAGTAGCCCTCTTCTTTGCCTTCTTCGTGACACTACAACCCCTCGGCGCAGCCCTCGGACGCAGATATGGCATGGTATTATGGGTGCCATCTTGCATGTTGCTCTGGGGCATCTCAACGGCACTGCACGTCTGGGTCCGGCACAGGTGGCAGCTATACCTTTTACGCATTATGATCGGCTGCCTCGAAGGTATTGAAACCAGCCAGTATCATCTTTACTTGCCCAGGCTAATCACTTGCAGCTGGGTTTTACCCCGTTACCGTCGCATACCTTTCCCTCTTCTACACGCGCTTCGAATTCGGTCGACGTCTCAGTCTCTTTTACGGACAAGCTGCGGTCGGTGGAGCACTGGGTGGTCTTCTCAGCTATGCCGTCTTTACTATGTTTCCAGGACACAGTGAAGAGGACCATGGGGAGGACGGCGATCAGAATCCAAATACACGCTGGCAGTCGTGGCAGGCCTTGTTCCTCTTTGAAGGAGTCTTGACCATCATCGTGGCCCTAATCGGATACTTTTGGCTACCCGGTAGGGTGGATACGGCGTGGTTCTTTAAAACACCAGAGCAGCGCATTTATGCATCGGAACGCGTCAAGCTGGATCGATTATCTCAAGTTGAACACGAGGACTCGGCGGGCGAAAATGCAGACGAGGAGGCCCAAGGACTACTTGAATCGACGCAAGCAGATGCCCTTCACAATCACCCTCCCACCGACCAGGATGTAACGGACGACCACGGGCTCACCCCGCATGATATTATCTCGGCTTGTCTGTCTGCCAAAATATGGCACATACTTGTGTGCAATATTCTATCTTCAATACCCGTCTACGCCTTCCAAGTCTTCCTACCGCTGGTGCTTGCGCCACTTACCGACACCCCTGATCCAGCTCTAGTCAACTTATTGACAGCTCCTCCGTACGTGTGCGGTGCAATCACGCTCTATCTGTTCGCGAGCTGGAGCGACAAACACAGGATACGCATCAAGCCAATCCTCGTCGGCTTGGCCCTACTCCTCGTGGGTCTAAGCCTCGTGGTCCTCCTGCCCGGTTCCAAAGCATGGGTTATTCCTCGCTATATTGCGCTCAACATCCTCCTATCAGGCACATTCATTGCATCGCCGCTCACGGTGGCTTGGATCTCTGGCAACACGCCATCACCGGGAAAACGTACCCTACTGCTAGGTATTAATGGCTGGGGCAATCTTGCCGGAGTGCTTAGTGCACTACTATTCAAACCGAAATACGCCAAAACTGGTTATATCATACCGTTCTGGTGGACGCTGGGTTGTGTTGGAATTGCGGCAGCCGGCTACGTTCTTTTCTTGAGGAATCTTCAGGCAGAGAATCGGAAGAGGAAAGAGCTTCTGCTCAGCTGGGAAGAAGAAGATAGGGAAGTCGAGAGGATGAGCGGGCAGGGTCCACTACCCACGGACTATAGGCTAGTTCGCTGGCTATTACCCATCTCCAAACGTTTCTCCGGCTTACAATCAGTATCGAACTGGTTGGAAGAGGCCGCAGAAGGAGGGCGTGAGGGCGATGAGAAGATGACTTTTGTTTATGGGCTTTAGACGAACGTTGACCTCCACAGACGGGAAATGATCCGCCTTCATGGCACCGGGAAATTCGTTTTACACATCAATCTGAGCAGTGGAGTTTATGGAGTTAGCACTAATTGCGTCCAGATACCCATTTCGTAAGATAGAAAATATCGCAACTTATGTGGAAAACAGCAGCGGCTGCGTAATTGATCTTGCGGTCTTTGCGGGGATAGCGACACCGAGCGACACCGAGCGCACCTTGGAAAGTTTCCGACACTGCTTACTACTTTTCCGAGTCACTGCAACATCCTTTGTAAGCTAATATGCAGCATTGATTGGCCGATTAAGTATAGGAATGCAAAGGGTGTTGGGAAGATATCCGAAATGCTCGGATACTTCCATGTTGGATTAAAGAGAATGGACGTGGTATAAGTAAAGCTGTCGAGACAGTGGAATGCCATCACTAGTTTAGAACTAGAATCATTCATACTTCCCAACTCCACCACACTCTGCCAACTTCAACATTAGACTTCGCCTTATCAATCTTACACCACTCCACCACTCCACCCATACACCTGTCCCACTCCCCAACTCACAATGTCACCCCATCGCATTCTCTTGACCGGGGCGAACGGCTTTGTGGCCTCGCACATCCTCGCCCAACTCCTCTCAGCCTCGCACTCCGTCCGCGCTGTCGTGCGCTCGGCTTCCAAAGCATCGGCTGTGCGTGCCCTGCACCCGTCGTCGCCGAACCTTGACGTCGCCATCGTCCCGGACATGACAGCCCCAGGCGCCTTCGACACCGCCCTGCAATCTGACCCGCCCTTCGACATCGTCATGCACACCGCCAGCCCCTTCCTCATGAAGGCCGCCGACAGCACGAGTCATTTCCTGGAGCCGGCCATCAAGGGCACGACCGAGGTGCTGGAGGGCGTGAAGCGCGTGGCCGGCGGAGTGAGACGAATTGTGCTGACGAGTAGTTTCGCGGCTGTGGGCTCATTTGGGCTCAAGGATGAGCGGGGAAAGGTGTATGATGAGAGCGACTGGGATCCCGTGACTCTCGAGATGGTTGAAGAGAATACTGCAGACAAGCGGCTGGCGTACCGCGCGAGCAAGACGTTTGCAGAGCGGGCGGCGTGGGACGTTGTGGAGAAGGGGGGCCAGGGGCTGGTATGGGATCTGGTGGTGTTGAATCCGCCGATGATATATGGCCCGTTGGCTCATAAGGTTGCGAAGACCGAGGAGCTGAATGAGAGCACGGCGCGTATCTACGATGGCTTTCTCAAGGATCAGAGCCCGGAGAAGGAGTTGCCGCCGAACGGACTGCATCTCTATGTCGATGTGCGGGACATTGCACAGGCACACGTGCTTGCTATGGACGCACCCCACGCTAGAAACAAAAGGTTTTTCGTCAGCTCGGGCTCCGTTACGAGCCAGCAGATAGCGGATATCTTGCGGGAAAAGGTACCAGGGGCTGTAGAAAGAGTGCCCAAGGGAACACCTGGCGCGAATACGCTGGCTGCTGATGCATTCAAGGGAAACAATACGCGTGTGAAGGAGGTCTTGGGGCTACAGTTCCGCTCCATGGAGGAGACATTCAGCGATCTTGGGCGACAACTGGTGGAAATCGAGGCGAGTGAACAGTAAGAATAAAGAGCGTGTCAGTAGAAGAATAGACTAAGATTGGTACAAACGCGTGTAATAATGCACTTTTTGCTCACACTTGGTCGAAGTGTTGTACTCTCCCGGACGTTATCTCCTCTTCAGGACTCTCTGGTATGGAAGACAGACCAACACCAGGTAAAACACCAAGCCCATCCAGAGTGTATATCCTATCCAGGTCAGCCGTTGTCATGCGCTTCTCTCCAACATCCTCAACCAAGGCCCGCGACACACTCTGGACAACATCGCCCCCTTGCCCCACATCCTGGATGCCATCCCCGCCCGCCCCTTTCTCCCTCGTTTTCGCCTTGCCAAAACACAAAATCGCCCGGCTAGATGCTGTGGTACCGTCAGAGTCGGCACTCCCGAGCGCAAATTCCCACATATAGGACATGTTGTTGGTGGGTCGGAAGGACGATACGGCCAGTTTCTTGATGAGACCCGCCATGCTCATCTCAATATTCAACTTGACCAAGTATGCTAGTGGATGGAAGATGCAGTACACAAAGCCGTTTGGGATACTCATGGCCGCGATGATCATGACGTCCATCAGCAGCGAGATGATGATAATTTGTTGATTGAATCGGACAAGCTTCTCGTACTTGCGGAGGCCGTTTGTGATGAGGTTGGCACGGACCACGTGGATGAAGTACCAATTGAGAGCCGCGTCGATCAGTAGGTATACCACCTTCTCAATGCGGTCCCATATCGCGTTGATCTTGGCATACACTGGGGAGATTTGTAACCTTGCTGGTATCCATATACAGAACACTGATATCGTGATCAGTGTGACAATCACGGCGACTCCGATACAAAGTATCTTCCCCTTCTTCCTGTCCAGAAGTATGACTTGGATTCGATTGATGATGATCTGGAGCAGGAGTTGGACTTGTATGCCCCAAAGCACCAGCAAGCTCGTGTAGAAGTAGAAGCTCGGGCGCAGGAGCTTGAGGAGGTAGAGCAAGCATTCGGCGCTTATGATGATGCAGGCGATGATCTCGATCCAGACCATCCAAAAGAAGGCGCTTGTGCGAGGCGAACGTGCCGTGCGGATTTGGCCAATGACCCTATAAGATGCCAGCAGGGCAAAGAAGAGGTTGAGGCCAAAAACCATAGATCCAAGGAGGACGTCCAGGTGAGTGATTGGTTCGACGTAATAGGTGGCCGGGATGAATGGACCCCATGGCGTGAACGATGCAGAGGGTCGATATTCTTGGGACAGGTGCATTTTAACGATTAGTGAACGGTCTAAGCGATCGAGTACCATTAAATAATAAGCAGAGTGACGATATGATGCTTTGCCGATCGAGCTCAAAAAAGGGATCGGCGGCAGCTTAAAATAATGGTAACTCGGATACGTCGAGATGTAGATCGAGATCGAATGCGCTTCTAGATGCCATCTCGGATATGGTGCGCTGTGGCCCGCTTCCCATCAAGGTAGAAGGTGTGTGAATTCACTGTGCTCAAAATTCATGAGCTGTTGTAGCATCGCTAATCGTGAAGTGCAGCAGTAGTGTTGCGGCGCCCGTACGATAGCTGCAAGACTAGACATGCTAGTAGCCAAGTTCACGAATAGAGGTTCCTCGTTGGAGTTACTTCGCATCTTGTCATCATGGGCTAGCAGCAAACTTGGGCAAATATGTATGAGCAGGACATTGGATTGGTTTCCTTTTAGGGTCTTAGCGTATGCGTCGGCCGAAATGCGGCGACAACGAGCAACATTAGACGAGCAAAGGCTGCACTTGAGTAAACAAGGATTAGAAAACAAATGGCTATACTAAAAAGCGAGAGCGTTTGATTGGATCAATACAAATGGTGACCATTTGAATCTATGTGTGTAAGCACACATCAATGTGCAGCGTCTCACCGGCCTTTGATGTCGAATAAGGAGCATTTCAAGGACACTTCTATCGTATACCAGCGCAAATCGACGCCATTGCCATGAAATAATTTTCCTAGTGATGTGCTCAATGGACGGTGCAACGGATGTTCGATGAGAACAGATGTGGGTTCCGAGGGATCTGGATGCATGACCAACTTATGATGACAGTGTTTTACAAGACGGTCCTCGACGCAGCATTGGGCGGTTTCGTGCTGCGAACACAGACCGTGGCAGCTTGTGTGGTGGTGAGTGAGGGATAGGCCTGGGCGTCGATCTCGGCCTGCAGTGAAGCATGCCAAGGACGGAACCTTCCCCATCGCGGCTAGCTTGTGACGGTGATAAGCTCCCAAACACCTGAGGCAGCTGCGGCGCTTGGCAAGCCTTGACGACGCTTGACTCCCTCACCACTTATTCCCCCAACACTCCCGCATCCGACTTCATGCTATAAGAACAACGAAATGTCGCCTGACTACAAGATTGGATTTTTCTGCCATGTTAATGAAGCCGCGAAATCTATGAGCTTTTGTGGATGTTTCTCGAGTGCCACATGTCCGCGATTCGGGCTTCGCAGGCTTGAATGCCGGCCAAGAAACACATCAAACAAGCAAGGTTTCCAACCCCGAAACAAATGTTGCGTGCCCCTATCACATCGTTTTAAATATCTTGCCACCGAGATGCATTCAACTTCTTCAAGAGCCTGGAAGGACTCACCATCTGTATTCTCTACTTCCACAATTCCAATCCGTTTTCCTTATCCCCGGACAGCCACTTCGCGAGTGGTTGCTGCTAAGCAAGATGTTTATTAATACAGATGCCGCCAACAAAGGCCGGAAGCCCACACAAGAACACCAAGAGGATGTTCCATTACGAAGTGCGACCCGATTTTCAGAGGAGGGGACGCCGTTGATAGGGTCGTTTCTCGGTCAAGGTCCACCTCCATCATATCTAGAAGCAACCACACCAGGTCCATGGAACCAGACTTTTGCTGTGCCCGCTGGAGAAGAGGGAGCACGATTATTGGCCACGAGTCCGGGACCACACAATGATGGAGCAGAGGGCTTGTACAAAGGATCACGTTTCCGGAGGAAGCGTCTGAGGGAAAATTGCACAAGGAGGAGGTTGTTCATTTGGATTGGAGCATTGCTGCTGGTGATTGCACTCGCCGCCATCGTAGCTGCACTGCTACACAAAGAGACCAGAGAGGTTGGTGGTTGTCGTTCGTGTCATATGCAACGTGCTGACAGGGCATAGATCAAGGTCTCGCCATTACCCATACCAGCCGATCCGGCTCAATCAAATGCACCTCAGAAAGAGTACCCCATCCGGTGGCCCTCAAAATGCGGCAAGGATTACAATACGGCTACGGAGGAATTTGACTACGCCTCACCATCCGACTTCACTGTTGAGGAAGGCCTGCATCAGCTGGATGGTCCGTTCAGACGAGTATCGGGTTGGATACACGTCGTACAGGCACCGGAGTCCCAAGCTCCAGGCACGATTCGCGCGAAACTGGCTTACGCCGTATCATCGTCCGTCGACACGAGCAGTATCAAGTACTCTTATTCATCGAGTGGTCTCACTGTCGGAGAGCCCTCGATTCCAGATGGTTTCGACGGCGTACGATCCGGGACAGCTTGTCTCGGTGTCTCGATCGTTGTGTACATGAGCAGCGGCGTTGAGCTCGAGAACTTCCGAGTACAGAGCACGCACCTTGGAATGCAGATCCACGACGGTGTCGACTTGAGCGTCACAAATTCCACTTGGATATCTCTGACCACCGGCACCTTGGACGCACCTCCTTTCAACTCGCGCGAAACACGACTCAACACTATCGCCGGCTCTATAAGCGGCAAGTACGCTCTCCAGGATATTCTCACCATTACTACGAAATCCGGCTCAGTGAATGTCAATGTTGAACCCAAAGAAAAGGCAGAAGACGGTCCTGAAGCCGCAATATTTGAGGCGACATCGTTGAGCGGAAGCATTCGCGCAGAGTTCGAACGCAAACACATTCCAGCACGAGACTATCAAGTGAAAGTCGACACCAAGGTTGGTAGCGTAGACGGATCCTTCATCCATGGCTCCAAAACCGAACTCACATCCGTCGCTGGCTTCTTGACAGCGGACATTACACCTTTCCGCGGAGGCTCCTACGCGTCCACTTTCTACACCTCCACGACGTCCGGTCAAACAAACATCAACATCAAAGCGCCATATGTGAAAACAGAAGGCTCGATGACGAAACTGGAAAGCAAGCACGAGAGCAAGAGCGGTGCGATTGAGCTCGCCTATCCGCAGGAATGGGAGGGCCATCTCCAAGGGAAGACGTTGAACGGCCAGCTGCACTTGCAAGGCAGGGATCTGAACCTCATCGATGAGGGGACCGAGATCCCTGGTGGCAGCCATGTGGAAGCGACCAAGGGGACGGGGGACAGCGAGCTCGAGTTCGGCACGCTGACGGGCGAGATCAAGGTCCGAGTGGGGAAGGAGTGAAGGTAGCGGTGATGTGAGATGAAATGAGTACAACTAGCACGAAGACGCCAGCGGCCGTCTCTGAACAGTGCGATGCGGGCATGCACCAAAGAATACCCTTTAGCGGGCGCATGAAAATGTTGGTTTGGTTTAGTTTCCTCGTGTACGGCACTACCAGGGAATCGTAGAAACCCAGCCATCGATCGCATCCTTCCTTCGATGCACGCTCACAACCCACAATGCAATCCTTCAACACAAATCCCTTCTCCACGCTCCTCCCGTTTTGTAAACGAATCATCCTGTCGGTCGTCAAATCATATAGCAAGCATCTGATCCCTGCTGGCTGCACCATCGTTGCTTTTCTCTCCATCTCACTCACATACTCGCTACTGCACTGCACCTCGCCACCCGCGAACAGTGCACCCACCCCTCCCTCGCCCGCACCCGCAATTTCTTTTTTTCTCGCCCACCCACGCTTCGAGACGGTACGCTGGTGCGCGGTCGCACCCAGCCCTCGCTCGGTACTCTCGGTCGGGCGTGCGGTGCTGGAAAGCGGGCGCGCCCGCTCCCGTGGTGTTGGGTCGCGTCTACACTGGGATGTGGTGCCACGCTCTAATTACGAGTGGGGCGCTGTTGAGGTTGACGCGACGGTGCAAGGATGCGAGTGACGACACGTACTGTAATGATAGTGGAAGAGCTTTGGGCCTTTGGCGGGGAGTAAGGGAGTGGGAGTGGGATGGGGATTCTTGGTACAGCCCCTGATTGCGTGTGCAGTGAAGAGAGGCTGAGTACAATGTATAGTCGTGGGGTTATCCTGGCAGGTTGGGCGTGGTAGAGACGCGCGGTGAGTCTGAGCTTTGGAAGGTGCGATGATGAGGGCTGGGGCTGAGGCGCGGAGAGTACTCTACTAGGACGAGTATTGGAGGTGAGGCGGGTGATGTCTGGGCGGTCGTGGGAGTGCGTGCAGATCCCTGTTGTTGATGACCTTCCCTCGGGATTGAGGATCCCTGCAGACAAGCGAAATGAAGTGAAGGGATCATGACTTTTGACTTGAGGAACCTTGCGCCCACTTCCTTTTTCCGAATACATATTCGTGTACCCATGTTATCGATAAGTTTTCGTGGGAGAGGGAGACTAGCGTCACTAGATTACTTGTGAAGCGTAGGGCTGATGTCATCATGGTACTGCTAATTTGAACGACATGTTGGCTTACAGCGTGGTCGAATAGATACTCCCAGGGAGATTCTGCCTACTTTCAGCTTACTCGTCCCACTGCTAGTTAAGTATAAGAGTTTTGAGATTAGTCTGTCATCTTGGTCTGTGTTTGCCGTACCTCTGCGGACCGCCTTTCCGACCCGTCGTTGATGGACACTAGCATCTTATGGCCCAGGCTATGGAATGAACTTTTGCATGTCTTTGGTAGTCTATCCGAAGTGTGCTGCAGGTATTGCGCGGGATGTCTCCTCGCACGGGATGTGCAACCACATTCCTCGGAGATATTTCCAGGAGCTGTTCCTTCGGTTATTGCAGATCGCCTTCGTGCAGAAGCGTGGGAGCTCTGGGAGGTCTCGCCGCGCCTGTGTCCGACCAAAGGCCTAGATTAGACCCTGTACGACTGCTCGCCCAAATGGTCCACAATATCGATATTCGTGCTCGTATGGACAAGGCGATAGAGGACTTGTCGCCGTGTGATCATGTCCTGGCAATCATCCCCCAGAAAATCTATCGGATGTAAGCGGATAGTGCTACAGGCCCTATTACAGACCAATATCTTGGTAGCATATCTAGTTCGCCTCGGGTGCTTCTTCAGGGTGGTCTACGAACTCTATCTCGTCGAATCTCCCGAGTTTGGTCATCAGACCATATGAGACCATGAGTGAGAATGCAGGCTTACCCGAATAAGAAAGCAGTGCACAGAGGTAGCTGGGTCGACAATCCTGGACATGGGGTTCGCCAGAAATAGTGCCTGTGGGATGGAACGACACTGAGATAACAAGCAAACGAATCAAACAGCGACGTGTTGTTCGGGACGCGTAGTCATTGGGGGGAAGTCCGATATGGCTTCATTCACGACGCAAGGGAGTGACTGACACCGACCCCACTCCGACTCCGCCTTCTAGAAGAAACGGCTGTGTACCGGCATCAGGTAGCACAGAGGTCAACGGTCGAGCACGGCCCGCTCTGGGCCGGGAGGCTGGCGTTGGAGGACAGCCATATCGGCAATGGCGTAGCAAGAGGCTCGAGTGCGCACGTTGCACATCATCGCCACGTCCTAATGCACGGATGAAGTCGGGAATACGGCGAATGGCGGCATGACGGTGGCTGGATCGCAAACAACTAGGTCTCTACCTTTGAGTTCTGAGCCCTCCAAGGCCCATGTGGCTCCTCGTGGTTGTCTTTCTCATGCCTCAGGTGCAATACTCCGCAAGTAGTCCGGAGGGCACGGGATCGCAGCCGGCGCATGCCCCACTGACAAATATTTCAGCAGTGGAGTAGGACAGACTGAGGCGGCGAGGGGATTGGCCTGGCGGGTAATAGCACTCGACACAGCAGTGTCTGGCGCTGGAACCGTTTCTATGACGCCAAACATTGGGAGACAAGTGAGGGCACACAGACGCTCGTGCATGCGGTTTTGCGTGCTCGCAGGCTGGGGGGCAGATCAAACGTGGACGGCGACGATGCGAGGGGCCCCGGCGCAAACGCCAGCGTCAAGTGCAGTGCAGGAGCCTGGCGCGCAAAGGGCGTCTGTGGGTGGTGGTGAAGGGAGTGGATAGAGTGGAGCGACGCGCGCTTCTCTGGTGGAGAATGGCCACGACGCCGGGACTGCCATGTCGCGATGGGCTCGAGGGCCGCTCGCACTGGGCGGGGGAGGGACGGGCATGGGGCATGGCGAGGGGCGCGTCACGGTGTGTGTGGTGTCGTCGGTGGTGGTGGTGATGGTGGTGGAGTGTCGCTAAACCCCCGTCCGAGTTTCACGTCGGCCCACTAGCGTCTCACCTGTCGTCTCATGCTGGCCGACCACGACCCATCCTCCTCGTTCCTCGCGCAGCCGCTCAATCGAGCGCCCTGGCAAGCCGATGCCGTCCTGAAACTGCTGTCCTCTCGAGTTTCGCGTCACGAATTAGGGCGCCCCCCGGCCGTCGCTGCCACCCCCCCTCGACCGGCTCCTTCCCTGTCCGCCGCCGCCGGCCGCCGCCCATGTCGCCCATGTCGCCCATGTCGGCCGGGTCGTGTGCGCTGCCTCAGCCGCAGCGAGCTCAGGATGCTCTCGAGATGCTCGAACCGTCCGGTGTCCAAATGCACGCCGGGCCAGGTTGCGGCTCGAGAGCTCGCCAGGCGGGGCCCAGGTGCGCTGTTCACTCCCCTCGTGGCCCCGCCCATCCCAGCAGCCCTGTACCGCGCCTACACACCTCCACAGCGCCCTCCTCCTTTGGGTGAACGCCTCTCGCCCAAGCTGTCGCCGTTCCAGATCTCTGCAGCCAAGGCGCGTCCCGACGCTGCTCTCAAACCAAGCGCCAGTGGTTCCTTTGCGTCAACTGCCCACATGTCATCTCATCTCCCATCGTCACCGCACGGAAACCTTCAAACCCGGCTTGTTTTTCATATAGTCTCACGGCCCCTCGAGCTAACGTTCCTTTACTTTGGCCTCGTCACTCTTTACAGTCCCGCCCTACTATTCCCACCCGTCCATTCTTTAGCTCACAGGAGCGGCCTCCTTTCCGCGCTGGCTGCGAAGGGAACACTGTTCTCCATACACTCTTTTTAATTCCGCCGCCATCGTAGCTTCCCTTTACCGTTGCGCCTGCTTCTCACGTCGTACAACGCTATCGACACCTACATTCCTTTGGCCGAATCCACTCATTCACTTCTGACCATATTGTATGTCCTCCCGTGTCATGATACGCTCCCTTGCCTCGGTGGCCATTCACCCCACGGGGATGCTGTCGCCCTATGCACGTCGCCGTTCGAGGCGCAAGCAATGGCATGGACTGCCTGTTCCAGTACTGACAGTTGCCTTGCCAGACTTCACTCTACGCGCACACTAGCGCCCTTTTGCTCGACAGGTCAAACCCAGCCATGGAATTTAATGCGGTCCAGCAGTACGTCTATCTCGTATCAACAGAGCGCTCGACCTGGTTGAGCTGACAATCCGCAAGATACCGACCGTCACCTAATAGATCGTACACCCTCACGCAACCTCATCCGCAGCATGCAGCGCAGATGATGTACCCATACGGTAACATGCAAATGCAACCACCACAGCAGCAGATGCAGCAAGTATCAAGACCTTCACCGCCCTACCCCGCGTGGGCCGTCCCGCAAACGCACAATCCGTACCACCAGATGCACAAGGTCCCGATTCCAAGCACTGCAGAGCCATCCGAGCACATGATTGCGAAGACAGACGTCACTGCATCTCAATCGCCGTCTATAAACAGCACTTCTTTTCGCAACAGCATGGCTCCCCCAGACGCACTGAACTCTACCGACTTTTTCCCGGGCACAGTCATTGATACGAGTGTGTACCACCCTTTTCATTCACCAGAGCTTGTTCTGACGCAACCAGGTCCCTGGGGTCAGAAAGTATGTGAAGAGCTGGAATCATTCCCATCAATGGATCCAGACATGGCCGAGTTCAACCATGGACTAATGGGCCACGATGAAAACACTCCCATTATTGACCTGAGGCAGTACCACGGGGACTCGCACCACGAAGCCGATCACATGGCCAATTTCCACCCAAGCTCCTCCAGGCGCATGTCGGAATCATCGTTTTCAATGTCGAGTACAGGCGGCGCGCTCCAAGAAGTTTCCACCTATGAAGACATGGGGTCGTCCGAGGCAGTTTCATATGCGTCGGATTCCGACCCTTGGAACAATCTCGAGCCCGCCCCCAGTCTACTCTCACCACTAGCCTCACCGCGCCGTCCGCAACATGACAATGTCGTCAGGAGTGGTAGCCGCTCACGCGCCTCGCCGGCGCCGCACACGAATGTTCGCGCCTCACCTTACACCATGGAAAGCAGCCGCTTCAAACGATGGTCTACTGGCCATGCGCCGACGTCTACTCCTACCAGTTCGCGTGCTCTGGCCCAGGTGCAGGACCGTTTTGCTCCTTATGGCCCTCGTTTGAATCCTCATCATTCCATGCCAGCTTATCCACCGAGCGCTATGGGGTATGGCATGCAGTCTCAGAACGTGCTCTACTCACAGCCACATCCTCTCCAGTCAAGTAATCCCACTCTCTTTGCGTCCCCAGATCAGCCTTTCCACCTCGAGGTCCCTCGACCTCTACCCTCGCAAGGGCTCTTCCGCCTCCTACAGTCCAACGATGCCCGCGGACCGTGTACATCGCACTTCGCCGACCTCTCCGATCCACCAGATCTCTATTCTTCCCTTCATGAGGAGGCTTCCAACCCACCCGAGTCGGACATGAACCCATCTGATCCAGATCTCAAGCCGCATGAACAGGACCTGCGTTTTGGCGGCGACCTGTACACCCCTCGCTGGGTTCGTGGTCACGGGAACAAGCGCGAAGGCTGGTGTGGGTTGTGCAAGCCCGGACGATGGCTCGTCCTCAAGAATAGTGCATTTTGGTACGATAAGAGTTTCACACATGGCGTGAGTGCCGCGACAGGTGCTGCTTTCCAAGGACCGCAAGACACAAGGCGAACAGAAGGTAATCTTGATGTCTGGGAAGGCCTCTGTGGCAGCTGTGGAGAGTGGATCCCGCTCGTTTCGAGTAAGAAGAAGGGCACGACTTGGTTCAGACATGCATACAAGGTGCGTATCGCAGTTCTCCATTTCATCCGCGTCATCACAGTTCCGTTGTTCCTCATTCGTCTATTTCGACTTTTTTATGTTCCCTGCATGCTGCACACTGCAAGTCATCCTCCGACTTCAGCTCGTGCTTCGCCAGCGATTCGCATGATTGGCACACATGTCGCTTTCTTCCTTCACATGCATCTCAATGTTGCGTTCGACAATGCGCGCTTTTAATACTCGCACAGCATGCTGACCGCCTCCTCCAGTGCCACACTCATCCCAAAGTTAAAGACGGGCCCAAACGCCGACGAGAAACCAACACTGTGCGAGCACGTGCAGTGTCTTCTACTTCTGCGACTTCAACCACGTACCCAATCAATACGTCGCAGCAGTCGCATCACGCACACTCTGATGCCTCGACCACCCCAACGCTTTCTCAAGCGTCACATTCGCTGCACTCGACTCCCATTTCAGCAACCCCTTCGCAACAATACGGCCTTCCGGTGTCCATGTCAGGCTCCAACTCTCAACATCAACATCCGAGCTCGGCGTCGGCGCCGCCACCGACGTCGCTCCCGAACTCGGGCATGAGGAGCATGCAGCCGCCGTCGGCAACGGCAATGGCGCCGGGTGGACACGCCGAAATCCAGCCCAAGCAAGAGCCCGTCATGGGCATGTTCGCGTCTCCCTTGCAGGGCCCATTGCACATATCGACAAACTTTTCCCACTCGAGTAATGGTGGGGGCATGCCGGCCATGGCGGTAAGCGAGCCCGAGCTCGTTGGCGTCAAGAATTTGAGTCCATTGAACAATCTAGCGAGCATGATATAGAAATTGTATTGCCGTAAAAGGTAATCTATTCCTATATTATGCTCAATCTTTTCTGTTCTGTTCTGTTCCGATCGCCATCCCGGGTCTCCCTGGCATAGCAATCGACAACGGCCTATTTGTCCTTCACCCCAATCCTATTTCGTGCGTTCCCTTGGCGTTGACTGGATAGAAGGCGGTTTCGGTCTCGGGTGTGGGTTCTGCATTCACTGGATTAGGTTCTGTCGAAATTCCCCCGCTGCTTTTTTGGCGAATGAAGCGTTGACTTTTTCACAATCTCCTTGTCTCACCACCGACTGTTACTCTATTGGTTCGGGACCGAAATGGTCCCTTGGGCGGCTGTACGACGGCGACATGGCGTGCGTACGGCAAGGAAAAAAACAAATCACAGCGGAACATTCAAATTTCCTTTTGTCTGATGGCGATCGAAAGTTTCTTTGTTTTGCATGGCTTTTGCACGATCCTTCGACGACTCGGTGCGGCCTTAATGAGTGAACGAGTCTCCTTATCGTTTGCTCTATTTACGCCTTGACATTTCTGCGTCCCGATCAACAACATAGGTAGATCTTCTGTATTCTGTAGATAGAGGTGCTTTGCATTGCGCAACACCATGGTCGCTCGTTACCCATCCAAATCCAAAAAATTGTCCAAACTCAACAAACAGTACAGGTCGTCTTCGCGTCATTTCTTTCGCGCATGCACTGTAGGAGACACGACATGGAGCCTACCGGTAGCGGTGAGGAAGCATCGTACGAGCCCTCCCCGAGCGAATAACCTCGGAGCCAACGACGACATCCAAGGACCTGATTCACCGGCAACGAGTCATCTACTATGTAGCGGTGAGCAGAACACATCAGCAGCAACCCACAGTCCTCAAACGCCACATCAAGCCACGCAATCCCTCACAGAGCCTCGTCGTCCCTCATCAGCAGTACCCACCTTGGGACCGCACCATACTCTTCAGCGCGCGGCACCTCAAACGCCGTCTCTCCCCAGGCCTGGGGCCACATCCGTCACCTCAGAGCCCTCCGTGCAGTCTGTGACAACGAGGGACCCTTGAAACGCACCCCTGCCCTCGTCTGGCGATCAAGCTTCCGCATTCACCCACCGCGACGGGTGTAGGACCCGGTCACGAGGGCTGAGAAGACGGCGAGGTGCGGGCGGGCACAGCACGAGCAAAACTCTTTCGCCCCAACGTCTCATACACATGGAGTCTAGAGTTGTTGCGCCCCGATGGAGCAAATGGGCTGTGACGGCGTGTGACACAGGATCGAGTGGTTCGCACGACACGGAAAGGTTGGTGACAGGACATGGGTTTCTGGATCCGAGAATTCGACGCGGGACCAATGCTCAGCCGCTTCGCGTGGAGGCAGGCATCGAGTTCGCACGAATGCGACTGCGAGGGCTGCGGATTCGTTCACAGCCACGGATGAATGGAGTTCCTTGACTCAGGAGACTGCAGACTGTACGAAGGTATTTGTCGTGATTTGAGTTTGGGATGCGTAGCTATGTCTTCTAGAAGCTAGTTCGCATTGTTGAATAAAATACCTTGCAGCCTTACAGGTCTGAGGCACCGATTGATCTGTACAGCTGTCGTGCAATGGTTACTGGGTCGTCGAGGTCAGGGATCGCGTTGCAGCATTGCGTTCATGTACGTCAGAGTTGCCGTCGCCTTAGCGTCGACATGGGTGTGCGGGTGCGGCTCCGCCAAGCTTCACGTCGTTCTCGGAGCTCGGATGCTCATGTTGACGTCTTGTCACCCAAATGTTGGGGCGCATTGATGGACGGCTAGGGCTAAATGCGTATTGGTATAGATCTACTTGAGTTAGTGTTGCGATTCTCTCGGTTTTCTCGAACATCTTACAAAGTAGCATTTACCCACCTTGAGTGGAGTCTCAAACCACAAGGGAATATGCGAAATGATTCGACAAACATCGCTTACAACAATGATGAGGATGTTTCCCAGGGCAGATGTGTCTGTAGAGCCTCAGATGCGGACATGAGCGAAAGCCCTCCTTCCACCTCCGGGTAAATCGAAGTCGCCTCGTCATTCCTAATGATATGCTCGGCGCATCGGCTCTCGCGAAGCCGAGGTCGACAACAGTGATAGAAGATGGGTGAAATTCGACCTCGTTCACAAGGACGCATTGATGACTATCCGAGGCTCTGAGATCCGTTGGTGAGGGAAATAGCCTAATGTGCATCTCACATTTGTGACGCCACGGCGTGAAGGGCCGCACTGCCTAGGTTTCCTCCTCTTATCAACAATCGTACTTCAATATTCCCACCAGAACAAGCATGTTGACACTCCAGGCTGCGATTTCAATAATAAGTGGCGATAATGATAGTGGAGACAAGTGTATGCCTCAAACACCCTAGATTTGAGGAGAGGCTAGACGGGAGGGAGCCTGATATAGGCCACACCAGATGATAAGTCTCAATCGGGTCCGGAGGCGAAGAGAGTTGGTGGATCTCGTCGTGTCTGACAACTGCTGTGTGTGATAGATGGTGCGACTGCGCGGAAGTGACTGGCCGTTCTGAATAGAATAGTAGCGATGAAGTACCGTCGATAAACGGACTATCACGGACGAGCTGTGAAAAGGTGGTGGGTACAGGAGACGCACTCGTCGCTGAGTGCCTGGATGACCCAACCAACACTAAAACAGTGTACCAGGGTGTCAATACTCAATTTCAACAAATATCAATCAGTACCGAGTAATACAATTCAACAATACCTTGGTTCAGAGGCAGTGTTGAATCGGACTACTCGGTACTGATTGATATTTCGCTGAGCTTTGCATCCCCCGCAAGTCTAGCGACAACCACAGCTGGGTCTTCCATGGTGCTTAAATGCGTGGTAGGCTTGTTCCACGATCGCATCTACCGGTTCTGGCTCCAGCTGTAAGGTGTTATTTTGAGCAGCAAAGTTGAAGGAACCGACGGCATCGAGGCTCGTATCATATAAGACGCTGCATTCCATCAAATACATGCCGGAGTCCGGAAAGCCGCGTTCGATTCTTGACTGGCCTTCTTTAATACAGTCGTCCACATTGCTGAGATTCACACTCCAATTTGCGCCAGATACACGTTCGAGCGCTTGTAGGATGTGGCTGGCAGAGGTAATGCAGCCAGCAGCATACAGGTAACGGTTGTTCACCGCTTCCCAATGCTCTAGTAAATAGGCCACTACCATGCTTGCTCTTTTTAGACTTGATGCTGCAAACTTTTCTATCCCTGTGCCGTAGACCGTCGCAGTCTGCCACTGCAAGTCGAACCCGAGATTACCGGTTGAAAGCATAGAATCGAGAGTGCAGCCGACAGCCACGGCAGTCCATTCGAAGCTCTCATGTTCGGCTGACATCGATCGAAGATAGCCAATGACTCTTGCGCGTTGAAGGCTCCGTGGTATTCTCTCTTGAATTCTCTTGTTGAGGGAGTCGTGTCCAAATTCATGTGGTATGAATCGCCTAACTCCTGCAGCTATTGCGGCATCGACGATCCGAACTTGAATTCTATAATCTCCGCCTGCCATGGTGCTGATCACGATATCTTTCCCGGTAAAGACTTGTTCGAGAGACGCAGAGGAGAAGTTGGACGTCCTGTGTTCCACGACATTCTGAGCGATTCGAGAAGGCAGGTATGGTGTTTGCCCGGGATAAGTCAATACGGTGACTTGGTATATGGGCCTTCTCTCGATGGTCGGCTCGGGTACCAGGGCACTCACGATGCTTCGTGAGAGGTCTCGATTCTGCTCCATGTTAAACAAAGCCTCAAGCAATGTCCTCGAACTCACCCCAATGACGACGACCTTGCTGATCGCCATTATGAGGCAGTCCGCCCATTCTCGAAAGGAGCGACGCCGAGAGAGAATTGAAGAGGTTCGGCTGGCTTTTGTACCGCGACTCTGTGGCTCGGCGGTCGAGCGGATGAACTAGCTAGGCGGTTAGCATGAGAAGTGGAAGTTAGTCCATATCAACTATGAGTCGCTCCCATCCAAGCATCCATGAGTGCATTCATCGGAAAGTGATAACTTTCTGATATGGTTGATGCGCCTATATTAGCATGACGATAGGAGGCTCAAGGCATTGGGGGCAAAAGTGGGCATGGAAGAGCCGCACAGGTACCCGAGATGAGATCCAAAGGCGATCGGGATGCTCAAAACAAACGGGCAAAGCAATAGGTCATAGAAGACTCGCAGGCATCTATCATCGTCAGGGCATCAACAGTAGTCGCAGTGAGGTTGCAGCAGAGTTGCGCTCGTGCACCGTAATTTCCATCTAATCTGGCCCGATGGGGGAAAGCACGTGACCCGATGCGGCTCTTTCCGAGCTCCGGCGCAGCTGCTCGAAGCTTTCTGCCGACGACGACTTCACCACCTCAACCCCCCAACCCCATCACCTGCCATCGTCCCGGGCTTCGAGAACGCTTTCCAGTACGTCAATTCACTTCTCCACATGCCTCTATCACCCATTGGCCATCCGTAACGGCGCTGACATTGCGACTTCAGCAGAGCCCATCATGAACACCTCACGCTTCATCCGCCCGCTCACGCGGGCTTTCCGCCAACCCGCCCTTGCCCGCCAATCCGTCATGGCGCGTCCGGCTCTCGCTGCCACCCAAGTGCAGACCCAGAAGACGCAGAGCCCGATGAACATGGTACACCATCGCCCGACGCCGGCCAAGACAAGCAACAGGTTTCGCTAACGAGACATAGACGGTTCTCAAGTCCGCTATGCCGCAGCTCGTTCCATTTTTCATGATGAACGAGACGACGTTTGCCTTCGTCCTCATCCCCTCGCTCATCTACGTCTTCTCCAAGTACATTCTGCCCCAGCGTGTGCGCCTTTTCGCTGCCAGGCTGTTCATCAGCAAGCTCTGAGGGATTTGCGGATGCAAGGGGAAAGGAGGGTTCCATGTACATTTAGGGGCGATGTGACAATAGACAATTCAATGGAATCACAATGCTGAGCCATCTTGTCGCTCAAAAGTATTTCCACGTGTGGCACAAAACGGGCGCTTACGAGGAACCACCCGACGTACACTTGTTCGATGAGGATAATTTCCTTTAGCATACACGGTAGTAAGCATGCACCAAAATGTGGCCGAATGTCTGTTTGAACGAAGGTGAATCGTATAAGCACATCATCAAGACGTAAGAATTGAAAAAGCTCAACGAAAGTCCATCCATTTAAAGCAGGTCGTGTTTCACCACTAGATCGATGTGAAAGAAGGAAGCGAAGGCCGATTGATTGAGGTACTCAAATGCATCTAGTTCGACTTTCAACATACGCAGCCGTCACAAAGATTGGCCAGGAATATGACCATTTCAAAGCTAGGATTTAGTAGAAATGCTACGCCTGCTCGAGCAGTGATGATTCTCGAATTACATGTAAGCGACATATCCAGATTCCGATCAACGTTTCCTCCTGTGATAGTAGGGTACACATGCCATCAACCTCCCAATTCTAATACCTAATTAGTTTCCAAGATTGTTTGCTTACAGAGCCCTTACTGGACTCATCAGCCCTGTTGGTATCCCTTACCCCGGCCTGAGCCAAAAGAAGGCTTATCGCAACCTCTTTTACAGCCTACAAAAACACAAGAGGTCTTCTTAAAGACCCCAGAACCGCGCGAAATCTCCGCGACAAGTACCACTGGACGTGATCCTAACAGAAAATCCACCCTTGTACTCATTCAACTAATATATGATAGCTTACTCAGATGACACGATTGAAGTTCTGGATTGCTTTGGTCACTGTGAGAAGTCCAGACATCCCAGATACTGGCATACTGTCTTTCACGAAGCTCTCCACATTCTTGCGCAGGCGTTTGGTGTTTTATCAGGCACACTTAGACCCAAGTAGGTAGCAACTAGCCCTGCGTGTAAATGATTGAAACCGCATGCACAAGCTCCTCAGGTACTTGTTGTGGTAGCAATCATGACGCTGTGCTCGTGTCGCTCTCTAGTCTCCATTGCACACCTTGCTCGGTATGTTTCTGCGCAGCCTAAGTAAACGCGACGAAACAGTATATTCAATATATTGTTACAAATGAGTGGCACAAGCGCAGCGCAGGATGAAAGACAGTGTGATCGAGATTCTGAGAAAGAATGCGCGTAGATACCAATACTAATAGTAAAGAGACAAATAATCAAAAGGAGCGTATGTGACGAATAGTACTTGAACGATCGGTAAAAGAAAGACTCAGAAGTCCCCTTGAAATGAGCAAACGTATATCGTCCTCGCACGATTCCTAATTGAAGGGAGTGAGCCTATACCAAGTACCCAGCCGCGGCAACTCCATCTCTTAGATGGTACGTATTCTGGGTTTCACCCTCAGCTGCAAGTCGGCCTCCCATGCTGGCTCATCATCCTCTTCTGTTTCAAAGATCGCGTCATCTTGATGAATCACTTGCCAATCGAGCTCTTTAGATAGCGACCGTGAGCTGAGGCTTCTCTTCGCAGTTGTGAGACTGGTCATTGCATGGCCCTCACGGGCGGGTGTCTCCAGACAAAGCTCATCAAGCATGGATGAAGCGGACAAGACTGAGACAAGGCTGGGAACTGAGGATATGGACCGCACCCCAGTGCTGATGGTACTCGAGCTCCGTTTCCTTTCAGGGATATCTTCTAAGCCCACAGGAGAGAGTATTTCCAGGTCTGTTTTGATCGGATCCAATGGAAAGGCGGGTATTGCCAGAAGATCTTTCTTGGGAGTCTGCGGACATGACACGCGGCAAAGCAAGGTGGTTCCACCGTGTTGGTTCCCAGTGTCTGAGGATATACTAGGCAGTTCGACCGTGTCACATGGTAGACTGCGTTTGATATCCGCGAAGACATCAAGAATGGGCGTAAACATGATCTGGCCATCGTTCCAGCCATAAAGTAGTCCTAGAACTTCGTTCTCCTCGTTGAGTATCCAGGCGCCAGAATCGCCAGCAAAAGCTGCAATCGGTAGCGTTTCACAGTTAGGTGTCATCATGGACCACTCGTACGAGGAGCCATTCTCATTATTCACCAAGGTTCGTGCAGCATTGATGGTGCCTTCTCTTAGCCCGCTGGCTGTGCCGATATAGTATGCTTTTTCTCCTCCAACGACTGGCTTCGCCATTTGACAGGGCTTTCCAGAACCCTTTGGTCTCAAAACTTCTCCTTTCAGATCCTTGAGGCCCGGCTCTGACGTACGTCGGTACCGATGAATATTCTCGCCCTGTCTTGTCTTTTTTACGTCAGCCAACGACCAGTCCATACTTCGTAGCTCCCCTTCGTAACGTGGGTCGATTGGCTTCCGAAGGGGGTGCTCTCCAGTCCCGCATCGATAATGGACGTCACCAAAAGCAAAATCGTAGTCCCTCTCTTCAAGCTCTCGTTCAATGCGGAGATACTGCTCGACCTCCTCGCTCAGTTCGGATGATGAAAGCAACATGTCCACTTCTTCAAGTGGAATTTCGTCGGGGAGTAGTAACATATACTGCAAATCAAGATCCTCCTTCTTTTTGGATAGTTGTTCTCGGACGTCGTAGATGTCGCTAATGGAAGGAGACCTCAGCTGATCATGTAACTCATCGCAGGGGCATTGTGAGATGAAATGGTCCACGGACAACATATACCGTCTCCCATCTACAAGAATATAGCCTCCCAATGTCGCAGTATTAGGGCATTGATCCAGGCCAATAGATGCCCCCATGCCGGCTTGTTTCCATGGGCGTCGTTGATGAGGAAATTTTTGATCACTTGAAGGATCGTCCAGAGGGAAACCACCACCTACGAGGCGGACAATCGTACCTTGGGAAAAATGGACATTGAAATAATAACTGAAAGGCTCGCAGATTTTCTTGACTCGCTCTCGTATCATTTTCCTTGACGTCCTCACCTGATTTTGGGAGCTCCGGAAGCGAACGACGGGATGCTTACCCTCTGGACCGACATGATGCACCAAAGCAACCGTGTAGCTGCCCTTGACTTTGGATTCCTCGACAATTTGTGGAAACTGCGGTAGCAGTTGCTCATGCCACACACGCAGGACCTCCGCGTCATCATTGGGATTGAGTGCCAACATTGGCTGCTGAGCATGATAGGACTGCTGCTGCTGCGCATTCTTTGAAATTTTGCTACAAGGCAGCGTATCTTCTTCGGGAGTTGTCGGAGACTTGATTTTTGATTTCTCAATGAGATCAGTCAGCCATTTCTTTCCTGTCTGCATTTCGAATTCGGTGCAGGACCCATGCAACTTGACCGACGCGTGTCTGCAGTCAAATGTGGAAGAAATGTGCAACGATGTGAGTCTTGTAAGGACGGATTGCAACCCTGTGCACTGGTATGAGCAGGGCCTCCCAAGCCCGGGTGTCTGATGGGGAAACAAACCGTTCTGCTTCGTCAACATGTGCAGTTCAATAACTGAGAGTTGAAGAGTCACTGTGATGGGACTTCGGGCGCCAATATTGGTTTTCGCATGGATATCAAAGTTGTGATTAGTTAGATTGGAGTCGGACCTTGTCAGTTGCGATATTTCAGGTAAGCGGAACGAGCTGTTAGCGGGCGTGTGGGCCACACCAATGGAAGATTCAGTTGTATTGACATGGGGACTCTCCAAGATATCTTTCATAACGTCAGGCCACAATTTGACTTTTATCGGTAAGGTACGTACCTGCAACGTTGGTGGATGTCTTCCATCGTTTTGGTTCTGATACAGTGGTCTGTCCTAGTGGGCGTTTCGAAATCGCATTACAGATAGTCGTTGCGTGGTCCTGGCCTGGAGCACATTGTTAGGTCTCATAACAGTAATATCTCATGTAACATGATCAATATCAAAGAAGACCAGGAAATTGACGTACCATTAGATTTCTCGTTGGTATCCATTGCGGGTAGATCTTCCACGTGTCCACGTCGTACATGTTCTTGCCGAGATTGTCCTGTGGCGAAGAATATGCCTCCACGGCCCTCCCAAAGGCATGGGCTGGTATCACACTTAAGCTCTTGAACATCGCGGACTCCATGAACGTCGCGAAAGTGACTCTTCAGTTTCTCTAACCGGGTGAGTGACTTTGGGCTGTTACCTAGGAGCTCACAGTCCCCGCATCTGAAACCCAAACCTCCCTTGTTATGAGTCTTTTCATGGTTCTTCTTTTCTTTTGAGGAAGAGAATCTCATTCCTTCACAACTCGTAAGATCGCATCGATGGTGTTCATCAATGTGCCTCTGCAGATCGTATATACGTCCAAATGACGATTTTATGCAGCCCTCTTTGCAAACGTATGCTTCCGGTGTTTTCTCAGGTAATATGCTCGAGGGAACCGCACCACGTTGCGGCCCCGACCAAGGCTCATTGTCATGATGGGGGTGTTGATCCGTTCCGAAACCGTTCACTGTACTTGGAGGGGACGACCGTTGGGACAAACTGTCACAGGACTGAAAAGGGTTACTAGACTGGTGGGAATGAGTGTATTGGATCAACGTACTCTGCTGTCTGATTCGTTTGATGTATTGGAAGATGCACGCCCAGCCAGTCTTTCTCCATTTGAACATGGGTATCCAAGGTCAAGATTGTTCCATGGTGGGCTTGGATCGTGATTCCCTGCAGAGACGTTGTCATAATCGCAAGTTGGCATCGGAGGAATCGAGGTTGGATAGCTCGGGAAGGCTTCCGAGTACTACAATAGTGTTCCATCAGCTTTCAATTGATCCAACAGGAAGAACAGAAACTCATTGCCATCGATTTCTCGGCAAATGGAGCTGTTGCGACGTACCATCCCATCTATTAGATCATCTAGGTGGTGTCCATGCTCCATGTAATAGTTCATGTCCATGACGTACATGGAAAGAAGGGTAGAACTTCAAGCAATCAGCCTGATCAATAGCTAGAACTATGATCCGTCATGCTCACTCTTGGGTGTCTGGAGATGGTCGGTCCATTGAGTTGTTTGTATGCCATCAGACACTTTAAATACTTTGGTTTGTCGTCCACTGGCGTCGGAGGCAACAGCCAGAAGCATGAATGGGGCAAATCACTATGAGAGTAGCTTTCTCGGCGGCTGAGCTGTGTCAAAGATTCCGTCCGTGCGACTAAAACCCCGGAGCGGTCTAAGATCCCAAAAAATAAACTGAGTGCCAAAAGGGCGTCAAATAGCTCAAAATTGATACGACTGAGTCGCCTAACGGACTCAAACACTGAAGGCTGGATGATGGGATCCTGAGTCTCATGTCTAACGACCCAAGGATGGGCTCTAGCAGAGAACATCCCGCAAAGAGCAGGCTGAGCCCCTCATCATGTGTCCTAATTAGTTCAGATGACGAGGTCCATGCCGGGCTGATAACGCCCGCATCGTCGAGGCACTCGTCCTGGTGACTATTTGCCGCCCGAGGGCTTTGCCCTCTTGCCCGGCCAATGACAACAGCGAATCTCTCAGCCTTGTCAACCAAGGGTGTATCAAATGACAGTGCGCTAATCAGCCCAAGATGCACCGCATTAGGCCGTGCATTTGCCCCCGGATGTTGAGGAATTTGCCCTCCCCATAACCAACGTGTTTGGGGTAAGACACGTTATGAATGCCTCCCCAACCGCGAGTCACGCCTCTTCGGGTCAAGCAGACGGGAGAGCAGCGGGCGGCCTCGAAGACCGATGCAGCAAGCAGGCTGTTGGGTGCCAATATTCTCTTTGTTGTCGCGAATCAGACTGAGCTATCGAAGCCACAATTATGCAAGCGCTCAAGACATGGCAAGGTCAGCCACTGGATCAGACAAGCCCATGTCACTGGAACTCGTCAGTCTTGTTTCGCAGAATTAAAGCCAGGCTTAAAGAGGAGCTCTCCCGGCCATTGAAGATGAATGGAAATACTCGGAAAAGGAAGTGTATTGTTGTGACATTATACGTTGAACCATGGATGAAACATATTGTCTCGGAAACTTGTTCATGAAGCAATAATGTATGATTCGGTTTCGGTCGAGCTGAGGGCAATGCGCTTGCTTGGATGTGGGTTGAGACGAAGGAAGTGGTTGGTTTTGGGTGGGACGGCGAGGGCGAGGAGCACGTGAGGGAATGGCTGCCCAGGCGGGAACGGCGCTCGGGCCGCAACGCGTCTCATGCCCTGTGGTACCTAAACGCCGACACGCCGAGGTCTTGTTTGTCAACAGCTCAACAGGCGCATTCTTTGGAACTTGCCGCCCTCCCTATTCACAGAACCACCATTTGGATTATTTTTGGCTCATATCCCGCCGGTCCAATTGCTTTGATTGTATACTTACTCCCTATCTTATGGCGGCCGACGACGAGCTGCCATGGACAACCACGCGCTGCAACCGGCTCCTCCGCCCCATATCTTCGCGCATCACAACACTGCGCAAGCAGCTGGACGCGGATCGGCGAACAAGCTTTGACTCGCTGCCGAACAAGATTTCCCCCACTCGAGCCAGTTTCATACAGCCAGGGAAACATCGCAAACCCCGCATTTTCGAGAAAGCGCTCGATCCGGACTGGAAGCCCGGCGCAAAACCCACTGCTGTAGTCAAGAAGACGTATGGAGGCAGGAAGGCTAGGAATACCTCGGCTGTACAGCCTCAGAAAGCACAGAGTCAACCCACAACACGCCCAGGCGAGATTGCCTTCACGCCCCTTATCTCTCGAACGGGCAATTGGCTGCAGAACACGCCGAATCGCGAATCCCCTCTTCGACGTGGCCACGGTGGCATTCGAAAACCAATATACGCACGCATAGAGCAGGTACAAATTCTCAAGAAGCAAATGCCGGCCAATGTCGCCAAGATAGTAGAGGGCTTGCTCGATTCGTATAACAACTTGCTTTTGGCGACAAAAGAGGGCGGGGTTACGAAGAGGAAAGGTGCTCGATCCCTCGCGAGCGCATGCCTTCGCAAAATGCCCGGATATATCGAGCTGGAGGAACACTTTGCCGAGGAGGAGAGGGACATCTCCAATGAGATATACACACATCTTGAAGACACGTACGAATCAGCGCCTGGGATGGGCTGGCCGCGGTTCAAACAAGTCGTTCGGGCGCACGGAACGTCGTTGATATGTGACGCGTTTGCAGATCGTACGCTCGGTCTTGAGTCTCTCAAAGTCATCATCTCTTGTTGTATGTCTCTATCGGCTTATGACGAAGCCGAGACGATTCTGTGGACATATGTCTCCATACTCAAGCCACTCCCGCTGCCATCCAACCTCCAAGCGGACCTATTCGATCCCACCACGTCGGTCTATATGGCAATACTGAGGGCTCTCGTGCATCGAAGTGGGCGGAATCAGCTTCTTTACGACCAATTAGAATACCTGGTATCGCAAGAGCTGCTCCCAATTAAATGGCTTGCAACTGAGTGCATGCGCTCAGAGTGGTTTAGGATTGTACAGGCACTGTCTGATGGCGACCCCCGGACGTCCGAGAACGCTTTTCGTCTGCTTGAGACTGTCATCAGCTCAGGAATAGGTCTTCCCGATGACAGCATCATGGAGGCAGCCGAAATCGACATTGTATCCAAGGTACTTAGGCCATCGACGCGGAAGGAGCTCCGTGAAGCCCTGGACACTACCATCTCTAGTCTTCTCACGCTTCTATCCAGCATTGCTCTCGCGTCACAATGCAACTCGGAGCATAGCGGCAAATTAACTTCGGAGAGAGCCACAACGATGCTTGACTCTCTGGTTATAGGCATTACCAAACGTGAGGATCTTCGATTCGACTTGGATTTACTTAAGCCTAGCCCTGAGAACATCCAGACGTTCTCTCAGCGAGCAATGTGGGTTGTCGCAGCATCCTTCGTAGCACGTCTTGGAGGATGTCGTTCAGCACCTGGCTTGGTCTCCCTCGACATGTCCGAGTTTAATTGGGCCTTCGACTGGATCGCTAAGCAGTACTCATGGGAGGGTGTCGACTTTTCGAAGATTCTCGGGACCCTGCCTGGATTTATATCCGGCACTGCAAGATGCGCTGGAAGACCACTCAAAGATGACGGCTTCGATCAATTGCAGATCCTAGTAGAGGCCCTCCTTGGAGGACTGGAATTGCGCCTTCCACATAAGTTGTGGAACTCACGACGTCTCGCCCTCGAATCATGCTTCGAGTTTGCTCATGCCACAAACGATGCGCAGCACCTAGCATTTGCCCGTCGGATTGAGAAGACGATGAGCGAGAAGGGGCGCGTCATTCTCACACAGACAACCTCTGACTCTCCTTCCATCACTGGGGGTTTCCGTTGGGAAGAAGGCATTGGCGAGTGGGTAACCTGCACACCCTTTGTCAAGAAACCAAAGCCCGTGGCCAAGAATCCAATCCGCACACTTGATCTACTCCCGACACCAGCTCCCTCGGAAACTGAAACAGCATTTTCCGATGCCAATATCGACGACGGGCCACTACATGACATTGACGACGAGAGTATGAGTGACTATGACGATGCCTTGCAATCCTCTCCTGTCAAGCAGATGCCCCGCAAATTGCTCAAGCGCAAATGTGCGTCGTCGCCAATGGTAATTATCCCGGCAAAACGAACACGTCGGACCACATCCGACTTTCCAATTCCGTACTACCCGGTGCTCCCAGAGGATAGGTCCCGAATAGAGCCCGACGTAGAACATGGCACGAAAGGATGCCGTAGGAGCAATCGTGAAAAGAAGAAGACTGGCAACAACATTGCTAAACTCCGCGCCAAGCGTTCAAGCACGTTCCTGAGGAAGAATTACTGTGAATTGTACCAATCATCGGATGAAGACATGGGCAATAGCAGTGAAGACGTAGATGAGCTTGCGAAAACGCCGTACCTCCAAAGTAAAAAGCGGCGTGCAGCCCAGCAAGGAAGGGAAGAGGGTGTGAAGAGGAGCAGAAGGGCTCCATCGAAGACTTGGACATCCTTGAAGGATGCGGAGGTAGTCAATAGCGAGGATGAGTTGAGCTTTGATTGTTAGCGTGAGCGCTACAGATACAGAAAGATGGTATGTATCGATGGCCTCGCTCCATGGGCCTCGCATGACGATTAGGTGGAGTTCCGTTGGAATGGCGTTTGTTTGCGTCGGTCAGATGATACCCCTATTTCCAGGCACTACAGTCTACAGTAGAATATGATATACGTATTGTACGCATTGCTCCCCTGTACTCTCCCTGCTTGTATGAGTGCGCATTGACGGGACTATCTCAGGCCTTGGTGTGATAGAGAAATTGAGTACAATACCATAAGGAGTAGGGGTTTCTGCATGAGCGCGAGTGAACAATTTGCTCACAGCGACCTAAGATGATGGCGCAGAACAAGCAGCGATTAAGGTCCGCCCTCAATGCCCTAGCCCAAGCCGTATGCCACCGGACGGAGAGTCAATTGTTGGAGCTAAACAAATAGAAGGTGCAGACAAAGTATAAAAACAAGATCGTGAATTGTGCTTTTAACTATGCCAGTCTTTAAGAGTTTGACAAGGTATGTATAAGTTACATGAGCAAAAAAAAACGAACTCTGTGACCATGCCAGGGGTCGAACTGCCGTCGGGTTAGAATTCGATCAAATAACAGCGGATTGATTATGACACGTACCCTGGAATCTCTTGATTACTCGAAAGTCGTAGTCAAGCGCCTTGCCATTGGGCCACATGGCCTGAACAGATTTATAAAGATTTTCAGAGTTTGTAAATTTATTTACACCAAAAAAAGATGCGGGCAGTGCGGGGCAAACCCGACCGAGTTTGCATGTACGCCAAAGCCAAATGCGGAAAGCCGAGAGACCGGTATGGCTGTGCATCCAACCACAACCCACCTCGACAACCAACCTTCTGTAGGCAACAACAGCACACCTTCACCGCCCCACGACAATGTCTTTCGCGGTCTGCTCCATTCCATTTGCACTTTACATTCCCTCTGCTTGGTCTTACACAAACACTTGAAAGGTACCCTGAAGCGGACTTCCAACTCGAAACACTCCAAGTCCGCCGCCGTTTATAATGTCCACCAACCCCCCTCAATCCACATTTCCCGCTCATGTCGCCCAATTTGCATCCCAGGAGTTTGTGCTCGGTGCTGGGGTTGCAATCTTTCATCTCGCGTCTGCTCGCGTTGTGATTTGCAATGCCCCAGATCGACATGGAAGAAAGTACTACTTTTTGCCAAAGGGAAGGAGAGATGCTGGAGAAGAGAGTGGAAGAGGAGCCGAGAGAGAAGGCTATGAAGAAGTAAATTTCGCAGGATTTGGCGCTTTAGACTCTGCTAACTGTACGAATAGTCCGGCTACCGCAACCGTCTGCTCCCTCTTCCCATTAAGCATATCCAACCTCGAGCGCATCCACGTGTCGACAATCCTCCAATGACTGCAGAGCCAGTATGGATGCAGATGATGCCAATGAGGTACGGTGCCATCCAATACATTCTTTATTGGTACATCGCCGAGACTATTCCGCCAGAAATGGAGAAAGAACTTGAGACCAAAGCTGGAGATGCGTACAAGCCTCCTTCGCCATTTCCAAACGACCTCAAGCTACGTGATAGGATCAAGATGGAACCGGAAGGGTACGAGCCAGTGCATCATGAAGGGACAGGAGTGGACGCTGAGGAGCAGACGTATGAGTCAGAACTCCTTTCCATTGAAGATGCTGTGCTCAAGCTTGGGAAAAATGGAGTCCAGGCTGATGTGATCCTAAAAGGGTGGAAAGGCATACAAGAGAGATCCGCGCAGGAAGACTTGGTAGAATCTAAGAAAGCGTGATGATGCGGCTGTGTCACGAAGCTGGGCAAAGAGATGCGTGGCGTATAATTTTATTCAAGAGCATAGAAAGTGAATCAACCAAGTCCCCCCCGCACGGAGGAAGCCTCCCGTCAAGATCGAAAGGACCTCCAACTACCGTGACATTCTGTTTGGATGCTTGCTCTGATCCTTTTCGGATACTCTTGGATATCACATTGCGTTGGACTTGGTCATCAAACGAATCCATCCCAGGTCTCCCAAGGAAATATGTCCGTCTCTTTCGCAGCATCATGTGCAACAATCATAAAAGTCACTACCACAAAACATGCAACAGCAGGACCACATCTCCTCGACCCATTCCATCTATTGGTCCTCCCGTCGTTCATGCCCAATTCCAATAGCGGCAAGGAGCCTGCGGACGTTCGAACACTGCATTGCCCAGCTTGCAACTGATATGCGCTTGATGCAGCTCCTAATCAAACCTTCCAATCCGATTCACTTCAGAGTGGCAGGGCCTGGACTCGATACGACTTCCCAAGTCGATCCCTCCATTATCGTCGATTTCCCAACTTGATCGACGTTCCAAGGTTTCCAATTTCATTGCACTTTCAACCCCAGTCATATATGACTTGTCTCGCTAAGCTCCCGCAGCTAAGCTCACGAGCCAGGTGGCCGTTTATTGCGCCCCGCATCTTCGTATATACATATTGACCCCACAAACGCACGTCTCTTCGCTACCTTTCCTTTTCAGCATGACACCCAGGTATCTGTCATCGTACTGCATGGGCCCACCACCACGTACCGAAGCGAACGCATGAGGCTCAGAAAAGCCGAAAGTTCCAGGCTTCGCGGCAGAATGGATAAAAGCGGCCGCTGCCCCCATGATCGAGCCCGCCGTATCACGAGCGAGAACGAGAGCACTTCATGACGATGTGCGACCGTTTGACAAATTCTTGGCTTATTCTCCGAAATATGGTCTATGCTGAGGCTCGAGGAGGATCACCACGTGAAGGCTAGCTGAGGTTGCAACTAATGCCGTAGGGTTGGTAGGCATACAAGTACCGCAGCTGTGTCTACTTGGCTCTGTGCTGACTTGACAAATAAGCAATTGACCCAATGAAATCGAGAGTATCCGGCCTGCCTTTTTAGGATCACAGTGCCACACGGATCCAAGAGTCACAGTATCTCACCAGCACAGCGATAAGACAAGAAATCAATAGAAAGTTCGGGCACGAGTGGAGACGATTCCGAACCCACTGCATTTGCCCATGCCTGCCAGCATTGCATTGCCTAAGCGCACGCCAATCCAGTAGGCTGTAGTACGACCCTCCAATCCTCGTCTTCCACCATTCCATCACCGGCACGATATGCTAGGGTCAAACAGAAGCCTACGGCTGTTGTCGGAGCGCACTCCCGCTCCTCTAGAAGGCTCGAGATGTAGATAGCCAAGAGCCTCACAACTGCCCTTGCTTTCCGGCAATTTGGCTTTCTGATCTCACCAAGCAGATCAGTGTTTTCCAAATGCCCAAGGATTCTCACCAAGCATGTTCCCAAGCGCATGCGCTGATCTGCGGGAGAACAGCGCATCCGTCGTACAGCACGAGAGCGTAGACACAGGCAGCGAGCATGCTCCTGGACCATTTGCAATGCCGAATACCCGCGCAGTGATGACTGGCTCAGCAGCTGGTCTTCATAGAATCTGTTTCCTTGGATCTGGATGCAAGTTCGGCTTGGGATTCCTGGTAACCTTGCCACGAACCAAGCTATAGCACGTGTGCTATGAAAGGCCTGGCCAGCGCCGGCGAAACGCCTAGATACGGTGTAACTCTTGCGGTCTTGCTCGCAGTCGAACGAGAGACAAGCATCACCGTCGTAAAGAGATATCATCTAGAAGACTTGGCTGTGGAAGCTTGATGTATCGACTCGGACAGTACGCGAGATTGCCACCAGCTACACCAGCCGGTCTAGACTTTTGGTGGGCAGATCATCATGCCGTGTACCGTCGAACAACACGTATCAGTCACTGCTGCCATTTCATGATCCGTCTTCTCAGGTGTGCATAGCAACCTGGGAGCTTGTGCAGCAGGTAGGGGGGGCAGTCCGAAGGACCGATTCTGGCTGATGGTCATCGTCACCGTTATCAGTGGCGTCAATAACTTCACCCAAAATCAGTATTCAAGTCTCAGTTCAGTCTACAGCAAGCACCTACAAGGAATATGAGTTTCTCTAGGTTACGCACATCAGGAAGCTTGTGCTCCAAGTTACCAGGGTAGACCGACTAATTCTGGGTGCCATGTAGCACCGTGACTTGGTCAAAGGACTACATGCTTTGATCGAGCGATTCCCCAGAACCAGCTCGATCCGATTGTCCTGCATGATGACATCCATACTCAACCTTCTCATTATGCAACCAAAGAAGAAGGCCACTAAAGTTCACTGTCATCCCTCCGAGAAATCCCGTCCCTCCCGCCTTCGGTTCTCCGCCGGGAACAAACTCACCAACCATTTGCCCCGAGAACCAATACTGCGCATCTCAAACACGAAGCACGCGCCTCTTGCCCTGAACAACCCACCGTCGTCGTCATCACGTCACCTCGAAGCTGACAGGTACCCGCAAGGCACAGTGCCTGACGACCGGTGTTCCCGACACCCACGCCTCACTCCACCAGCACCAGCACCAGCACCAGATATCAACCCTGGAAAACCAGCAAGTGCAAACGAACCCTACGCGCCGCAGCGGCCCCATCAATCCACTTGTACGTCAAGCGCAAACCAAACTTTCCCCACTCTTTGCCCACCCAATCGCATGCCTCAAGCCACATATCAAAACCTTTCACAAGTTCAGCGGAGCCTGAGACACCTCGTCGCACGACACGATAGCGCGCATCCGAAACGCACTTTTTCGTGGGGCGTCGCCCACTTGGGAAGCGCGTAATCACGCTACCCGCACCGCTCCGCGTCCTTATCGATATGCGATAGGACGATAGCAGCGGAAGAGCGGGTGCGGTGGAGGGCGGTGGAGGGCGGTGGGGAGTCGAGACTGAGTTTTGCGCTGGCGTGGCCAGACTGGCGCTGAAGTTCTGAACGGTGAAAGGGGCAAGCTGATGATAAGCTGACGTTTGCTTGCTGCTGGCCGCGCGATGCAGGAACCCGGCTTTGTTAGCGGAGCGTCCGCTGACTGGGCGCCGCGCACGCGAGGTGCTGATCGCTCGTTTGCTGAGCGGAGCGGGTGCGGTGCCCACGAGATTGCACATGAAGATCGTCTGGGGGTTTGCTGTTCTTGACCAAGTGCGGCTCGTATCTGCCGGCTGGGGATTTTCGCAATGTTATTTACAGATTTTTGAGGGGCATGATGACAGTGGCTGGATATGTGCTTACGCTTCCGAGAGCCGCTTGAGATCTTCACAGGTAATGAAGATCCAGGTTTGGAAGAAGAGATGATGAGATGGAATGCAAGATTGAGATAGATGGTTTGAAATGGTTCTGAGCCACAACTATCTATCTAGGCATGCATCCACGGGGTTCCACCCATTTTTGATGTCGAACTTGCGCCGCCGGCGAAGATGGCGATCGTTGGTGAGACGATCAAAGGAAGGTGAAGAAGTTTCTACAGAGAATGGCAATAAAGCAACGGGAACAGGCCGCCCCATTAAGCCCCGATGAGTGTTACATCTCATCATCTTTAAACAACATTGGCACCCGCAAGGCAGACAAGCAGAACAAGCGCCGAGTAGCCAAACACAAAAAGGTCGTCGTGAGGGAGTCGTGACCGTATGCAACAAGGACCAGGCATCGCGCAGTATTTTTCAAAAACCAGCGGAACCGGACGGGGTGACTGTTTTTACCACGAGAAAGACTCCTCGCGGAAGTCCACATTCCATTGCCTCTCGCGGCTGCGGACAGCACGACGCAAGTCATCTGCCAGACCACCCGTTCCACAGACGCTAACACAAGCCGCGCCAATGCCCTCCTGCATTTCTTGGTCAATGAGAGCCTGGACATTGGGTTTGCCGGGGAACATTTGCACGCTCGAGCTTGGCGAATGAATCTCCTTGGTGCTCCGTGGTCGCGTGACGAAGAGGAGGATTTTGAGAATCTCGCGGCGTCGCGGCATCGATAGGATTTGTGTCATCCATGTTCGGATCCATTCAAGGTGTTCGGGAGATTGGATGATCCAGACGAGCGTTAGACGACGGGTGGCAGTTGTGCCATTGGCGTAGGCAGCAACAATGTCGCGCACATGAGGCACCTGATGTGTGATGCCAATACCAGCCGCCCAAAGCATGACAGTGCCATACGATGACAGATTTTCGCCGCCTGCGGTACAATGTTAGCATGGATTCTGGTGTTGTCGTTGTCGATATTAATCTATCGATAGATTGAAAAGTCCGGGGAAGATCGAAATGCGGGTTTTGGGGAACACAAGCTTCGGCACTTACCATATGGGCCCTCCACAAATGCCGTCGTCGTAAATTTGCCGGCGGCGGAAAGATCTGCTTTTTTGTATAGTTTCTCGGTGAAACCTGTCCTGCGGCGCACGATGAACGACATGCTTGTCTTGTGCATCTCGAGAATGTCTTGGCGGTTCATTGGGAGGCCCTTCTCGTCGGCGACCATCGAAGAGATGTTGAGGTCCTCCTCTTCATCGCTCCAAGCTAGAGAGAAGGGATGGTTGGTCCAAAGGCCAATAGATGGCATGTAAAGGTACGCATGTTGGCCAGGCCTGAACCTCCAGGGGCGAGCCATGCGAACTGTAACGCGGAGCGCATCGCCTGGTAGGACCTCGACGTCGGCTTTGGTGCCACCCTTTCCGACATTTCGCATGACAAGCCGAGCAAGGCGGAATGTTCGCTATAGAGCAATTAGCTCGGATCTTTACGCAAACTGCATCGAAACCTACCTCAAATACCCAAAGCGCAACCACGCCGATGATCATGTACTGCTGAGGTCGGTCCTTGAGATGGATCCAGACAGCGGCAAACGAAAGGGCTGCGAGGGAGATGTGAATGCCTAGGAATGTCTCGTAGAATGCGTGTCGAATGGCAGAAGGTGACTGAAGCAGAAGCGCCGTGAAAGCCACAGTGCCAATGAAACCCCATCTAATGAAGTCACTGTGTACGAGACCAGCTTGGAATGCTCCCCAGCCCTCTGTAGGATAGTCAGCTTCTGAATAGGAATATCAGTTGCAGTACTTACTGGTATGCACCTTAGCGGCCATGTAGGCGATGGTGTGGGCCAGGGCTTCCAGCACAACAATACGGCCGAACCAGCGATGAATCAAGTTCATCGTGTCGAAAGAAATGCCAGTCAGCGTGATGAATGGATTGTTGCGTCCAGCCAGCAGAACCAAGGGAATCATGTTGATGACCGACATGATACCAGTGCGGTTGCGAATCTCTCCAGCGATTGACGTGTAGTCTCCACTCCAGTCGATGCTCCAGACGCAGAAGCCTACATTGGTCGCAAAGTATCCAACCAGGAAGAAAGTCTGCAGTCGGCTGGGGAGCGTGCCAATGTTGATAGCGGTCGAGAGCTTGAACTCGCGGTGATGCCGTGTCCTGAAAAGCGGAGCATCCAAACATGTCTTCTTGAACCAGGCATATAGCTCGTGGGGAGTGGCAAAGTATCTCTGCGTCTCATTGTTGAGGCATGCTACTGTTCGAATGTAGCGGATCAGATGGAACGCGACCTGGTAAACGATGAAGACGAAGACAAATGCAACCCAGATGTATCCGAGGAAGTGCTGAACGTCGATATTCCTGAAATCGGCAGGCTCGGGTCCTTCAGAGTGATGGCCTCCTCCTCCTCCTCCTCCCCCTCCTCCTCCGCCTGCTGCTTGCCCCCCGCCACCTTGTTGTCCTGCTGGGGCTTCAGCATACGCCATGCTGGCAGAAGACAGAAGAGAGAGAACAAGAGTGATGGCCAGCATGATTCCAAAGAAGGGACTAGAAGCCGTCTGCGTGTGCACCAGGGAGGGAAGCGGCCGAGAAGATCCTCTTAAGGATCAAGGGTAGACAGCGCTGCGCTAGAAGACGAGGGGTTGACAAATATGTAGCGAGTGGTATCTGCCTTGACCAGCAACAGACAGACGTAGGAAGGTTGGCAGCCGGTAACTCGAGCAGATTGAGTATGCGGGGCGCTCGTGGAGGCCAGGGAGTGCGTATCGCTGCGCAGTGACGGCGCCTCCCACTTTGGCAAATAGGGAGGGCTACAGCAACGGGGGTGGAGATAGTATGGCGTGCAAGGGCTGCTGGGGGACAATTGGGGTGTCGTCCACGATGGCCGCAACGGGGCGGGTCAATCAACAGAGGACGCAAGGGAAAGCCACCAGGTGCAGGTGACCTGGGGTGTTGACAAAAAGGCAGGAAAAACAGGGCGCGATGATAGGCTCTGCGAGTAATCGTCCACCAGGGGTTGATATTGAGAGCCGGTGGGAGAGAAGCGAGGCTCGCACGGCGGAGGGACACGAAGGGAATATAGGCGGCAAAAGAGCGACTTGGGCGAGGGAGCGTGGGGAGAAGAGGAAGAAGAGGAAGAGCAGAGAGGATTCCTGGAGTTAGATTGACACCAGGCGTCGAGGGAGGGAGCAAGCATGGACGCATCCACCACTGGGCGGGCGCGCGCCGGGGGGGACCTGGCCCAGGCGTCGGGGGGGAAGGCGCAGGGGACGGCGTCGCAATCTGGCCCTCCCATTCGCGGCCCCCGGCAGGCGAAGGGCAGGCACAGGCAGGGCCGACGGCAGCCACTCGCTGGGCACGAAGCCACGAGCGACGGCACCGTTTCACCACCAGTCCTTCATCCAAGGGCCCTTTTTCGCGCCCATCTGCTCTCCATCATGACGACCACCAGCGCCCGCGGCCAAGCATCGCCAGTCATGGCCGCCTGCCTCGTCGCGTCCCACCGCAGCCGAAACAGCGGTCCGCCGTCGCTTCTCTGCTGCACTGCTCAATCTACCACGCTTCCTCAACCTCAGACCTACCTAGCCCCTCGCAATCCCGCCCACATCCCTAGTCGTGTTACGAGGCGCTGCGCTTTCTTCCGCCTCCGTTGCCCACCTAGACTTCGCCGCACACAGCGACGACATCTCCCGCGCCCGCCAGCCGGAACAATGTCAAGTTGTAACCAAGTCTCAGCGCTGCGCATGGACTTGAAACGAGGCAGTGATGTCTTTCGTTATGCGATCTTGCGTTTCCACGTGTGGACGGCAATCGTTTGCCCGTCTCAACTCTCTTCCTGTTCATGCGAAAGCTGCTCATCCTCCATCTATATGGCCTGCCTAAGTTTCTGGAAGCGTGCAACCACCCGAGCTGGGCGCCGCGCTGTCACTTTCCACCGACCTGTTCATGCTGTTGGGGTCGTCTGTTACACCAGCGTCCCTTTCATTCCATAATTATTCCCTCTTCACCACCTTGCGTAAACAATCGATCCTGAGGCAGCCACTGTTTCCTCCCACATTGAGGATATGTCGAGGACGGACCATGCGCCTCCAGTCGTTAGAGGGGATAGACACACACCACCGGTCTTCTAGAGCGTTTCCTGTTTCAGGGATATCGTCGTTCTATTGAGGCTGGTCGAGTAGCCTGGTTCGGGTCCTCTCCATCGGGTGGCTTGGTGATACTTGGCTTGTCTTGCACTCCCTCTCCCTTCTCCACTGGGACTGTGTGTCGGGTATGGAATGCTCGGCTATATCACTTGTCACTATCAAAAGGCAAGTTCCGCTGGCTACACCTAGCATCTGTTGTTAGGACGACGTGCGCAAAACCACTCCGCAAGCTAATGTGGCGCGAATGCTCATGGTACCAGTAGCCCCCCGTGCACCTTGGACGTAGCCGCATGACCCCATCGCTACCCAATTTACCACACGTAGATTTGATTCTCCGTCTGTACCTATTCGACTTGGTACGACTGAATTAGAGCAAATTTTCCGGGTTCTCATGTACCTCCCACGTCAAATGCCCCGTACAGGACTACCGTGAGACTCGCGCAATTAGCCGTGCGCCTCTGGCGCGTCTTAACAACCTCGCCTCGCACCGCACCGCACCGCAGCGTAAAATGAGCCAGACTGTCAAATCCGGGGTGTATTTTGCCTCTGCATCCTACCCTCGTAGCTCCTCTTATCGCACGTTTGATAAATGGTAGCAGTGACGCGCCGAAAGCAAACCCTGCCGTGCCCGGTCTCGATCCAGACGCCGCCTCATCAATGTCTGCATGCGGATACTCCGACATTGCTCATTTGCCAAGAGGCGTGGAGAGACATTGGGGCAACGAGAGCCGAGACATGGTGTGTGAGGTGAAGGCTCAAGCGCCATATGACAGGGTGGCGGCCCGTTTCAAACAAATAGAAGGTTGCGGCGAAACATGCTCAGCCGAGTCGTTTCTTCAGCTGCGCGCCGGCCGGAGGAATCGGAGTCGGCGTCAGGCCATTGCGGTCGATAAAACGGTACGCAATCCTCTCCGATGGCCCGGCGGTTGGTGTTTCGCGAGGCTGTTGCTGCTTCTTATGCTACTTCTTATGCGACTGCGCTGAGCCTCTTTTCTTATCGTTTTATCGATAGGGATACGTTGATGGCCACGCATGCGCCCGGTGGCGCCGCAGCGAAGGATGACGTGGACGTTCGTTAGGATCGGCCGTTCCACATTTGCGACCTTGTTGCCTTTGACGTCTCTAAAGATGGCATCTTGGACACCTACCCAAGTCACGTGAACTCGCCAGGTGGTGGGTCGCGCCATCTCCCTCCGCCTTGGATCGACTTCCTCCTTCCCAACACTGCACTGCTCCCAGCCCGCCTTTTTCCCTCAAATTTCTGCTGTATTCATTCTAAGCTCGTCCTGAATTCTGCAAGCGATCATGGTGTTCTTGAGTCTCATCCCAAAGAAGTCGCCCAAACTATTCAAATCGCCGCTGATCAGCTTCGTTACCGGGCGTAAACAGTCGTGACAGAATTCCTTCCAAGCCGTAAGAGCAATTTCCTTGACTGGGCAGTTATCACTAGAGTGTTTGACATATTCCAAAAGCTTGCAAACCAAGACTTTTCAACCCTCGAATTATAGAACACGAAGTGGAGCGACAGCGCAAAGGACGGCCAGTATACCGTAGCGTAGCTAGCTAGGGCAGAACTCAGCAATTCGTTTACTTCGGAGTATCGTTCACATGCCATTCAGTACATTTGGGGTAACTGGACTGTGGAACAACAGAATGAGCCTCATGGCCGGTCGCTGATGATTCCTCTGATATTCGCCGCAAAGAACGGGGTCGAAACTCTGGTGACCGCATTTACCTAAGCCGGAGCCGGTATCTACGCAAAGAATACCTGAAAGCAGTGTGCGTTTTATACACAGTGACCAATGCCAATGTTGACGTGAAAGCATGTGACATTCTAGTTTGACACGGTCCGGAAGTTATCAAGGAGAAGATTGGGTATTTGTCTCGATTCTGCACTACACTGGAGCTGCCCACCACTAGGGATCTGCAGCGAGATTATATTCGATAAGCCACCCATTCTCGACAGACGCCGCTTGGCCTGCGGACACCTCGCTCATGCCGAACTCCACGGCGCCACTAGTCTAGTCCAGCCTCGAAGTTGGTGAGATCTACAACTCCTCCATGACCACATCGCTCTCAGACTGCTTATGGTCCTCGTCTCTAATATCGCTCTTGATCTCTGGGTTCTCTTCCAGATGGCCTGTTGCTAGGATAACGGTCCTCCATGAGGCTTTGAAATAGGCCGAGCAGCACACCGCGAGGAGATTGAAGCCCGACCAGAGGATGCCGTGGTTGCGAATTTTCTTAGCCTGCTCCATGAATTGAGACCACGTTCTTTTTTCATCAAAATGCTCGATAGTGAAACCGAGCTCCTTCAAGCTGTAGTCATCCAACATCATGTCTTCAACGAGAGTCTCAAGCCACCCAAAAGTTGCAGATGTAGGATGGTCGATCACCAGTATTTCGAGACAGGTTGGTATCAGAGCACGGATGTTGGGATTCCTATTATTCCCGATCAAGAACACTTGCGGAACCCGCATCCGCTTCAGGTTTGAGAAGGGTCGCAGGTCCTTTATCACTGTGGTCATGTCGTTCTCCAGCCTTCGCGAGATCTAGTTTTCGTAGTCAATTTTTCCAAAATTAACAATGAGTAGTTCGAGGAGCGGAGCTACCTTATGCACACACTGGATTAAATCATCGATAAGATAGCCCTAGATTGGTGCATTTGTTAGTTTAAGCCATCCATTACCACGATTCAGTTTCTCACGTCATCATGTTCTGCTTCTGGTCCCCACTCATCGTAAAATGTGATTTCGAGCTGTTTGAGCTTCCGACATTGCATAGCGTTGATTATATCTCCCGCGAAGCATCGATACGACGATGAGTATTGTTTCGAGATGAGTCGAATAGAAATCTTGAGGTTGATCGTCCCGAGTCCGGAAGCACCAAGAAGAGTTCCAGGTCCATTAAGCCAGATCATATTTCGCATTTCCATCTTCACCAACTTGAGGTAAGTGAGACTCTCTAAGGGCTCGCTAAGCAGAGCGAAGTGTGGCGCGGGAAGTCTGACGCATTCAAGGTGCTGGAAGACTGGAGCAGCAACGTGCGGCATCACTGGGGCTCCGAAGAGAGCGGTTGTTGGTTCAAAGGAGTAGATTCCAGATTGAGAGTCGTAAACACGGAGATCCAGGAAGCGTAACTTGGGCAGCAGAGTGAGCAGCAGTCCGGCATAAGCTGATTCGATCGATGCTTCAATCATCCGGGACCAGGCATCTCCGTCGTGTCCCAGCTTCTTCAACGTGACCAGGCTCCCCTTTTGCAAACAATTCCAGTCGAAATGCTCGACTTTGTATGCTGAGGCAACGCTCTTTCGCACTGTTTCGACCCACAGGCCATTCGCTTTTATCGCTAGATCTGGCCGATCGAGAAGTGTACGAAGTAAGTACACCATGTTGTTTTTACCCGGTTCCTTGAAAGAATCTGCATAGTGAGGATTGCATGGGAATGACGATTCCATAGCTTAACTGTACTTACAAGATGGCCATTTCCAAGGACATGAATGTTTCGATCGTAGATCACATCTTCCGCGATGGCCTTCAGGCGCGTGCAAGTGTGTGCAAGGTGTACGAGGTAATCTCTGGAAGTATGAGGGATGTCCTTGACCCTGATCGATTGATCAGAACATTCGAGTGGCGTTTCGTGAAGAAGAAGAAGGTCAGAATTACAATAGCGAGGAGCAATTCATCAGGAAGCGTGAGAATTGGAGGCGGCTTCATGGCTGCGTTGTTGGTGTTGAACGGGCAAGCTAGAAGAAAGGCGCGACCTTCGCGAGGCGCTAACGTCATAACTTCATTCAGGATGGCGCGATTGCTTCACCATGGCAACAGTTTGCCCGGTGATTGTTCTTGCTGAGTCATCTACCACCAACATGTATCCATCCCACACAACTGCCTCTTCGGTTTAGATGGTTGTGCGTGTCTGCCTTGGCGAGGGTAGAGGGAGTGCTAAGGAGATTGGGGTATCAGACGCTGAGATTCTGGGCGCTGGGGGAGGTGATGAAGCGGTGTTGTGGAGATGGAGGCTGGACCGAGCCAGTATCGCATCGCGGAAGTCTTCCTGCGTGGTAAGTCCCTACAGTTCAGCAGGGCCTGGCCAAGTGTATAACAGACTCAGATAGCCTTGGGGCAGTGGCATGTTCTTTAGGGCATAATTCTCCCGATACGCTCTGGCGTCCAGGATGAGCAACAGCACCAGAGCCACCTCTTCCCATAGGAATTGCAGTAGCTCACATACCCAACCAATCAACTCCACTTAACCCCTACATCACCGCTACCTTCCAATCCCCACCCTCCCATAGCATCCACAAACCCCTCTTTCCGCAGATACTCCCTCGCCGCCTCGCCCCGCACAGCCAACTGGCCCCCGAGCCTC
The DNA here is from genome assembly GCA_010093805.1 of Polyplosphaeria fusca. NCBI lineage: Eukaryota > Fungi > Ascomycota > Dothideomycetes > Pleosporales > Tetraplosphaeriaceae > Polyplosphaeria > Polyplosphaeria fusca. The sequence continues at coordinate 262,891 of ML996107.1, read as the reverse complement.
CACGCTGTATCCAGCTTATCCACCACGACCTCGACCAGCGTCAAATGCTGCGGATCCAGTACACTTTCCTTCTTCAACACCGCCTCCAGCTCTTCCTTGGTCCTGGCCACATGGAACGACGTCTCAGGCGCCGGATGCCGAAACAGCGGAAGCAAATGCGAATAATCCGTCGGCACGATGTCGTTGTAGGCCTGCTGAGCGCCCCAGATCATGCGCTCGACCGTGTACCCCTCATTGTTGATCACAAAGACAAGGGGGCTCAGCCCAGCCTTGATCATGGTCCCCAGCTCCTGGATCGTCATGGCCATGCTGCCGTCGCCCGTGATGAGAATCGTTCGGCCTTTGCTGCCGCCCGCGTCCTCCAGCTCCCGCCGCGCAATCTCGGCACCGAGGGTCGCGGGCGTCGCCCACCCAATCGACCCGTAGTACACCTGCGTCTGGAACCGGATGTCGCGCGGGAACGCGTTGTCGCACAGGCCGAAGACGGTGGTGCCGGTTTCGCCAATGAGCACGTCGCCTGGGCGGAGGAACGCTGTCATGCGTGGCCAGAGCCACGACTGCGTAATGTGTGTTGCGGATAGGTCGTCTGGGATTCTTGGGGGCGGAAGCGAGAGTTTCTGGAGCGTGTGCATGGGGCTAGTTGGGAGCTGGGCGTTCAGGGCGGCGAGGAGAGACTTGATGTGGGTGTTTGGGTAGGTACGTCCTTTTACAACGACTTCGAACGGATGGATGAAGATAGTTCTGCTCGGGTCGACTTTGCGTGAGAAGCCACTCGAATTTGTATCTGCGGCGAGGTAACCTAGGATAAGCATGAGGTCGGCGCTGTGTGCTGCTTCCTTGACGCCTGGGGTTCCGATTTCGCCGTTCCAGAGGCCGACGTAGGTTTCTTCTACTTCGTCAACGAGTCCTTTGCTCATGTTTGTTGAGAAAAAGGGCGCCTTGAGTTTGGAGACTAAGGTGCGGGATTCTTGAGCCGCGTTGAAGCGGTGAGCTAGGGCATCTATGAGGATCGCTGGCTTTTGGGCAGATGAGAGAGCGTCTTGGATAGCTTGGACAGCTTTGTCTTGAGATGCAATGTCGATTGATGGGGAGAGATCGATTGGGCTTTTCAGGAGGTCGACATCGACTTCTTCGGCGGAGAGATCAAGAGGGAGGAAGATATATACCGGACCAGACTGGATGAAGCATTCTCGAATGACCCGCTGAGACTGATTAGCTTTGACTGCAAAAAGTGCATTTGGTCATTACATCAATTTCTTGGGGTGCGGTATTCTTGTCCCAAAGTCGTGCTGCTGCAAAGCGTAGACCTTCTGATGCGCGGTCGTATTGCTGGTTGCTATTAGCGTTGTCTGCAACTTTGAAGTAACGTTCCATACACGATGATCAGGCTTCTGACCAATCGAATGGTGAATCATGAGATGGTTACTCTGCATCGGTCTTGTTGTTTGGCCCACAACATGAATCAATTTCACTTGCTCAGACTGGGCCCCGGCTATTCCGTTCAGGGCGCTGAGTTCTCCTGAATCATGTGTCAGCCAAATTCCAGGCCAACTTGATTCTACATAAACTTACCGACGCCATGAGTCGTCACGACTGTGGAGATCGTCTGTCAGTGACCGCACAATCCATATCGATTGGGAATGGGAGACGTACGACACCCAGGCACTCCTTTAATCCTAGCATACCCATCTGCAGCGTAAGCTGCATTTAATTCGTTTTGGTTTCCAACTGTGTCAGCAGCATTAGTCTCAACTGTTCTCAGTTTGCTCACGTAACTATAAGCGCCTCGTACCCCATTTCAATCCCTTGGTGTGAAATATGGAGTCAAGAAATTGCAGGTTGAAGTCTCCAGGCACTCCCTTGTTCACGAGTCAGCATTGCCGTCGCCCCGCTGCGGGGTTCGTGAGAAAGCGGTGCATGCTTACGAAAATGGTATCTACTCCCACTTGGTGTATCCTTTTTCGTAGCATGATCAGCCAAAGAGGAATGACCAATGTTGTGGTCACATACCTCTCCCACATGTACCTTCCGAGCGTAATCCTGGGCATCCTGATAATCGAGGCGGCGGTGAATCAAAAGGTTAGAGGTTGCAATTTGGGGGCTGCGCCGCAATCATGATGAATTTTGTTGAGATGGAGTTGTTGAGTATTTGTACTGCTGTGATTTGGTGCGTGTAGTGCGTGAGGTAAGCTAAAGGGACATGTCTCGTGCGAATCGATCAAAAACGAGTCAGCAAAACCGCTGGTGAAGGGAAAGCCCCATGCATGCATAGGGCGCAATATATACAACCAGTGGGGCTATTCTACCATGCTCGGCTATGAGCGGAAGACTAGGAGATTCGCTTTCGGTTGGAGCTTTTCTGCTACAACTAAGAAGGCCGTCACCCGAATGGATTGGCCCAAAAGAGCAAAGCGTAGAGGTCTAGCCAAAGGGTGAAAGTCAGATGACGCTAGATGCTAAGCCGCAGCTCATGCCCAAGAGATACAAGCTTTGAAGATCTATCAAGACACTATAATCTATTCCCCGCCATCTGACTCAGAAGGGTTCGTTGTGTTGTCTTCCGAGAGGCTCAATAACGGATTCAAATCTTTGATCCGAGACTGGTGGCGCTTTCCGTTGTGGTGCCTGCAACTGAATGCTTCTTCGCATCTTCGAATGTGGCCATTTTGAAGTTGTAATGCAGCTCGAATTCTGCCTGCGGATCTCCCTGATATGGCACAAAGTCCACGATTAACGAGTCCTTGACGGCAAAGACGGCGTCATCTTCGAGATACTTGCTCTGGCGATCGAATATCTGCGTCACAATGGGCTTGTATCCAGGAGCTTTGATCTGGAACTTTGGTTAAACCTGAAGCAGTAGATGGACGTGCTGTACCTACGAGAAAGTGTATGTGCGCTGGCCGGTATGGATGCCTGTCAAGGGCCTGCAGTATCTTGCCAGCTGGTCCATCGTAGGGTATTGGGTAAGGCACCGGCCTCAAGCAGTAAAAGTTGTACTTTCCGTCCTTCCCGGTTGTGAATCTGCCCCTCAGGTTCATGTCAGGCTGATTTGGATCTTGTTGCTCGTAAAGGCCGTTGGGCGCCGTATGCCAGACATCGAGCACAGCGCCCTCGATGGGTTTGCCCGACAGGAAGTCTGTGACAGTGCCATGCATCCATGTCCTATCTGTGGACTCGATGCCCGATACTATGCAGTCGCCCATGTTCAGCTGGGGTGCCTCGTGCCGATAGAAGGGTCCGAGGATGGCCGTGGCCGTGGGTTCATCTTTCGCATCGGACGCGAGCTTGTACGTGATTTCGTCAACGAGCGTTTCGAGACCGAAAACGTCGCACACAAGCTGGCCCTCGTTGCGGCGGTCATCCGACATGCGCCCAGCTTCATTCATCTGTTCTTCAAGTCAACAGGAGGCGTTGGCTGTGTGGAAGGGGACTTGCGTACGAGCTCTAGCCCGGCCATCCACTCGTCGATGGTGATATCATTCTCGCGCGTGAAGTCATGCAGGTGCTGGATCAGACTCGCGGTGATTTGGCGGATGCGCGGAGTGGCCTTGGGCCCGGTCGCGTTGATGACGGCCTGGGTGAACTGGGGGTCGTATTTGTGTGTGGTCATGATGTCGTGGGAAGCTGTGGTGGGATTGCTGGGGGTCAATCGCCTTTATAATGGCCCATGGACATATCCGAGGCTGTGCCGCCATCGCAACCAGCGTCAGGAGACATTGCAACGTGAAACAGATAGCCGCTTTCCTTGATGCTGACCTGCGGGGGAACTTTTCGGCGTCGAGGATGCGCTGTGGAGGGCAGCTTGGCCGGGAACTGAAGTCGGCGTGTGGTGCACCATCCGACAGAGCCGACACAGCCGAAGTTCGCCCACGCAGGGACACGACAGCCTGCAAAAGACGCAGACGGCGAAGAAAACATCGACCACGGCAGTGAATGAAGAAGATCCGAGTATTAGAATTGCTAGCAGTGTATCCAACGAATAGGTATCAGTCTAAGCCATGGTGGAAATCCATCCCAAGGTATCATATGTCGTTATCCATTACCCCAACACCCACCCAGTTCCCTTCCACCATCAGCCCTCTACTTCTTGGGCTCTCCTTCTCCCTTCTTGCCTCCCCACATGCCTCCGACCCATCCTCCGGCACCTTTGGCGCCACCAGCGACACTGTCGCCAGCCCCCTTCACTCCATCCATGGCCCCTTGACCGTATCCTCCCAGAGGTCCCTGAGATTCGAGGGATCTCCCTTGCTCGTCTTTACCGCCGCGCTCAGCACGGTTGATGCCTTCCTTGGAGAAGGCGTCGCCGATGGGCTGAGCAAGACCACCCTTCCCTACTTGGCCGCCTACGAGGTTATTGACGCCATCCTGGAGATTATCGACCTGCTCAATGCCAGTGACTTTGCTCTTGTCGAGTTGCTCTGGAGGGGACTAGTCAGCACCAGCATTCGTTGCGGAGGGAGACGACGCACGCTTCGTTGCGTAGGAGGCCTTGTTGTCCTTTGTAAACCAACTCAGATAACTATCCTCTATCCATGGCATCCAGCTCTCATATTGGCGGTTGTAGTAGTCGCTCGCTTGCTGCTTGTACGTCTTGTTATTTGGATCAGCCATGACGAAGAGGAGAAGCGTGTGAAGTGAGCAAGGGTCGTGTGTGGATGAAAAGGATCGCAGCGTGGCCACAGAAGTTGATGTTTGAGTAGAGATGATAATAAAGCGTCAGCCAGATCCGGCAGCAGCATATATATACTGGAATGGGCAATGATCTCATCTCAAACAACCTGGCGTGTGGCTGGTGACGATGCGCTGCAGGCATGCGGGCATACGTCACAGGGCGCCTACCAAGTGACCCGCATGGCTTCGCTTGGCCTGCAACGCCCGTCCCAAGACGATTGGGCAGGAGAAAAACAAACGTGCAGCGAAGATTCCTGAAGGCTGCACATGCGAAGGCCTGGTGGTCGACACGGGAACGATGCGAGACATTCTCGAGCCAGGTTTGGGAGGTTGGAGGTGCAGCAGAGTGACGCATGCGCCATGGAGGAGACGGTTGGCCTCCGACAAAGGTGGGCTGAAAGCAACTTGCACGCCCGTGGTTGTCTGGCAGCTAGTTGGGGACGACAGAAGTGTTCATCGCTGATATGCCATAGTAGCGGTTGGTGTTGGTTGAGCCGGCCTTTGCACGTCTCGCCATCGTCCTGCGAGTCTTGGTCCACCAGCAGGAGGGAGGAGTCTGCAGCAAACCTATCCTAGTGCCATATGGAAACCCGACTCTGGTGAATGCCGCTATTACTGGATTGAAGACTCTCCAGCTTCTGCATGCCGCCTTTCCCATCCTTCACCTCTCACGCTCTGTCCAGATGGACAGCTTTAACTAGCTCGTAGAGAGTCTCTTGGATCGAGACTAGCTTGCTTCCGATACAAATGAACGAGAGCTTCATATTGACTTGCACCTCTTTCATCGTGCTATGAAAATGCGCTTGAAGATCGATAAAATGTCAGCCTAGGAATCGCGGAGTTAAGCTCACAGCCGAGACAGATGAGATCCGATCCGTCGCGCGAAATGCTGCCTCTTCCGGCCTAGTTCCTCAACGTCGACGCAGATAATAATACACTGAAAGGGCGTCAATCTGCGCCAGCTGAAATGTCTCTGTAGAGGCCTAGGTATCACTTCTCATTACTCTTCCTTCCGGCATGGTGGGAGTACCCGGTCGCTCAAAAGGTTGCTTGACATGTCTCTCTCGCAAGAAAAAGGTTAGCAGGTCACTTGCAGCCTTTGAATCATCACTAATATCCAGAAGTGCGACTTACAAAAGCCAATATGTTGGAATTGTGTCAGAGGAAGGTTCGTTTGTGGTGGTTACCAGCGCAATGTGGTCATGGTACACGCGACTTCAGATGGGAGAAAGAGCCAGTATCGAGCTTCTGAAGGCAAACTGAAACGAATGGCTACCAACGGAGCACTCCTTACAGACGTAAGGCAACAAGGCCTGATTCGTGCTGCCCTTGAAGCCGAGTGCTTCGATGCATTTTGGCAACTCTACCTTCCCAGTGCCAGACGAGCTTGCCATAACGGGACTGATCCTGCCCTAATAAGCTGGGCAACCTGGACCCAGGCAAAGGTGGCTGAGAATAGCACCATGAGATGTGCATTGCTTGCCGTGTGCATAGGAAAAGTTGGGTGGCTGAACAATGACAAAGCTTTTACCGAGAGAGGAATGGAGTTGTATGGAAGAGCCCTCAAACAAGTCTCTGTAGGCTTGCAACAGCCTGAGAGGATTCAAAAGACAGAAACGATTGCCATTTGCAGGCTGCTCGCGCTATATGAGGTAATTCCTCGAATTGTAGTAGAGTGTGACCCAGCTGAATCCCTTTGTAGCAACTAAATGAACGGAAATCGTCAACACGGAATTGGCAAGGGCATGTGAATGGCCTGGTCAATCTCATCAAGATGCAGCCTGCTGAAGCTTACGTTTTCGAGGGCAACCACCACCTGTTTCTTGAGATACGGTTCAACGCTGTAAGTTATATGGATATACTCTCTGCCTGCTACTGATTGATTATGTACCAGGCTGTATCAGCGCTAGCATCTCGAAAGTCAACTTTTCTCTGTGCCCCTGAATGGATCGAAAAACCGTTTATTGGTAAAATAAAGGGTGCTGTACACACAATGTGTGACCTGCTCTTAATCTTACCCGGCATTCTAGAAGAGTTTGACTGCCTTCTTAATGGAACAAACACCCCGGGAATTGATCGCAGAGCAGATCTATTGAAAGCCCGCTGTTGGCATCTAGATGAACAGCTTCAAGATTGGCACCGTGACTCAATGCGGAGACTGCTACCCCGTTTTACCTCGGAGGACGCAAGATATTTGCTTTCCCGGATTGGTCAGCCACCGCAAGACCACATTGTAGACATCTTGGCTCGCGCAGATCCAGAGCCTCTCTATGCCATGTCTCTGTATTGGCCATGCTGCATCATACTATACAGTTTAATGCCAGCGCTGTACCAAATGTTTCCGCCGGCGCTGCAGCTTGCCATGGACTTCTTCCAGATACCCCGAATGGACACACTTAGATACGCCAGTGCTATAGCTCGCAGCATCAAGCATTTCCTGCACCCAAGTACAGGTCTGGCTAGCGCAACCGCTGTCGCGTTCCCAATCAGCTGCGTATGCCAAAGTGTTTACTACATGGACCGATCGGGGACCGCCCCGGAGTACTACACCGAATTAGAGAAACTGCTAAATGAGATTAGTGATGCAGCGAAGGATACCTTCATGGGCGCGTACATCCATGATTTGTTGAGAGATGAGGCTCCAGGGACGCCGGCATTTCGCACGAGAGTTGAGCGGTGGCACGAAGTCTCAGAGATCTCTACTGCGACTTCCTTCAACCGCCTACTACCAGTACCTTTGGTTTGGTGCTGAAAATTTGTCGTGTGTGCGAAGAATGCAAAAGGAGAATGCTTGCTCGGTCTTCTTGATGGGTTGCAAGCATATGAAGGATATCGCGACGATTTGGTTAAGAATGTTCGTACGATTAGTTCATTATACGAAAAGTAGGTACGGTAGGAGTTCTTTCAAAGAGGCAAACTGACAGGTCTTAGGAGGAGATTCCCTGGATTGAACCAGCCGTTGACTGCCCTCGTGATTCAACATTTGGCCTAGCGCGTGCAAGCGCTTAACAAGGCATACATGAAGAGTGGTCGCACTTCCCAACGCACTTTACTTTCACTGCCAGCATTTTTCCTCTAATCTAGTAAAAGCTTACGCATTCTGCAGTTACGAATGCAGACGCTCCGCATTGCACAATAAAGCAGAAGTTTCGCGTTGCACAACGCAGCAATTTGACTCCTGACTATATCTTCCCACTGGACTCTCGCGCCCAACAATCACCAGCACAAGAAATTTCACTCTCCGGGCACAAATTCAGGTGACCGGACCTTCAATGTCTTACTCACTCCCACCAACCAACACAGACGCCCGTATCGAGAGCGCCCGCATCTTTCGCCAGACGCGCTCGCTCATTTCCCACAAGGGCGAGAAAAGTCTCATTCTCTCTTCCCGAGGCTTTGAGCGTGATGGAGTTGTACCAATGGTACAGACGAGCCCCATCCTTCGGAAGCGTCGTTACACCATTGACGCAGACGAATTCAAACCGGTTGATCAGATTTCGGTACCAAATGCGAACAGTGGCTGGAGCTTCACTTTTCTGGACAGTCCTGGGCCATATCCTTCAGACTATGATGCTTCGAAAATCTGTATCCACGAAACAGACTATCCCGCTATTTCAGAGCCTCTACTGGCGCTTCCGAAAGCTTGTCGGTGGCCGGAACTGAAGGCCAATTGTATCCCGCCATGCGATACGGCAATGTACTGTACAATGGGAGATGTCAGCATCACGAACGAGGAGTTCCTAAACATTAGAGTCCAGACAACGCTTGAGAGCTGGTTCACTGACTCGGTTCTCGACATCGCTTTCGAATTCTTGAAACGTGAAGATGAGGGAGGAGGCCTTGACGACTATGGAATCGCAATCGCTCCGTCTCTCGTGTCCATGATCCTCTTTAATGTGGGAACAAATGGACCTGTGACACTTGATGCGTCAGAGTTGGCTCACTACAAGTCGGAGCGCGAGCGCTTTAGCAACAAGGTTTTCATCATCTTACCAATAAATGATGGGATGGCAGGACAAGAGCCTGTCATGGAGGAAGCGGGCACTCACTGGTCTTTCGTTCTCGTCAACCGACTCGACGGATCCGCCCGCTACTTTGATTCTCTCTTCAAACACTTGTTGAAATACCGGCAACTTGCTGAGGCTATTGCCACTGGCCTTGGAAATATCCTGGGAGAAGAGTACCTGTTCTCCACGGACGAGAAAACGCCGGATCAAGACGAGATGAACGAGCACAACGACGTTCTCCACAATACCTGTAGAGATGTCGGTGCCTGTGGACCTTTTGTGGTCGGCCTCGTCGTCAAATTCATCCAGAGGATCAAAAAAGCCCAAGAAAAGAACACAGTGGAAGATCTCAGACTCCGGGTCGATAAGGACATTCTCGATGGTTGGCAATATACCTTTCAATTTGCACAGCTCCGGTATACGCTGTGGAGCTATTGCGGGCGGCAGCACATGGCACAGGAGCAGCTGGCTGCCGAAAAAGCACACAACGATGCCGCCTTAGCGAGCCTGCCACATGGCGTTCGGGCACTTCCGGTGCTACCACTTCCAACAATCATCTCTCCTTCAGTCTCCAATTCTACCAACGACAACGCACGAGTCATCGACCTGGAATCTGAAGATACGGTTGAGGACGACGATATATTTGTGGAAGTTGTGTCTGATGACGAAGACGATTACTCAAGCGCAGTCTCATCCTTGGATTTCGTTTGAATTTGTGGTTGTTCATCCAGGTATGGAAAGGGCCCTAAGAAGCTTACCGTCGTACGGTAGAGCTAAAAGCGTTTCGGAGATCTCACATGTATACTTGAAGAGCACAATGGCGACATCTAGATGCATCTATGCGCGGAACATTGCGGTCTGCGATATGTTCTGGATGAAGACGTAAGATGTCTGCGCTCAAGCGAATACCCCGTGCCTGAGCGCTATTGCACAATGATAATATCTACAACCCTAACGAATCATTTCCATTATGTGCCCATTCGTGTGTGATGACCGTGAATAAAAAGCTAAAAGAATCTCTGCAACTTGCTAGATACTGATGTATTTGATTATAAAAGGTCAAAATGAATGGGGCAAGCGCCACACACACAGTCCTGACTTCATATACTGCTCTCTACTTATCCTTAGACATTTACCACTCTTCATCTGATTCTGAACTAAGCACCAAAGATTAGCGGCCCTGAAAATTATCCATTCCAAGTGCGAAGCGTTATCGTTCCCGCCAAGACCACGTCGGCATGAGGGAGAAGCTTACATAACCGGCGCTAGCGCACCTCAAGCCGACCGAAGCTGTACCTCCACTGTAACCCACCCCACATCTACACCGCGACAATGGCGTCTGGATACGGATTGAGTGGTGGTGAGTAATTTGCATCCTTCATTGCCCACTGGGAAAGCTTTTGGGAAGAGAGAGGCGCGCCCGTGGATGCAGTGGACCACCGTAGGCAGGACGGGAGCTTGACGACAGGAGAGCAACGACGGGCAAGAAGAGGACGAACGGGACCACGAACGCCATGCGATACCATCCCCATACTCGACCCGGAAAACTACTCCCGCACATCCAATCTCCCGCCTCCTCTCTACCGACCCTCTCCACGCGCCTCAATGCTCTCCCATCCGCTCCCACACACACCCCTCCACACGTACCCATCGCTAACACTCTGACCTCCCAGGCCCCTCCCGCTGCTTCCCCTTCTGGCAAGAAGTCCTCGCATGCTACGTAACCAACACATCCGCCGAAGACGATTCCGGAAAGCGGAAATGCGTGCCGGTTCTCGAAGACTACTACGAGTGCCTACACCACAAGAAAGAGGTACTTGCCCCCCCCCCCTCCTACATCCCATCTCTGCAGACTCTCGAAACACGAGGAGAACAAAGGTTGACGTGTGAGATTCACAGCACGCCCGCACCGTCGCGCTGCAAGCCGCGTTCCGCAGAAAGGAGGCAAACATCAAGCGCGACGAGGCGCCGTCGGCGGGGGATATACGGAGATTGGGTATCTTGGATGCGCCGCTCGAGGAGAAGAATCTCAAGGCCAGCAAGTGGTTTCCGCATAAGGAGATTAATTGAGCTGAGAGTGGGGAGGGTGAAGTGGGGGGCTGTGTATTAGTATATCCCTCGTCGTGAGGAATAGAGATGGGATGACATGAATGAACCGTGTGCGAGATTGTGATTGTCGAGCGTGGGAAATGCGTGGTGCTGTGTGCTGTTGGGAGTGGTATTTTGCCTGCGGCGATCTGGTGTGGGGAATATCACTCTCTGCTCCAGAATCACATCACGTCAATCGGTCGAGTTCGGATTGAGCATAGATTTGCATTTCATTCCTGAGTACCTTACACGACGAATCCCTATCGCACAACACCCACACGCCACCCAGTCCACTGTCCTTTCGAAAGAGAAGGAGACTCGTAGCTTCATGAATTTGGATGCACGATACATGTCATAAAAAGAATCCATAACAAAAGCCCACCCTCAGACCATTTAACTCCATGGAAACAATGCATCATAAAGTCTCCGCCCATGTTTAGACCTCTCATACCCTTCTCTGCTGATCTTGACTTCTGTGTCATCGGCATCGAGATGAGTACCAGTCGAGACATCTATTAACGCCTCTTTATGATGAAACATGCGTGTAAAGTTGACAGAAAACACAGTAGTCTAACGCAGAGCTACATAACATTGGTCGATCCACCGTAGCGGCGTTGCCCTGCGTCTTTTCTTCTTCCTTTTAATTCTTGAGCGGACATGGAGATAACATTGCACGTAGCGCAGAGCTGACATGTACGAATTCGATATCCGCAGTATACTTGAATCCAGCGATCGGTAATGCTGGTAATGTACACGGTGGAAGGAGGCTAGCGTTCGGTGTGAGGTTCGATCCGCTCTTGTCATATGTTGGTAGGCACACTTGTGCGAGCATCCGATGGTTGGCTAGGCCGTGGCATAACACCGAGACTTTGTGCGGCCATGGAGCGATGGAATGTACCAATCTTCTGGAAACCCCTGCAAACGTGCTTAGTCTTGTTACTGAAAGTATCACAGGTGCGCTCTTACTTTGCTAGATCGAACCCTTCCTCTTCGGCATCTTCGTCTACGCTGCCTAGAGAAGCCCCTCGAACCATACCCGAAGCCATACCGGCTGTGAAACCGTTGGCGTCAGATTGCGACCTACTGCGCTGTGAGCCTGGGATCTCACGGCGACTAACGGGTCGGGAAACGGTACGACTAGGACTCTCAGGACCGAGGTCGTCGTCGTCGTCACCCTTCCCAACGTCATCTTCCTCTTCGTCTTCTTCGTCCTCCGGGTCTATGCTCTTCTCCGCGTCGATGATCGGCGGTGAACTAGGTTGAGCTGGCTCATCTTCGGCGTCCTTTTCACCGTCATCCTCCCTCTTCATCTTGATCGGACTCAGATCGATATTTGGGGCTCGGTTGGGCGTGCTGGGAATGTCGACATATTTCCAGAATGGGGCCGGACTCGAGAAGTGCATGAAGTGGCTCGGGACCTGCGCGGTGCTAGGTGGTGCTAAATGTGGAGCTTGCCGCTGGACCATGGGTGTAACTAGGCCGGCATTGTTTGGCCTGGCGCCTTGAGCTCCGTTGGCATTGTTGGCCGGGGTATCAGAATACAATGTTGGCGGAGAATTAGCAACATTGCCTCGAAGTCCGGCCATCTTTGGCTTCGCATCATCAGCTGTGGGCGAAGAATCTGGCTGAGCGAGTCGGCTGTTCGAGGAAAGTGCATCGGCGGCTGATATTCCGTGATTGCTCTCTTGGAACAATCGCTTTGCCGGGGTTTGCAGGTTGGAATGCTCACCGTGAATTGGGGACCCCTTGATATTCCTGTAGGGATGCTGGGGTTGGGATCCTCGATCTGGGGTGAAGGCTTCGTTTGCCGAAGGAATGGCCGTCATCGGAGGCGTTGTCGAACGTGGAGGCGATTTGACACGCGCTGCAGCAGCATCGTGCTTCGCGAAGACATCGCTGTGGTGGTTCATGACGCCCGCCAGGCGTTCGGTGGCGTACGTAGGAGCGTCGCGTAGAGCTGGTGAGTTCGGGCCTGAGGAATCCATCCGCATTGCCTTGCGCGGGTGGACAAGTGATTTCTTCAGGAATTCTTCGCGTTCGCTATCCGCAATTTTCCACTTCATGCCTTTTCCTGGTTCATCGGTGCGTCGAGCAACCTTCTCGAAAACTTTACTGAGAGACAAGTTGTGCCGAATGGAGTTCTGTAGAAGCGTTAGCATGTTGATCAAGGGGGGGGTATCACGCACTCACCTGCCAGCCTCCGTTCGTGTACCGGAAGAAGGCATATCGCTCCTTGATATAATTGTAGATGTTGGCAAGCGTGAGCATCTCCTCAGGACTGCTCAGGATGGCTTGCCCAATCAGTTGCGCATAGCTGTGAGGTGGCTTGATGTCCCTGGCAGCGTCGATGCTGTAGTCTACCTCTTCTAGAGATTCCATCATAATGCCGCGATTATACCCCGAGGGTGAGCCCATTCCGCGCACATCCTTTTCTGTAGAACGAAAAGCAAGAGGTGTATCGGGGTGAGGGCGACCTGGAGTCGAGGTCAACTGGTCGTTGTAGCCGCCAGATGACTGGTGATTACGCGGATATGAGGGTGGTGGGAACGGGTTGTACGGCTCGCGTTTGGGTGTGGGCCCGCCTGGGTGGGCATGTGGCAGTGACCTGGAGGGTGGGCCGCCTTCCTTGTCCGAGTCTTCTGCTTCATGGTCGTTCTTCAGCTGGCGCCAAAGCATGGAATGGAACTTGTCTTGCGTATTGGCCAAGAGGAAGAGCATCTGGGTTCCCATGATGCCAATGCAGATGCCCGAGTGCAGCGGCTGCCGATCACCTCGATGTAGTGTCATGTCGTCCAGCTTAAGCCCGTTGCGGCTGTTGACGCTGATGTACCAAGTCTGATCGGTGCTGTCGAAGTCGATCTGCGCATGACAGCGTGATACCTGGCGCTCGGGGCCAAGATCAATGTCGACGCCCCACTTTGTCGCCGGGTCGTCATCTTGGGGCAGTGCGGCCACCTCTTGGGTGCCTGCAGTGAGTGGATTCGGGCGGAGCGAGGAGTCGGCCCTGCCGATGATGAGGATGGTCTTCTTCACAAAGAAGCACCAATCGCGGGCAGCGATCTTGGCAAAAGCTGCGATGTTGGTCCCCTGGGTCCTCCGGGCCTGCAGGTCGTTGGCGAAGTCGAGGGCAGCATTTGGCGTGTAATTGGACGGGGTGCGCAGTCCGGTGATGACGAGATTCTGCCGCTCAACAGGGTCTGAAGGCCCTTCGGCATCGACACCGTTGGGGAGGGTGACGTTGGAATCGTTGCTAGCCACCGACTCGGTGACTCGAGTTCGAGGCGGGAGCTCCTCGGCAGCCGGTGCAGCGGCGGCGGCGCGGTCTCCGTTCAGCTATAGGCAAGTCAGCATGGCGCTTCTTTGTGTGAAATTTGGGGTGCACCTACTCGTCTGCGCTTTCGGGTGGGCGTGGCCATGGAGTCGGGCGTCTCAGCATCCGAGTGCTGGGGGTCGGGGTCCCTGCGGTTGCGCAGACCTGCCCTACGAGTCGACGAGGGCGGCATGGTGCATCAAGGCGGGCGAGTTTTGTCGAGGAAGAATGGCCAAGCGGGTGGCTTTTGTTGTGGTGTTTGTGGACGCGGGCGTGGTGAGGTCAGAAGCGACAAAAGGCGTCTTTGAGCGGCCGCCCCACCGGAGTCGAAAGGGCGCTGTCCAAGTCTGACAGGGCGCGTCGACGCTCGCAGACTCGCTCAATGCAGGCAGACTCGACTCGGCGCGGACAAGCGTGAGCGAGGGCGCGGGTGGAAGAGGTGGCGGCGAAGACGGGGAGGAGGGTGAGCGGTCGAGGGTCGTTTAGTGTCGTCGTGGCCTGGTTGTTTGTTTTCTGACGCGACCACGAAACGGCTCGCGGGTCGAAATTGCCTCTGCAGCAGCCCAGTCTCGCGGGCCTGAGGGCCTGAGGACGAGAGGACGACGAGGGCACAGGGAATCGGAAACGGCGTGAAGATGCACCAGCTCTCACGGCCGGGACAGACGCAATTGATTTTCTGATTGCCTACTAATCCGCTTGAGGCGCTGTCACGGGGTCCGGCGCGAGGATTCTTGAGCCCTTGGCGTCCTCATCGCTTTTGGGCTGCGCCAGGCACCTCTACTGGTCCGAGTAAACCTTAATATCCATCTCCTTCCGCTGATTGCCGGGGCTGCCATGGCCTTGTACTCTACAAAGGATATGGAGCAGCCACACACCTCGTCGACTGCTCCCACGGGCAAACGCGCGCGGGTTCGTCAGCCCATATCACCGTATGACGCGCGCTGCTGCAAGTCACCGACGGGTTCGCATCACTACGCCCTCCCACTAGGCAATATTAAGCGGGCCACTCCATCCCCGCATCCAGCCCTGTTTACGAGTGCTGCTTTCATTTTCGCTCTCTAAAAATATGTACACGAAGCAGTCATTAGAAATTCATCATTATCCAGTATGCCTCCCCCTCAGCACAAAGCCTTTTGGCTTAAGGGTTTCAACCCTCAACATTCCTTGTACTAGTATTGACCTCTTCTCCTTGAACTCTCCACATCAATAACTTGAAGGAGGCTTATCTTCCTTCACGTCTTACATAGTCACGGACTCATACAGGACGTTAAATCAAATCAATCAATCAATCAATCAATCCCCCTCAGCACGTGCCAAATATCGCTCCGCTCGCTCCACATGATTGCTCAAAATTGCAGCTTCGCACTCAGAGGCAGCGTCCGCGAAGAGCTGCCCACGTACACCGTCTTGGTGTGGTTGCTAATCACCCAGTTCTGGCTGACCGTGTCCCAGTTGGAGACATCGCGCCTTGTGATATCGGCAGTGAATGTGGCGCTCTGCCCGGGCTGGATGCTGAGGCGATCAAAGTTCCGCAGAGCCACTTTCGGATCGTCGGGTCCGCCAAGCGAGATGTACAGCTGCGGAACTTCGTCTCCTGGGATCGTGCCGTTGTTGGTAATGGACGCCGTGACGCTGAAGAGAACGTCCCACAGCTGCGGGTTGCCACCGGGTGCTCCACCGGCAGCAATGCGCGGCTGGGGTGAGCTATCGGTGGCGCCCTCGGGCCACGTGTAGTTCAAGCCGTATTCACTGTCGTTGGACGCCGTCTTGCCGTCTGTCGAGTTGAGGTATGGGTAGATGTATTGTTTGACGTAGGTGAGATTCGCCGGCCACTGATAATCTGCTGGATCCGTGCTCGAGTTACCAAGGACGGGAGCTGCCCCAGTCATGCCAGTTGTCGGTGTATACGGGCCTGCTTCGACCTTCTGCACATTGAGATCCGAGTAGGAAAACGTCGTATAACTCAGTCCGAAACCGAACTCATAGATGGGCGTGATATCGTTCTTGTCAAAGGCCCGGTAATCGATGAACACACCTTCCTCGAAGTTATCCTGCGGGCTGTCGTGTCCATTGGTCGGTTCGTAGATAAGGTCTGGACCATAGTCGGATGCCTGGCGACCGAAAGTGAATGGAATCTTGCCACCAGGATTGACACGTCCGTAGAGCACATCGGCGATCGAATTACCAGACTGCTCACCCGGGAGACCAGCCCAGAGAATGGCCGTGATGTTCTCGCTCTCGTACCACGAGTCAACGAGGACCGGACCAACCGAGTGGATGACGACGACGGTGTTGTTGCATGAAGCAGAAACATTCTTGATCAACTGCTCTCCGTCTTGCCAGACAGTTAGGTTGTTTCGGTCGCCCATGTTACCGTCTACGGTGATATAGCCCTCGCCAGAGTCGGAGTTGACGAACACAATCGCAACGCTTGCCTGCTTGGCAAGGGCAGTGATCTGGTCATATGCCCAGTTGTCGACAACAGACTGAACGACTCTGCCCTGCGGAACGAGCTCGTTCTTAATAGCTTCCAGTGGGGTGACGAGGTAGGGGTAGAATGCGGTCCCAGAACCCCAGCCCATAGCAAGCGTGCCATTGTCACAGCCGTGATCAGGGCACCCATTTGGCCCATACGGATTCTCGGTGCTGTCGTCGCCGAATACGGCAGTGAACTTCTCGCGGCCAGTAAGAGGAAGCACGCCATTGTTTTTCAAAAGAACAGTAGACTTGGCGGCCGCAGTGCGGATGGCCATGGCGTGCTCATCTCGAACGTCGACATGTTCATTGATCAAGCCATAACCGGTCTGTGCAAACGCATGCCGGTAACCAAAGGTATCCAACGACCAGCTGTTGAAATTGACGGGAACCTGGGCAGTGTCACGACCAACAAAGTAGTATGCGGCCATGATCCTAACGGCCATATCGTCGACACGCCATTCGGGAACAGTGCCATTGATGACTGAGAGCGTCAAGTTGGCCCCCCAGAACGACAGGCCACTGTCGAAGTCGGTGTCGCCGGGCATGCTCATATCCATGCCCGCGAAGCTGCTGGCGACGCCCGAGTGCTGAGCGTCCCAATCGGACATGATGAAGCCCTGGAAGCCGAGCTCTCCCTTTAGGATGTAGTTTTGGAGGTACGAGTTCTGGCATCCTTGCGAGTTGTTGATTTTGTTGTAGGAACACATAATCGAGCCAGTGCCGGCACGAACAGCGTCGGCGAAGGGCCTGTGCGAGTTAGATGGACCGAACTCAAACAATGAGTATTTTCTTACCAAAGGTATAGCTCGTGGAGTGTCTTGTCGTCAATGTTGGAGCTGATGGCATCGACGAAGCCAAAGTCCTCGAAATTGCCGGGCTGGCGGAAATGCTCCTGCTCGTTCAAGATGTAGTGTTTTGTGCACGCAATGACACCCGCGTCTTGGATACCACGAACAGTCTGGGCGACGGCGATACCAGAGAGGACAGGGTCGGGGCTGAAGCCTTCCCAATTACGACCACCCTTGGGGTTGCGACCTAGTGGACCGACGACCGGGCCAAGCTGGACGTCAACTCCTTTCTGGCGATGTTCCATGCCCATCTGATAGCCCCGGCGATACCATTCACCACGGTCCCACGAGGCTGCAATGGTACCTCCAGACGTGAATGCGGACACATAATCGGCGAACCGAATGCCGAGCGGGCTGTCTTGCATGCAGAGGGAGCGGAAACCAAGCCTGGGGATCTCGCCCACATTGCCAACGCTAGATAGAGTCAGCGCAATTGACTTGAGGAGCGTCTGACGAGGTTTAAAAAAGTGGCGTCAATGACTGTCGGGTGTTGGAGAGTGCGAAGTATCGCAGGCCTCGGCGACTCGACTCGTCGGGTCTCAAACTGAAATACGTACCAAGCTTCGCCCTCCCAGCCTACGCCGGTAGTCAAGTTGACTTTTTCGAGAAGCGTCAATTGCCTGACAAAAGCATGGGCCTTCTCATACGCTTCGGCCCAGCCATCGCCTGTGCCGTCTCCCCACCTGCACACGTTAGCGCCACGCCCCGTCCTGCACATGTGGTACAACATACGGACTGGGGTAGAAGGGAGGGCTCGTCGCATTGCTCAGAGCGACCGGAATCGAGCCATTGTTGCTTGGGTTGGTGGTGTTGCCGTACTTGTTTACGAGTCAGCAAGATGTCAACAGAGGCGAAAAGGGGCAATTGGATTACGCGGAGAAAGGGAAATAGGGCAAGCACGAAGCGCATGTACTCTGGCCCCATACATGCAGCTTCCAGACGTTTTTGTGCTAGGAATAGTGTTGCTGAGTGGTGGTGGAGAGACGGGGTGGACATACAGGTGTGGATTGAGCCTCTACTAGGCTGATCGCCAAAAATGCTTGTGCAAGCCACAGCATGACGTCGCCTCGCTCGCGCGCTCTTTCAGGCGCGACAGGTGGCTATGTGCAGGTAAAAATGGGCGCGCGATCAAAAATCAACGCGTAGAACGGACGCGTATGGAGGGCACATTTGACGGAGCAAGGGGAGTGTGCTGCTTTTATTCTTTGACTCTGGGGGCAACGGGAGCTATGACAGGGAAGGAGCGTTCTACCTAGTCACCTAGTCAGGCATGGGCACCACAACGGCCGAGCATTGCCTTGCGGGGTTTGTCGCTGCCGTCGTGCTCCGTGCAGTGCCTGCTGATCTGCTCCGGCTGAGTGTCCAGCCACTGTGTCTGGGGGAGCGCGTCCGGAGGCAGCAGAAGCCGCGTCCAAGATGCAGAAAGCAGTCGCTTTCCCCCGTTCCTCGACACCACCCCCATCGACACCCAAGCCCTCCGCGCAGAGTCCTTACGTCAGGAGTCTCCATCGCGTTGCGTACGCCCACTCCGCCCCTTGGAGGATCTCACCCGACCTGCCGTCATCCCATCCTTCCATCGTCATTTCCAAGACTAGACCGGGCGTGGACATAAGCTCCTCGACGACAGCCGTGCCCGCCGCCTCCCGCCAGCCATCTGCACACGCTCGCACCGTATACGCGGCCACATCAGACTTGTGGCGCGCCCATGGACTCTTGCGGTGCAACGGCAGGCTTGGTGAGATGCGGGGTCGGAGTCGTCGCTCCCCCTTTTTGCATCGTGGGAGGCTATTGAGGGTGAGCTGCAGATCGAGGCGCAATTTCGTCGTTACCGCGTGCCTTCATTTGTGGAATCCGGGGACAAGGTGTGCGCTAAGCCGGTTGTTGGTCCACTGCCGCTGCCCTTTCCTTTCCCTGGCAGAACCTCGGTGGCCGTCGATGCCCCAGAGTGACCAGACCGAGGCAAACTCTGCTCCACTTCAAGACAAGTCTGCCTCTTCCACCAGAAAACACCTCGTTCGCGCTAGCAAACACCGCCAAGCCAGCGAGCAAACCTTTCGTACTCGCTGTCTCGCCTCGGAAGGTGGTACGAATGTGCCTGCAAGTCTTACCCTGTCAGCCGACCGCCAACCAAGATTTGGGTCGCTGCCCTAGCACCCTGGTCGATCCGTGCGTGCGTCTTGACCATAGAGCAACATGGTGTCTCGATTTCGTCGACTTGCTCTCAACAGCCCTCCTTGCGTCTCCTGATGACCCCATCGCAAATTAGCCAAGCAAACAGCATTCCACTGTCAAAGTTGTTTCAGAATATGGTCCTGTGCCATGTCAACCACCTCCTAATCTTGATTGCATTGGGGGGACAGGGGCGGAATATCCCGCCGGGTTATGAGTCTGGCATTAAACGAAACATTGCCTTCCTTAACTTGAATCGTACCAAGCGCTCGCATTCCGTTTCAGGAGACCTTGCATCATCTGAATAAAACATAGGAACTGATCCGAATATATGCTCTTTTTGTATCGTTTCAGCCTTTGCGATAAGTTGGGCAGTTGATAAGTCGTTGTCATTCTTCACTTCTGGCGATGTCAGGAAACGTACCGGGGTCAATGTCATGATTTATTTGGAGCATAGCTGCATTATTCATGGGAATCTTTTCTGTCCTTGGCCCCGTATCTATCTTGGGGGAACCATCTCACGACAAGGGAGGGACTGTGAGTTCTGAACTATTGCAAACAGTATCCCAACATCAAATATCGGTAGTAATTACTTGAACGCGGCGACACGGTTGTTGTTTTCCATGAGGATGTCGTTGAACGAGTCGTCGAGCCCTTCAGCTTTCGGGGGGCTTTGTTCTTCCTCAACTCAGCTATCGTTTCATGGCCATTATACAAGTCCGTTAGATCCCGACAACACTACATGTTGGAGGCATCTGCCTTTCCCTCGCCCCTGGATACTTTGCAAACATAAGAAGTTTTAACTTGATGATCTGGGAATTCCTTTGCACTTACTGCTGCAACATACGACCGAGTTTAGGCGTTATCCAAATATCATCCCTCCCGCTTACCCTCTCTTTGCAATCAAAGTCATCACATACGGTTTGCGCATTCAACGATGTAGAAGAGAGATTTTGCACATCTCGCTCGTCGCCTTGAGCACAGGTTTTATGCATAATTACAGTTCAGTAGATATAAAAGCGCGGCAATTGGTGACGTGATTGGCCGAGGTAGTATCAGGCATCACTCCGTTTGGCCAGAAGGCAAGTAGATTGTACAGCTTCCTCGTGGACTTTGAGGGCCACCAGATATTGGTCTTCATGCATTCGGATGGATCTCTCTCACCTCAATTTCCTGATTGGAAAAGTATGCTTCATTTCGTTTGATCTGCATGAATCGTGAGATAACTTCAGATTCGTGGTGCCTGGTTCTTCCTTCCTTGCGTGTGAGATTTGATCCAGTGCCTCAGATGCAGTAAATTTTACTCAACAGGATCAATCAATGGCGCAGAGCTGAACATGGAGATGCTTAGTCACCTCAGCAAGCTCTTATTTTGCATCCCTGTGTCCTTTGGCCCACTCTCTTAGCACATTCTTCTTGATCTTACCCGTGCTTGTCTTGGGCAACTCGTTCACGAGCTCCACTTCCCTCGGCACCATGAACTTGCTTATCGCGCTCTGGTGCTTCGCCCAGTCGATTACGTCTTCACCCTTGACCGTCTCCCCTTCTTTAATAGTAATAAAAGCCTTGGGCCGCTCACCCCAGTGCGAGTCGGCCACTGCGACGACGCCGCATTCAAGGATGGCGGGATGTGTGGCGAGCATGGATTCGAGGGCCACAGAAGAGATGTTCTCACCACCTGCAATTTCGTTAGAGTGTGCGCTGGGTGCCTGAGAAGTAACTTACCAGATATGATAATGTCTTTCGCTCGATCTAGAATCTGTATCGCACCATCTGGATGCCACACAGCTAGATCTCCAGAATGACTGACACCGCTAGCCCATAACTTCTTCGTTGCCTCTGCATCTTTGTAGTATCCCTTTGCACAGATGTTCCCTTCGAAGATAATCTCTCCAATTTCCTTGCCATTCTTCTCCACATCTATCAGCACGCCTTCAGGCTCTTCCGGCTTGATGACTCGCGCTGGCAACGATGAGATAAAGCCGTGACCCTGTCGCGCCATTCGTGCATACTTCTCTTTCAGCGGTATCTCCTCCCATTCCGGCATATGGTAGCCTTTGGTGATTGGTCCGTACGTTTCCGTCAGGCCGTAGACGTGCACAGGGTGTAAGTTCAGGTTCGTCATCTGCTCGAAGAGAAAAGCCGTGGGGGGAGATGCGGCGACAGTTACGCGGACAGGTTGTTCCAGTGGGGCGGCTTCTTTGGCAGCGCAGAGCAATGTATTGACCGTGGGCGCAGCGTTAAAATGTGTAATCTTTTCGTCCTTAAGTAGTCGCCAGATTTCGGAGTAGTCAATTTTGCGCAAACAATAGTGAGTGCCTCGCACAGCAGTCACGGCCCATGGAAAGGTCCAACCAGTTGCATGAAACATGGGCAATGTCCATAGATATCGGCAACGTCCTGTATGGTAGTTGAGTCCTGACTCTATCACATTCCCCATGGCCGCCAAATAACAACCTCTGTGCGTATACTCCACGCCCTTCGGTCTTGCGGTTGTTCCGCTAGTGTAAGCTAGTGCCATAACGTCCTCCTCATTCCCTGCTTGGCTCTCCAATGCCGCCCAGCCTTTACTGCCAGTCTCTTTGTCGTACTTTAGTCCTTCCAATACTGCATCGTCAAACGGTCCACTCAACTCCCCCTCCGTTGCATCGGTGTCAGTATCCACAATTATTCCAACTTCCGGATGCTGCTCCCGATAACCATCCAGGAGTGGCTCATACTCGAAGTCTGCGATTATGACATCGACGTCAGAGTGATCGAAAATGTAGGTAATGTCATCCTTCTTGAGGCGATAGTTGACGGCAACTGAAACAGCGCCCGCCGCGGCAATGCCAAAAATCGATTCCAGAAAGGCGGGAGTGTTCGAACTGAGTATGCCAACACGTTTGTAACCATGCTTCTTCAGATAGTAGGCAAGGCCTCTGGCACGGTCTGCGGCCTCGGCGTAGGAGCGGCGGAGAATCTTCGAGTTCGCGGTTACGTGATAGATTGCTATGGCCTATTGTAATGTCAATGACCACGTCAAGGGTCCGACAGCTCCAAGAATGGCGGTATACTGACCTCTGGCTCAATCTGTGCAGCTCTCCACAGAAAAGCCGTGGGTGACAGAGTGTGGAAGTTGTGTCTATGGTGGTACGCGTGACTATCTCCCGAACGTATCGCAGGTTCTGGGGATAGGCTGGACGACGTCAAGTGCGATGCAATCGATCTCAAACGGTCGAGTGGTGACATTTCTTGTTCAAGTCGTGAGCTCTTGGACAGAAAGCTTCGTCGAGAGCTGAACACTTCAATAGAAGTATAGGTATCGATTTCCGTGTGGGTAGACTCGAAGTTGCTGTAGAGGATATTCTTAGAGGAGAACCGCTAGCTCCAGCTGCTTATGTGAAAATTTGCCTGGATCAAACAGCTCAAGCTTCGTAGGATATGGAACGGGGGGCCGGAACCGGAGAGGGGGGAGCTCAGCTGCGACGCGTCAACCGAGGTCAATGCGTCATTGGCCAATGTCCCGGGAGCCATGAACCTCCGCCTCGACCGACACCGACACCGACACCAGCTCCCCACGAAGTCTCCATCAGCCCGAGTGCAAGCATGGCCATGAATGGTGTAGCATGTAGTGAGGATTGAATGGGACTGAGTAGACGATAGAGTGGGAGTATTGAAACTTCGTGAGCGTCGAGCATGTAGACACTAGTTCATTGACATTGATAGCACGCCAGACTCCGTCATCGCATTCCGCGACCATGCAGCTCTGATATTTTCCATTTTACTAATCGAGAGTATCAGAGAGAAAATTGGTAGACCCTGAAGAGACCCATGTGAGCGCATTGACTGCTCTTTTCGCCAGGATCCCGCATCGCAAGTCCGATGTATGATTTGTGAGGGAAAAAGTTTCATGAGACCGATGCATTCCACGCCGGCACGTCAATGCCATATTGATAAGTCACCCGACACCGCCACCGACACCTAGTATCCGTACTCGGCAAGCTGCTGCTTGACCTTGCCGTCAATCTTGGCGGTCTTCTGGGCCTCTGCGAGCTGCTTCCGTGCCTGCTGCTTCCTCTCGTAGTATGCCTCGCCCTTCTGCTTTCGCCTATCCTCGAGCCTAGTACAGATGTTAGCCAATGGACGCAATCGTATTTCGGAGATGACAAACCTGGCGACGATGTCCTGGTACTTCCAGCCGAACTCATGACCGAGACGACCAACAGAGCAGTACTTTCGACCGGGCTTGAGCCGCAACACCCTGAGCGCTTGTGGGACCACGACACGCTTCTTCTTGTCGTATGGTGGAGGGATACCCTCAAAGGTCTTGAGGCGCTCCAGGGCGGCAGCTCCGCGAGCCGTCTTGTGAGGAATCATGCCACGGACAGTTCGCCAGAAGATCTTGGATGGTGCGCGGAAGTGGAAGGGGCCTAGACGTTGGGGTCAGTATGAGGTGCGCTTTGCGGGTTGTATGTGGTTGGGGTATGTGCGACGGTGGATAGGTTCGCTCACCTCCTCGAGTGGGATTGTAACGAGTCTGCTTGCGCATGAAGGCCTGGTACTTCACTGTAGAGCCACATAGTCAGCCAATTGTTCGAATAACCTTTTGTGCCTTTTGGACAGGGGAGCTTTTTGACATGATCTTGTGAGAGTACCTCTGACGTCTCTCAACGGATCTTGTCCCATCCGCCCGGCCGGATTGAAACGGCGACAATGAAATATTCAAACGTACGCTTCGCGCGGAAGAACTCGCCGGAGATGTTGAGGGCTTCACATCGCACGACGACGATCTTCTGGCCGTTCAACAACTGCTTGGCGACGGTGCTGGCCAGGCGGCCCAGCAGGTGGCCCTTTCCATCTATCACGATGACCGGCTCGAAGGTCGACATGGTGCTCGACGGGGTGGTGGTGGTGGTTGTTGGTTGGTGTTGTCGGGCTGCTCATCGAGGTAGTCGAAATGTGCGGTCTTCGCGTAGTGCGAAAATTAGCGAGATTACGTCAGCGAATCGCCTCCAAAAGAAAAGGCACCACGGCACCACGGCACCCAACATCATGGTCGCTTCTCCTTCTTCGTGGTTCCTTTAATCATGGCCTAGGAAATAGACTCTCAAACTTGCCATCGTATATCTATCACTTCATTTTCGGGCACTATTTCGTAAATCATTGAAACGCCCACCAACCCAAGCGATAATGACAATAACAAGGCGGATTCCCGCCCGAAAACCATGGGTCTGAATCGCGGAGCGTAGGAATCTCGAATCGCACCTGAATAGATGAGCAATTCTCTCGTTCATCAATCATTTTTGAAGTCATTTCTAGGCTTCATTCAATCCTAGTCAGCATCCCGACTAATTTTCACGTCTCGTTGTTCAAGACCTTTTCCAGCACTGCGGACTGCTGCGCAGGTCTGTCCCTCAACCCCCTTCGCTCAGCAGCTCGCTTCAATTCGGTCGTAACGATCATTGTATTCATTGAAAATGCTTTCAAGCGGCCGTGTCGACACAGGCCCCAGCTTCTGAGAGCAAGTACACATCGTGCTCGGTTGATCTGCTAAAGCAGTATTGCGTGAACTGCTTTATAAAACATCTCTAGCGGACTTATTATCTCTCTGGCTGAAGATCTGACCTCGCTTATTCGATGATACAGGAGCCACGCAGCACACGAAATTTTGAAGTCGCAATAGTTGCATGATGTGCGACAGGAGATCAAGGGAACCCTTGCGATTCAAACCTACTGTGTTTGGATATCAAAAATCTGTGGGGCTATCATGATTATCTCGAAGCAGCGATTAAAGTGGCTACCCATGTCAACACGTCCGTGGCAGCCGTTATGTTGATCTGCCAAAAAAGCGGACAAATTCATCTTCACACTGGAAACGATGAACCTGACGATAGGCCTTGTTGAGGATGTCTCAATCACATCTCTTGACATCAGCATCGTCAGTTCATGTCTGGGTGTTGTTATTGTCGTTGGATGTAGGTGAGAGCGTCGACAACCACAATGACTTCGGATCAGCCAGACGAGAAGCCAGCATTGCCCTCTCGGCTGTTTCCGAACAAGGGTTCTAATATTGGTATCGTCAATTTGCGGTACCGGTTCCAGTTCATCCATCGTCGAAAGGTAATTCGCTTGACGCTGGCCGGTGTCACACTGTCACAGTCCATATGGAATCGCAGATACTCGTGAGTAACTCACCAATTTTAGCACTCGCTTTGAGCAAGCGAGTGCTCTACTTAAGGCTACGACAGGGCGGTATACGTCGAACGAACAAGACCCCAGCTCACAAAATTGACGATCGGCATGGACAACCTCTGACCGAAGCTTTTGTTTTTAAACACGCGTTCCAAGGGGCGTCTGATAAGCCTCGAACCCGAGGACCGGAAGCGAGTTGTGGCGGTATATCTAGGGTTACAGTGAACTCGCAATCGTTGGCCCGATGGTGTGGGGTATGCGCGGGGTGCTTGTTGGGTGAGGACGAGGACGAGGACACTGCCTAATTCCGACACCGCAAGACGAACTCCACACGAGGAAGGATGCAGGTGCAATTTAAAGATACAGGCATATTTTGCTTTTGTTATATCCGCTCCCCACACTAAATGCAACACGGCTGCGGTGCGCCACAGAGTCATTACAGCCGTCAGCGCAACCGGATGTGGGCTGCGATTCAGCGGAGTGGTCATGCGACGCTCCCTGCGACGCTCCCAGCGATATCAGACAAGGTTTCTCTCTGAGGACGCGGTCCATCTTTCAATGCTCTGCATTCGATTTCCTATCTTGAAGAGGCTATTTGTGGTGGACTGAAGCGCTCTCTGGCTGAATGCTAGCTACTGTTTACGGAGCACGGTCTGCCTTGCCATCGGATCCCCTGCACGACTGTTCCACAAAAGATGGCAGACGAGCAAAAATCAGGCCATTGCGAGACGGGTTTCCTATTCGGACGAAATTACTTGTCCGTCGGATGTCGGATCTGATATGACGCCACACGGCCCGAGTTCTGAGGCGCACGCTTCAGCCCCCTCCACATTTCGCTCCAGACGCCAGGGACGTGCAACTTAGACGAGGCAAGCAGAAACTTTCACCGTCCCGATACGGTGGGCCACGATACGTAATTCTGCGTGGGAAGCTCGATCGGACCGATCTTCAGCCCGAAGGCGAAGTGGCTACGCAGCCAAGCTAGAATTCATGGCGCTTGACGGCAAGCAGCACTATCTTCAGGCTGAGACCTTGGAACCCACTCGACGACGCATCAAGTTCTGGCGGGGGCATACTGTGACAAGGAGAAGCGTGGGTATGAGGCGCTGGTTGGCTGGTGGCTGGTTGGACAGGGATGCAAGCTGCACCGCCTCGGATCAAATGACTCCAGCACGACGCAGTCGAATACGACGTTTAGTCAAACGTCTTGTGTGGGACGTGTAACCGACCGTCCGACCAATCAGCCGAATTTTGTCCGACTCTGGGCCACAGGGCACCTCCACCTTACGCGGCGCAGTCAATAACGTCGGTAATGGGGTAATGAAGATCGCCTCGGGCAGCTTCCCTACAGTGGTGGCCGAGTATTACTGCTTTCCCTCCTAGTCCGGGAGCAGGAGTATTGAATTAGATGCTAGCGGAACAGCGGACCCACAGATTATTTTTGGTCCCTCGACTTTATTGCCGGCGCGCGCGACGAGATTGCGGGTAGACGAGGTGCTCCAGGCGACGACGACGACGACATATTGACGCCAAAGATAGCTCCCACGTTGGCCAGGGCGTGCCGTGGGCAGGCAGGGGGGACAGACAGACAACAGACAGGCCAGCAGAGGAAGAGCGGGCAGACAGAGCGGGCAGAGCGGGTAGGGGTGGCAGAGCGGGCAGCGGTTGTACGACGTCAAACCAAGGCAGGCCACCAGCCCCTCGTGAACAGGTGTGGCAGGCGCTAGCCCCGGATAAACTGTCTGGATTCGACGCTGCGAGTGGCAGAGGTGGCTTGACCGACAGCATCGGCAGAAAAGGCGAAGGCTTGGCTGCACGAGGGAGGCTCCAATACGAGAGCGGGTCCTGTGGCCGCCGGTGGCCGCCGTTGATCGCTGCCGGACTGTTCGAGTGACGCCAGCGCGCCTGCTCGAGGGGCGCGGCGCGGCGCTGAGGCATGGAGGCATGCAGCCATGCAGCAGAAGGGCCAGCGAAGGCGGCCAGAAGGCAGGCCGACATGCAATGGAACAGCAGATCATGTCGACGACAGTCAGCCTGGGGCCCTCGAGCAGCGCCAATGCCCGCGACGAGCCCTCTGCTCATGGATGCAGCGTGTGGCGTCAGGCCGGGGACCCTCCTGACGCACCCGACCAAGTCTCATGCGCCTCTGAACAATGCGACCCAGCGCCACACCATGCAGATAAGCGAATACTCCACCTCGCCCTTGGCGTGCGTGGGCTGCCTCCGCCTTTCGCTGGACCGCCCTGGCATTGCAATGGGAGGGCGAAGATGAAAACGACCTGCTCTTCCGCAGGAAGAAGGGGGACGACGTCGTCCTCATCAATCTCTCCAGCAGGCTCCACGCGGCCAGCAATCTGTCGAGCGCCCTCCCCCAGCACCCTCCGCGTGCAGCAATTTGCAGCGGGCTCCCCCGCCCAGTCCTTTGACGCCGGCCCTCGTCGTCGCTCGGCGCGGAGATAGAGCAGTGGCGCTTAGGCCACTTCACTCCGAGTAGACCCAAGGGCGGGAGACGACCGCCATGCACGCCGCTAAGACTCCACCCAGAAATCCTAATCCTGTGACTTGACGCTTGCTATCCACTCTTTGCACTCGCAACCGCGCCCCTGCCCGTACCTTCTCTCCGCGCTGCTGAGTAACCCGCCGGATGACATTTCTCTGATTCCCTCTTAGCCTCTGCCACCCCCAGCCAGCCCAATGCTGCCCAGTTGTGCACATCATGGACTCTCCTTCCCCCGACTCTCTGGACCTACACAACCCGGGCTCCGTCCAGGCCGATCAGTGGGACAATTCCGTCGCAGACGACACGCCCGACGCTGCTGAACACCCGTCGCCAATCAATGACGATGATGCCGACCAACCGCAAAAGACCACTGCGCCCATGCAGAAGCGGCGGAGGGTGACGAGAGCTTGCGACGAGTGCCGGAGGAAGAAGATCAAATGTGATGGCAAGCAGCCGTGCACCCATTGCACCGTCTACAGCTATGGTGCGTCTCATCCCGAATGCGCCCTGACCCTTGCCACGCGCATTGTCGCAACTGACATCATGCAGAGTGTACCTATGACCAACCGTCGAATCGCCGTCGCAATGCTGCCCCGCAGTACATTGAAGCCTTGGAGGTGCAGTTGAAGCGCGCAAAGGCCTTGCTTTCCATTGTGCTTCCCAACCTTGACCTGAATGACCCCACCGTCGACGCTCACCTGCAGAATGGCATGCTCCCTCAGACGTGGATGGGGCCTCCGCGTGCTCCCCGAACCGTCCCGCAGCCCATGCCCCAGCGGCAAGACGAGCACTTAAGAGAAGAGCCCCAAGATGCTCATCTTGAGTCCATGGTAAAAGCCACCGGCCAGCTTGACCTCGATGAAGACGGACACTGGGATTTTCACGGCCACTCGTCGGGCCTTAGCTTCATGCGAAGATTTCAACAGCAGTTTGGTGATCTTATTGCTCCACCAGGAACATCGCCCTTTATCAAGTATCGTCCCATGTCGCAAGTCTTCGACTCCCCGTCGTCTGCGCAGCAATCGCCAGCGGACACCTCCAATGTGCAGCCGTCAGGCCTCGATCTGCCACCCAAGAAGGTCGCGAAAGCACTGTGCGACAATGCTCTGATTGATGCTGGCGCCCTATTAAGAGTCGTGCACATACCCTCCTTCTACAAATCCGTGGATCGGGTTTATGAACTAAGCCCTGAAAATTACGGACACGCAGAGAACACATTTTTACCATTGTTGTATTCCGTCTTAGCCCTCGGGACTCTCTTCTCCAAGAAGGATTCCGAACTCGATGAGGTCGGCTATGAGACCACAATCGACGAAGGGTAGGGTTTGCGCCTTCTCCACATCGATATCTGCTAACAATAGGCAGCTTCAAATACTTCAAAGCCTCGCGCCAGCTACTAGATATTGCAGATTGTCGAGATCTCACCTCATTGCAAGCCATCATCTTCATGATCCAATTCTTGCAGTCCTCCGCCAAGCTTTCAACCTGTTACGCGTACGTTGGGGTTGCCCTTCGAGCCGCGCTCCGTATGGGTCTACATCGATCTTTCAACATCAACTTCAGCCCGATTGAGGCGGAAACGCGAAAGCGTGTCTTTTGGGTCATACGCAAATTGGACACATATGTCGGCGCAATGCTCGGACTTCCCGCATTCTTGAGTGACGACGACGTCGATCAGGATTGGCCTACCGAGGTGGATGATGAATATATCACCGAGACAGAAATTAGGCCCATGCCAGAGGGAAAGACCTCCCTTATCGCAGGTGCCAATGCTCACACCCAGATTGTGCAGATTCTTGCGAAGATTTGTAAACATGTGTATCCGCTCAAGGGTACCAAGTCGGAGGGCAAAAACTCGGTCACATACTCGGTCAGCTATTCCAAGATCCGTGAGATCGAGCAGGACATGCAGAACTGGCTTGATCGGTTACCGATGGCACTGAAGCCAGGTGGGGAGGCTCCCCCGACTCTTGTCAGGTAAGCCCAATTCATGTTGATTCCCCGTGTCGGCCGAAAGCTAACTTAAAGCAGGGTCCAACAGCTTCTACGAATGGCTTATGCACATGCACAGTTGCTGCTCTATCGTCCCTTCCTCCACTATGTGTCACAGGCCTCTAGAAGCAAGACTGACGACCAGAGGGCGTTCGCTTGCGCCTCCGCTTGCATTAGCGTTTCGCGCAACATCATCCACATCACGTCTGAGATGAAAAAGAATGGGTTGCTTATTGGAGCATACTGGTTCTCTATGTATACAACCTTTTTCGCCATAATCTCTATCCTCTACTTTGTTCTGGAGAATCCGGACACGCCCACAAGCTACGAGTTGTTCCGAGATGCCCTCGAAGGCAAGAATGTGTTGGCACATTACTCGAAAAGAAGGATGGCGGCAGACAGATGCACTGCCACACTCACCGTGAGTTACGCCACTTTAAGAGTACATTCACGCTAATGCGATCCCCAGACTATTTTCGATAGGCTGCCAGACAACATCAAGAATGGAGCGGATCCTGGGCCGACCAAGAAACGTCGTCCGGGAAGCTCACCGCAGTCGGTTCATTCACGCCCAAATATGCTCAAGCAGGAGGAGTTCATCCCGATAGGACCTCGACGCGCCAGCACCTTTCCAGAATCAATGCCGAACAGCCATCGAACCACGCTTGGTCAATCGCTGCCACTTTCGCAGGCTCACTACGCAAATCTTGGTCTTGATCCCTACGGATCGCCGTCACGATCGAGCTCCGACTTTCTTGATTCAGCCCCGAGTCTAACACCGACATCTACCACTAACAGCAGTGTTGGGGGGTTCGGGGTTGCTCCAGGACATGCGCCACAACATCCAGGCCAATCTTTCCCGTCTACGCCGCTTTCATACATGGATTCTGCAGGTGTAAACGTTCCATTATCAGATATGTCAGCAATGATGTTTCCTTCCACAGATCCTTTTGCGTATCCGAATCAACCGATGACGACTTTCGAGAACAGCCACAACTTGCCAGGTTTTGAAACCAAAGGATCTTCTCCGGTGGTCATGAATCTTCCTTATCAAGTCTCCGGTATCGACGTGAAACCGCATCCCGCGAACTTCGGCCCTGCAGCCCTGGGATCCCACCCGCGTCCTCGGACCGATAATGATGTCCAACTGTATGGTCCGATGCCAATGTATCTCATGCAAGGCGCTCAGCTCGCTGGAGCGCAGCCCCAGGGGCAACGGTTCTTCCAGTCTCAACAGCCCCCATCGAATATAGCACGAGGAGACAGTTCCAACGTGAACCTCGACGACCTGTTCGGCGGAGACGAATGGGCAAGCACATTCATGGATCAAGGGCTGGGACTCAGTGGTCCTGGCACGGGGTATGGATCGAACCCTGCTTTTGGTCCTGGAGGCCCCGGGATGGCGGGCTGGCGCTGATCTGCTGAAACTCATTTGGATGGGACAATTAGTTCTCTGCATGTGCGACAGACTAAAAGGACTGCGGAGAAGAGTCAGAAATTTTCAAAGCACAGGCAGAACTGGTGCAGTTCAAGAAAGCGAGTCGGAGTGAAGAGTCTCAACAATTCGGAGCAATGGACTACGAAAATCGACCGACAATCTAGTCTGAGAAAAGCAGTTTCGCGACACAAAGACGCTAGGAACTCGAGAAAAGAATGCAGGTGTAGCAAAGCTGCAGTAACATGCGAGTGGGGACTGATTAGACGACCAAAAAGAGATACCCAAAGACTCTATCAGGCTGGTCCAGACATGAGAGCAGGATCCTCTCGGGCAAGGTACACATGGTTGCCGGCCTAATTTTCTTTTCTTATACCCATTCGTATTTTCATATACCCTGTTCAAAAACTTCCGTTAATTTTATTGGGTCTTTAATCTTGGCATCTAGCGGCGGGTTGCCGGCGGTGTTTGGCTCGATCCGGGAAAGGCTTGAATGAAAGGGATGACACCAATACCATAGAGCATGTCATTTGGCGCTATGGAGCTAGGAACCATGTTTCTCGACACGCTGAGATGGTTGCTTGGCCATGGCCTGGGATTATCTGTAGATGACTGATGACCACAAAAGCCGAGCTCCTTAGCGGGCTGTACGTATCGATTTGTCAATAGAATAAAAGCGCCAAAACCCACCACGCTGGTTCTGTTCCGATTTCGTGAGCAATGCTGTGGCTGCTGTGGCGTCTGGTCGCTAGCTAGTCGCCGCTTCCCCATCTGTGCGCGTGGCTGCAACTTCGCCACAGAACCTCACTCGAGCTTTGATGTGGTCATCTGACCCGCCATCAGCCTCAACGTTCCGTCGCCCTTGACTCACCCACCACTGAACTAACATTAGCAACCCCCATCGCCCAAGGCTCCAGCACTTCCAGTCGAACCAGTCACAGTCCTGACTCAAGCTGCCTCCCACACAAATAATCCAATTCTTCAAAATCCGGCCACTTCCCAGGCTTCACTCCAAACCCTCCATTCCCAACATAGCTCGCCCACATATTGCCAAAGGTCTAACCTCATCTATCGCCATAATGTCAAGCCGACGCGGCGGCGGAGGCGGCGGCCGCTCCCGCAACCCAAAAGACCTCCCGCGCGACCAGCAAATCTCGCGTAAAGTCTCGTGGCTGCTCCGACACGGCGCACAGCAAGAAGGCCTCACGCTGGGCAAGGGCGGCTACGTGAATGTGCAAGACGCACTCAACACACGCGCCCTACGCACGCTCAACATCTCGTTCGCGGAGCTGCGGCAGGTGGTGGCCGACAACGACAAGCAGCGCTTCAGCATGATCGTCGCTGCGCGGCTGGACGACGCATCGGCCCTGCAGTCGCCGCCTGTCGAGAAGCTCGAGGCCGAAGCGTTTGACCCCATCCCAGAGTCCGAGGAGCCGCGAGATTATCTGATTCGCGCGAACCAGGGGCACAGTATCAAGGTCGATGCTGAGGGCTTGCTGGTGCCCATCACGCGCGAGGCGGGGAATGTGCCCGAGTGCTGCGTGCATGGCACAGATGAGGCCGCTTGGAGGCTGATTGTCAAGTCGGGCGGCTTGAGGAGGATGGGCAGGAATCATATTCATTTCGCGGCGGGCTTGCCGAAGGGGTTCACGAGCGTGGTGGATGGAGCAGAGGAAGAGGAGGAGAAGGAGCAGCCGCCTGTGATATCGGGGATGCGAAAGTCGAGCACTGTGTTGGTATATGTGGATGTGGATGCAGCGCTCGAGGCGGGGATCAAGTTCTTTGTCAGTGAGAACGGAGTAGTGCTGAGTGAGGGGAATGAGAAGGGGTTTCTGCCATACGAATTTTTCAGGAGGGTCGAAAGTCGGAAGAAGAGGGGCGGGGTGCTGATGAAAGACGGTGTGCTACCCGAAGGAGCGCAAGTCAATATTGAGGAGTGGGAACAGGAGGTTGGAGATGTGGATAGAGGAAAGAAAAGGGGGAAGGGGAAGAAGGCTAGAGGCGAGAAGGCAAGAGTGAATGACGATAGTAGAGATACGTTTGCAGGGATGTGAAGAGTATCCTTTGAGGATGAGATTCTAAAAGTGGTCGGGAATGAATGCAAAAGTTATCTTTCGGAGCTGGACGGCTTCAACAAGGCTACAAGACGTATGCGATAGACATATAATACTTAGAAACATCCATGTAGTATTCTCGGAATACGTGGTATGGATGACGAATATTACAGAAATTGAAACTCCTGCCGCCTGTGTTCCCCTTCACACCATAATGATACTTCCAAAGCGATAGGTGGAGATGTAGCCACTCCCGGATTTGACTCACCGCCGACTCACTCGCCTAGTTTTCACTGACGTCATGATTTGTCTCTATTCCGATGCTTCTAAATAAACTATCCAAACACCCCACGGCCAGTTTGCAGTGGAAGAGAATCCAGGCTCTCGTCTAGAGCTACGGTCATATCGTGTTCACCGCCCCAATCTGACCACGCTAGCCGTTCTTGCGAACTGCGTCCAAATTGATCGCTTATCTGGTCGCTGCTATCTAGTCCAATATCTATGACATGCACTCCCAAAAGCCTGCGGTGTGACGGCGTTGACCGGAAATCTATGTTGACTTATGAGTGCTCCTACTTGGCTGCAGGTTCTATCTATGTGAAACATCGTTGACGAGCAATGCAAACGGAGCCGAGGAAAATGCTTTGAAGTCACACAAGCAGTGATAGAAGTCCGCCAATGTTATACAGTGGCCGTCATTTATTCGGCGCTAGACTCGAAAGAGGCCGAAAACGACGTGGATGTTTTGCGGAAAGTACAACCGGCACATACAATATGCTCAGTGGCATTTATCCATACGCAACAAGTTATCGCAGCTTGGGAAGTTGCAAACTGATACTGACGGAGCTTTGAGTATGTGTTACTTGCTCATGGGTGCACGACGAAGCAGATCAAGTCACGGCGAGGTGGGGCGCCTGCAAGCTGTCCAGCCAATGAGACGTGGCACACAATGACCGAACTGCCAGACACGCAAAGCTGTGCGCAGACTGAGAGCCCAACGAACAAGCGGGGAAATACAAAAACCAAGTTGAGCAGTTCACAACGAGGCCACCAGACTGTTTCATTGACTTTGAGAACGTGGAAGAGACGGGCGTGTACCACGGTTGGTAGCCGGAAGGCGCAACGGCGCGGTGGAAACTGCGACTCATCAGTTTTCGTCGCTGCCTACCGTATATCGCGAGCCCCGTTTGGGATGGCGCAACCCTGAGCGATCCGGACCAAGGAGCTTGCCGAATGGCCCGTTATGCCTCTCCCATCGGAGACGCACATTTACTGAATACGGCGACGATGGCACTGCGACAGGCCGACGCTGGTGGAGGCTGAGGAGGTGGACGGGGTCCAGGTCTGGGTCTGGGTCCATGTCGCGCGATATGGAAATGAAGAAAAAGAAACGGGCAGACGGCGCTAGTTTGCAGCCGCACGTAGATCAACGGGAAATCATGATACCAGCCGTCAAGCGAGCCGTTGCGGGTTCCGCTGACATCCGCATGCGATCTGCGACACAGGACGGGGGGTGTTTGATGCAGTGATGCAGTGATGCAGCGCTGCACAGTGAATCCTCACCGTCGAGGGCCCGGGGGAGAGAGTGGAGAGAGGCGGGCGCCGTTTGCGCCGTGTGCACCTGAGGCCCGCTGGGTGGTTCAGCCTTGCCAAAAGATGCGAGCGCGGCGGCTGGTTGGATGCACGGCAGCAGCTGCCTGGGCGCAGGGCCACCGTCGAGGCCTGGCATTGGGGAGGAAGGCGCTGACGTGGCGGGTCGGGCAGGCAGCGTCGTCGAGGTGTTGATGCTGTTTCCACGCAGTTCTCGCCGTCGACGACCGAGGTTGCTTGGCTTGGATGATGCTCGTGGGAGCTGTGGGAGCAGGCCCGCGTCCGCAAGACACCTGAACCTGAAAGAAGCACCGCACGGCGGCCGCCTTGGGCGCAATCCGGCTAGCGCGAGAGAAGCCGGCCCGCACGGACACCTGTCCTGTCCCAAGTCAGAAGTCGCGATGTTGGCGCGACCTCTTGCCCGTCCGCGTCGCGCTGCA
Source organism: Polyplosphaeria fusca (assembly GCA_010093805.1). Lineage (NCBI taxonomy): Eukaryota > Fungi > Ascomycota > Dothideomycetes > Pleosporales > Tetraplosphaeriaceae > Polyplosphaeria > Polyplosphaeria fusca. The sequence goes on along the minus strand of ML996107.1, from coordinate 227,135 downwards.
CTCAGTTCCCGGCCATGACGACGAGGTCGCGGCAGTCCGCAGCGCCCGGCAGCACCTCTTCAAGACGCGACGGCGCGTGGTCGGCGCAGGCCACGGCAACATCGAATTTTCCTTCTCACCCTGAAACGGGTCCGTGCGGCGCCAAGGTCGCTCTTTCCTCGCTAGCTCCCAATTTACTTTATAAAGGCACCTCATAGATAGCGGACACACAGCCCACATTCTCCGAGCCAGTCCACCACGCCCAGCCAGCGCCCCCCTTAGCCGCCTGGCCCTTGACCGCGTCACGTGACACCAACACTGCGTTCACTCACACACGCGGGGCGCGACCCTCATGGCTCCTTCGCCTCTTGACCTGCTGCCGTAATTTCTAATAAAGCGCGATCGCACCCCCACTGCGACCGCTCTCTCACCACCGCCAACATGAGGTACGCAGCAGCCCGCATGCGCATGTCCGAGAATGCCCGCTAACGATGCGATAGTGGCACGAGATTGGATCGTCTCGTAACGTAAGTGCACCCCGGTCGTCTCTTGTATCATCCACCTCGCGTCGCATGCTCTATGCATTGCCCACCCGTCTCTCGCCTCTCCCCTTCCCTCGCCCGCGTCGCCCGCCTGCCGTGTTTTGATACTCGCTGCCCCCCCGAACGCGTCGCTGACCTCTGCCAAGACTCTTAGAGACCGGAAGTACTGCCCTGATCCGGAACACGGCAGCAGACCAGCTAGCCGACGTCCAGAAACAACATCCAGATGAACTCTTCAATCTGCTAACTCGCGTCATCCCGTATCTGCGATCAAAGAGCTGGGATACCCGTGTTGCTGCTGCGAGGGCCGTGGGAGGCATCGTCGGCAATGCTGAAAAGTTCGATCCAAACGCTGAGGATGATCCTGTCAAGTCCGACACCAACGGCCATGTCAAGTCCGACGATACAAACGGCCACGTCAAGAAGGAGGAGAATGGCGACGACAGCCTCACCCCCACCGACGACCAACTCAACCTCGGCACGCTCGACCTGCGCCTCATCGTGCAGTATGGCAAGAAGCTCCTCGGAAGCGCTGGAAAGGAGTACGACTTCAAACTTGCCGCCATGGATCCCGGAAAACGACTTGCACATCAAAAAGACACGCTCAAAAAGCGTCTCGGTCTTGGTGGCGAGTACACCGAGGACGACTTGATGACTGACAACGATATCGCTGTGGAGCCTACCCGCGCACAGACACCGGCGATTCACCGCATTGACACGACCGTGGCACGTTCAGAGAGCCACGTATCAGCGACCATGACGTCTTCTCCACCTGGAGCCACTCCAACAGGCGAAAGCCAATCAGGACTGAGCAAGCGTCAGCTGAACATGCTAAAGCGAAAGGCCAAAAAGGATGTCCAAAATCGCGCGAACAAGGTCCAGATCGTTGATTTGGGACCACGACGGACCAGCTCTCAGACCGACTATCCTCAGACACCCGCAACTGCGCAACCGCATCCCGTGAAACAAGAGCCGAAAGCGGAGGAAGGTGAAGACGGCAATGGTGTCGGAGACTACTTTTCCCTGGATCGCAAGGGCGGTGACGACGACACCAAGTTCGTCAAGGAATTCAAAGGCGCCGCCGTGCCGGACAAGTCCTCCTTCCAAACAGAGGCCGAAGAGAGCGGTTTGGAATGGCCGTACGAACGTGTCTGCGAATTTCTTAGCGTGGAGTTGTTCGACCATACATGGGAGATTCGACACGGTGCTGCTATGGGACTGCGAGAAATAGTCCGAAACCATGGAGCCGGTGCTGGACGAGTCAAAGGCAAATCGCGATCACACAACGATGAGCTGAACCAATTATGGCTGAACGACTTAACGTGTCGCATATGCTGCGTTCTCATGCTCGATCGGTTCGCAGATTACACCTCCGACAGTGCAATTGCGCCGATTCGAGAGACTGCCGGCCAAGCCTTGGGATCTGTCCTGCAGCATCTTTCTACGAGCAATGTCGTAGCAGCATTTCAAGTTCTATTCCGGCTTGTTACGCAAAAGGAATTCGACGAAAAAGAAGGAGCGTGGCAGCTATGCCAGGGCGGCATGATTGGCCTACGGTACCTCGTGGCAGTCCGAAACGATCTTCTTCTGAACAACGACACTCTCATGGACGGAATGCTTGATGCGGTGAATATTGGTCTCGCCAACTTTGACGATGATGTCCGTGCAGTCAGCGCTGCAACGCTGATTCCTGTGGCCGAGGAAGTTGTCGAGACGAGGCCTAAAGCTCTCAAACCCCTCATGAACGAGATATGGGCCTGTCTTTCGAGCTTGCAAGACGATCTGAGCGCGAGTACTGGTGCCATCATGGACTTGCTCGCCAAGCTTTGCAGTTTCACACCCGTGCTGGACGCTATGCGCGCAAATGCCGAGGATGATCCCTCCCAGTCCTTCCAGGAGCTCGTACCGCGCCTGTTCCCGTTCCTGCGCCACACCATTACAAGCGTCCGAGCAGCCGTTCTCCGTGCACTGCTCACATTCCTCAACATCGAGGGCCCCGGCACCGACGGATGGATTGACAGCAAAACTCTGCATCTCGTCTTTCAAAACATCCTCTTGGAGCGCAACGACGGAGTCTTGCGACTCTCGCAACAGCTTTGGAATGCTATTATTGACCGCCTTGGTCGCAATGCCGATGAAGTGGCTACACACATGGAGCCTATTCTGGGTAACCTGATCCCCTTGGCTCTCACTCCCATCGGTGTTTCGCGCCATTCAATAGCGATGGACTATTCGCTGCTAGTCAAGCCTTCCGGCCACGTCTTTGGTCCTCCTGCACATGCTCAACCTAGCCGTAAGTCTACACCACCAGGAGGCAGTAACGACATGTCCAACAAGAGGCGGAAGAAGTCGCGATTCAGCAAGGAAGACATGATGACACCCACAGCCTCCCCAAGCCACAATGTCGACGGACATATGATGAGCGGAGATATCGAGCTTGTTGGAGTCGATGTAATGATCCGTTCTAGGATCTCTGCAGCACAAGCCCTTGGAAAGGCAATTGCAACTTGGCCCGAGACGTCAAGGGAGCAGACTTTCAAGTCGAAACTGCTACCACACTTGTCTTCTAGAAATTCTACGACGCAGATCTGCGCCGCTATGATTATAGAAGAGTTTGGACGAGCTCTTGGAGCGCAGGATGCCCTTGCTGCAGCATTTGCAGCCGCACTTCAACCGATCGTGGAAGGAGAGCGCCCAAGTGCATATGAAGACCTCGTTCCAAAGCTTCTCATCGTGAGGACGCAGTGCACCGCTCTTCTCAACATTTTCCGCGAACACAACGTCCAAAACGTGCCCCAGATTGCGGTCATCGTCCAGGGCGACCCATCGGCCAGCCAATACGCATTTTCTACGGCAGACGCCGACAAGATATTGACTGTGAACTTTGAGAAGCTTAAAAAATCCCTCACTCCTGCGGCACGCATGGTCGTTGCCCCGCAACTGGAAGCTGCCAAGGCAGAACTGGAGAGCTCTTTGCAGGAAGCCAAGGATATCAAGGAGGAGCGAGATGTACGCATCAGGGCGGCAGCAGCTGGTGCGATGATTGCCTTGGATTCGCCGCCTAGCAAGCCTGCTTTGACCATCAAAGCGATGATGGACAGTGTCAAGAAAGAGGAAAACGTCGATCTGCAGAAGCGCTCAGCCAACGCTGTCGCGGGACTTATCTTCCATCTCGTCAACACCAATAGGAAGGTGGTGGTCAAGAAGGTTGTGGGCAACCTTATCAAATTCTACTGTATGGAAACCGCGGAGACGCCCGAATTCCGCGGCCAGTCACACGTAGAGACCGGCATCCTCACTCTCAAGAAGGACGAGGACATTCGCGATCATCCGGATGCAGCAAAATTTGCGGAAGAATCGAAGGCCGCGCGCATCACAAAACGTGGTGCACGCGACGCTCTCGAACGCGTCGTCGAAAAGTTTGGCGCAGACATCTTCGACAAAGTCCCTGTGCTTCAAGAGCAAATCGAGCAGCCAATCAGGGAGGCATTCACTCCCGAATCTCTGCCCGCTGATATTGGCAATGAAGACAACGATTTTGGTCAATCGGTCGTGGATGGATTGTCAACGCTTCGAGCCCTCGTTGGAAAACTACATCCTGATGTTCGGGGCTTCGTTGTCGACCTGCTTCCACTCATCGCCAAAGGTCTGCAGTCGAGACTCTACGTTTTGAGGTATGCAGCTGCAAAGTGCTTTGCGACTATTTGCAGTGTCATGCCTGTTGAGGGCATCACAATGCTTGTCCAGACTGTTCTTCCGTCAATCAGCAACCCTCTCAATGTCCACTTCCGCCAAGGAGCCATTGAATGCATCTACCATCTTATCCACGTGATGGAGGACGGCATTCTACCATACGTCATCTTCCTCATCACACCCGTTTTGGGACGGATGAGCGACTCTGACAACGACATCCGCCTCTTGGCAACAACGAGCTTTGCTACTCTCGTCAAGCTTGTGCCTCTTGAGGCTGGTATTCCTGATCCCCCCAATCTACCCGAGTCGCTCCTGAAGGGACGAGACCGAGAGCGCAAGTTTGTTGCCCAAATGCTCGACGCGAAGAAAGTGGAGCCATTTGATATGCCCGTTGCTATCAAGGCAACCCTTCGACACTATCAGCAGGACGGTGTCAATTGGCTGGCCTTCCTCAACCGGTATAACCTGCACGGTATTCTCTGCGACGACATGGGTCTTGGAAAGACGTTGCAGACCATTTGTATGGTCGCGAGTGACCATCACCTGCGCGCCGAAGAGTTTGCAAAGACCCAGGACCCTTACTACCGGCGACTACCGACGCTGATCGTGTGTCCACCGACTCTTTCTGGACATTGGCAGCAGGAAATTCGACAGTATGCACCATTCCTTACGTGCGTCGCGTACGTTGGCCCTCCTTCCGTTCGTCGGCAACACCAATCCGAGCTCGACAAGGTCGATGTTGTCATCACGTCCTACGATATCTGCCGAAACGACAACGATGTCATCTCGCCCCTCAGCTGGAACTATTGTGTCCTTGACGAAGGCCACCTGATCAAGAACTCCAAATCTAAGACAAGTCAGGCCGTAAAGGGGCTTCAATCGAATCACCGACTTATTCTATCCGGCACACCTATTCAGAACAACGTCCTTGAGCTGTGGTCACTCTTTGACTTCCTCATGCCTGGTTTCTTGGGTTCGGAGAAGGTCTTCCAGGAACGCTTCGCCAAACCAATTGCCGCTTCGCGCTTCGCTAAGTCCTCGTCTAAGGAACAAGAGAAGGGTGCACTAGCGATCGAAGCCTTGCACAAGCAAGTCCTTCCTTTCCTCCTTCGTCGACTCAAGGAAGAGGTGCTCGATGACCTGCCGCCGAAGATTATACAAAACTACTACTGCGACCTTTCAGACCTGCAGCGCAAGCTGTTTGAAGATTTCACCAAGAAAGAAAGCAAAGAGATCCAATCGAAGGCAGGCCAGGCGGATAGGGAGAGCAAACAACACATCTTCCAAGCGCTTCAGTACATGAAGAAGTTGTGCAATTCGCCTGCCATGGTCATCAAGCCTCAACACAAGCAATATGAGGCAACGCAGAAATACCTCAAGTCGCACAATACGTCACTAGAGGACATTGCGCATGCTCCAAAGTTGAACGCCTTGAAGGATCTTCTCATAGACTGCGGTATCGGCGCTGCGGATGCGGAAAAGGCCAATACGAATATGAACGGCGATCTCCCTGAGGCCGTCTCGCAACATCGTGCTCTCATCTTCTGCCAAATGAAGGAGATGCTTGACATGGTGCAGCGGAACGTTCTGGAAAAACTCCTGCCCAGCGTGCAGTTCATGCGAATGGACGGCGGGACCGAGGCCACAAAGCGTCAGGATATAGTCAACAAGTTCAACTCGGATCCATCGTACGATGTTCTCCTCCTCACGACTGCTGTTGGTGGTCTAGGTCTCAACCTGACGGGTGCGGATACTGTCATCTTCGTTGAGCACGACTGGAACCCACAGAAGGACATCCAGGCCATGGACCGCGCCCATCGAATTGGCCAGAAGAAGGTAGTCAACGTGTACCGAATCGTCACGCGCGGTACCTTGGAGGAAAAGATCTTGAGGCATGTTCGCCATATCTCCAATTCCTTTCATCTTGCTAACATGAGTCTAGTCTCCAACGCTTCAAGATCGACGTGGCCAGCACTGTTGTCAATCAACAAAACGCCGGGCTGGGTTCCATGCAGACGGACCAGATCCTGGACTTGTTCGACGTATCTGCAGACTCTGCCGATCCATCCGCATTACCACCTCCCCCTACCAATGACGAAGGTACCGGCATCGACGAGAACGACGCGGTGGATGCGACGGGCGAAGTACGCGAGAAGGGCAAGAAGGGCTTCCTCGACGAGATCGGAGAGCTCTGGGACGAGAAGCAGTATGAAGACGAGTTCGACCTGCAGGGTTTCCTGGGCAAGATGAAGGCCTAAACTCCTTACCCCTTATCCATTAAGCCACCTCTTTCTTTAGGGTTCTCATGGAGATTGGTTCGGTTGCATAGCGCACGGACGGAGTTCTCCACGTGGATTTTCACCTGCATTTATCGGTGTGACAAGGGGGTCTTTGTTTTTAGCATGGCGCTGGATGGATGGATTGGCTCTTTTTGAGCTTTCGGGATGTCCCCCTCCGGACATGAGCAACTTGCATCTGGGCAGGCCGTGATGGGATTGAATAGGATAGCACATCCGGAACCAATCTACAGATTCACTTTCCATAACATTTCAAAGCTCTGGTCCTTGCGTGGTCGTGTCCTGATTCGATTAAGCAAAGTACAGACTTGGCTTTGTGAATACGCTCGTCTTCTAGGATAGGATTGGTGCGCACGTGTTCAAGCCGACATTCGGATACTCGGTGTGAAATTGTTGCTATGTGTCTCATCTCAATCAGGGAATCTTTTCCTCACGATCATCACGCCCGTTTTTCTCGGTCCCAGCCAGCTTTACAGCGACACCACATGCAAGCCGCCTGTTGAATCTAGATCTCGTGGTATCACAAAGATGCCGACAACGGCATGTCGGCAACAACATGTAAGTCGCAAAGGGCGTCCAATTGGATTGATGGGCTAGGAAACGGGCCGCTGTGACGCCAGTCGATCTTATCACGCAACTGCCCATCTTCCTAAAAGTCATGATCAGTAGTCATTCCCGCTCGACGAAGGAGGCGATTCTCTGACAGGACACTAATTGAACTAGCCAGATCCAATGGATCAGCAGACTGAGATGCTTCGCAGAGACTCGGCATAATCCTCGCCATGATCTTGATCTTAGCGAAGCACCAACACAAGCCTCACAAGGCTCGAACTAGAGAGTTTAGGCCCTGGTATGGATAAAGGCAGATCAATGGCCGGTTACACTTTCCTGTTCCGTCGCCCTGTAGGACCCACACTTGCGTGGGAGGCAATACATTGCGATCTAGCCAATCGGGGACTTGATGCCAGATGCCGATACCACAGGGAAGGACATTGCGATAGGACCATTCTTCCGACAGTCACGAGCACACCAGATAGTTGTTTAGGAGCGTGCGGGGTATGGCGTTTTATAATGAGGTAGTTGCGCTGTGTGGGAATGGAGGAGTCTCCAGACCTCTTGCATCGTCATGTCCAAGGTTCGCGTCGGAGCTGTGCAGTCTGAGCCGGTATGGCTTGATCTCGAAGGCAGCGTTGACAAGACCATTGCTTTGATCAAGTCGGCGGCGAGTGATGGTGTCAAGGTCCTTGGGTTTCCAGAGGTGTGGATTCCGGGGTATCCATGGTATTTGTGCCTCAGTCTGCGCTCCTCTTTCGATTCCTGACGTAATGAACACAGGGGGATATGGACAACTTCGGTCATTGGTATTGTTTCTAGTACTGAAATACTCTGGTCCTGTCTTCGGACTGATGCAAAGCAGGAAACGTCGAGATGATCCACGAGTACATGCATAACTCTTTAGGTAAAGAATCTACGCAGATGCGCCGGATCCAAGAAGCGGTAAAGGAGGCTGGTATGTTCGTGGTGCTGGGTTACAGCGAACGAGATGGAGCTAGTCTTTACATGGCCCAGTCCTTCATCTCACCAGAGGGCGAAATCGTTCATCATCGACGAAAGATCAAGCCAACCCATGTGGAACGCACGCTTTGGGGTGATGGCCAGGCGGACTCGCTTATATCCGTCGTAGACACTCCATTTGGCAGAGTAGGAGGACTTAACTGTTGGGAGCATCTGCAACCGTAGGTACATGGGCCTCACACCCCACGAAGGAAATGCTAAAGCAACATCATAGGTTGCTTCGCTACTACGAGTACTCGCAGGGCGTTCAAATTCATGTCGCGAGCTGGCCAGCAGAATTCGAGATGCCTGATCCGGATAAGCAACCATGGCTGTACCACGAAACCGGGGAGGCGAGCTACCGCGCGAGTCAATTCATGGCCATCGAGGGTCAGACCTTCGTGCTAGTCGCGAGCCAAATCATTACCGAAGAGAACCTGGAGAAGAACAATCTGCTTGGGAACCATGTAACCAAAACAGTGCGTGTTTCCGTCTCTTAGATTATGTAAAGGGCTAACAGTCGTGTAGCCTGGCGGTGGTTTCTCAATGATATTTGGTCCGGATGGGAAACCGCTATGCGAGCCGGTTAGAGTCGGGGAGGAGGCCATCCTCAAAGCCGATATTGATCTTCGGGACATCGATTATGCAAAGACATTTATCGACACAGTCGGACACTACGCGAGGCCGGACATGCTGAGCCTGTTGGTGAACCCGGTGGCAGCTAAGCATGTAACCACAATGAAATAAATAGTTCGTGCAGCCGCGCAATGAAGCCATATCATATAAAGGATGGAACAGACGAAGCTGGATCGATAAGTTGTCGCCAATCAACCCGCACAAAGGTCTTTTCGTCTGCTGCCAAGTCTTGTTGCTTCCACACAGCCAGTATTAAGCCTTTGATGATGTCATAGTTCCCTATGCGACGCTTTTCGCTCATGAGACTGAGAATATCCAGAATTCTTATGCGGTCGATGTCGCCCGTGGTATGGTAAGATATGATAAATAATGGCCAGGGACTTGTGCAGACTTCCATCCCCTCTAGTACCGCAAACCCTTTACCCACAAGGTCCTCGATCGCTCTTGGTGCAATGATCTCTCGCGGTGCAATCTGGTAAAGGTAGAGGGCAGCCCCTATCCGGTAGAATTCGGCAGTCAGAGTGATGCGCTGATGATCAATCGTTCCTGCCCTTTCGCCCATCTTGATATGTATTTCCTGCTCGAGATTGGAGAGCTTATTCTTGATGCGTATCGCAAGCTCCAAGACTTCTTGAGATGGTGACGGAGGATCCCACGGATAAAAATCTCTATAAGCACGAAGTTGGTTGACACAGGATATCAATCCGAGCAATTCAGTTGAACATCCAAGCGAGCCAATTATCTATGAGAGTTAGCCAGGCGCATTGGGAACACGGAGCGATGAACGCCGACGGGCCGCACCTGTTTGCTGTATCCCTCGCCCGAGGGAAACTGGATATCGAGAGTTTGATTCGGCAGACTCGTATTCGAGTGACTATAATTACTAAATGTATCATGATAGGCGAACCATGAAGCGAAGAAATCGAATGAAGGTAGTTTCTGATCTTGATTGGTCAAGGCACCGGCGATTGTCCTTGCTCCCTGGAGGTGGAGATGCCAAGTCGTATCAGAAGCGTCAAACACCTGCAGCACAATGGACTCTTAGAAAAGTCATACGAACCGGGTTTGTGCTACAGTACTTACACTGTACACGCACAACATCATGCATACTGCGAACTGGGATAGAATCGAACTTGCTTCGGACTGAAAGGACTCTTGAAGCGACTTGATAGCCTTCACTTTATGTCGCAATGCCTCTTCTGGTCTGTTTAGATGGAACGAGGACAATGCAAGTGTTGCTTGCAATAAGCTCGTGGCAGCTGCGTCAGACGAGGACAGCGCCATGGGAATAAGATCCAGCCTAAACCCATTCGTATCGTCGTCGATTGTCGTAATCATACGGGCCAATACCGAGTCATCTGCAGATGGTCAGCTCGGTTAGCGCGCAGGATATTAGAGATCGGCTTACAGTATTGTAGCAGGAAAGCATCCTGGTCGATCACTCCAGAGATTGATGAAACGGGGCGTGCGATCCTCAGGCCCTTGAGCCCTCTCTCTAGCCTCACCATGTCCTGCACATTGAGCTTTTGTCCTTTTACATCGTCCGATGTAGTATTCAAGAAGGAAAACTCGCCCCCATGGGTGACATAATTGGACGAAGGGCCCGGGTCAGCATAGTATTTCTTTTGCTTCCGCCTGCCGTCAACCTTGTCTGGCCAAGCTAGTTTCACCCCATAACCCTGGCAATGTCGATTGGATCGTGTGCAATTCGCACATGCGGGCAGGGCGCGATCACAGCCGACCTTCCGTTCTGTGTATGTCAGTCCCACATGAAGAAGTGGCGGGAGCAGCTCGCATCCCACCTTTGCAAGTCCAGCAGTTGTGCGCTGCCTTTTTCATCGAGGGTGCCGCTAGCTGCTGCATTCCATTGTTGGCGCCGGATGCCGTAAGAGACTCGCGTGAGGATGACGGAGATGGGGATGATTGAGCGAAGGGCAAGCCTCAGAAACGAATGTCCGATCCGGATGTAGTCGTGGCACGCCGCTTGATTGGGCGACTCACATTACTCATCCTTGCCGAACTCTATCACCCCTGCTAGAGCATGAGAGAGTGGGGTCCAGCTGCACTGCTATTGTACTGTAGTATCACCGTTGGTCTTGGAAAAGTCATTGATGGACATGTGAGGTGGTATATGGCACATATCCCCTGGAAAGTTTGCCTTGTTGTCTGCGATATACGCTTTGAACGCTTCCACGCCAAACTTTTGCTGACTAGATATACAATGTCGAAGATATTTCTGTACTACCCGGCTCCCTTTAGGTCCTCAATGTATTATGATAATCCTCGCGGTAGAGGGGCAACTCATGTGGGCCGTGATTGAAAGCTAACACCCAAGACATATATTCCCAAATGCCATACGACCAGCGCTCTGATGCTGCCTCCCTCTGATCGGCTTTACCGCCGAAGAGCCGGCCCTTCACATCGTTGCCTCGCTGTCAATAACCGCGCGCTTTTAATGCCTCATAATCTGGGTATCATTGCTGTCGTGAAGAACGTGCACAAAGATCAAACGGCTTCCAAGTTTTGCTCACTCCACGGCTGCACTTCGAAGGCGACTGTTCAAACTCCCGGCACGGCCCAGACCACCAGACGATGTTAGAGATGCACGCTTAGAGCTGTACGAGGTGTAAGGCTGCGCGCTTTTACCCCCAAAGTCGGCCGACACTTGCTTTTCGTAGGCGGGTGAGCTCTGTCGGTCAAGATTGTACCGTCGGTTGCTATCTCTAGATAAGAGGCTGCTCTCATTGGGGATACCGGACACAGTCGGTCGCCGCAGAGAAACAGTCGGTTGGAGGGCTGGTGAGGGCTGTAACTCCGGCATCGGCTCTCTGGATGTGTACTCTCTGCTGAAGCGACTCGATTTGTTCGATGCACGAATCTCTCGGAAGTCGGTCAATGCACGGGATGGCGCCCGCAGCGTTGGATCATCATCTTCATCGACGCCTGTGCGGCGAGTGCGAAGGCTCGTCCCAGCGCGACCCAGGCGGCTTGGAATCTGAGATTGAGAGGGAGTTGGTGGCTCTTGACTCGAGTCTCGAGGACTGCCATTGAGCAGGCTCGTCCGGCGAGCTTCAATGCGGCTCATGGCTCTGCTAGGGCTTGAACGGTTGATCGAGTTGCTCTCAGGTTCGATACTTTGCCGAATCGATGGTGACTCTCCGTTGATTTGAAGGCTCGGACGACGCGAGTTCGTTGTTACCGCTGAACGCAATGCTGGACTCTGAACAGCTACTTTGGGGTCGCTTAGGGAAATACACAGCTCTGTGAGGCTGCGGCAGATGTTGTCTGCTTTGCGGCGAACATGCCTATCGGGTAGTGTGGCCCCGTTGATGATGGAACTGGCCGAGATCAGTGTGCCCTGCGGTCCTGCGCTTCCTGTCATCTCCGCCAGCTCCAGAGCCTCGCTCGCTGTAGCGTCAAGCACACGAAAGACCGAGGGCGAAATATGCTGCTTGGCCTTTTGCAAAGCCTCTCTGAGCAGAGGGTGGACCTTGGGAGGCCGGTGCCCATCGTCGCTCTCATCGAGCCGAGTGTCGTTGACATTTGTCTTTCGCTGGTGCTGTGGAGAAGATGACGCCGTGGTCACAGATGTGTTTGCAGTTCTCGGACGCTCTCCTGAAGCACTAGACACGACCGCAGCCGATGTCGCTGGTATCTTGCCTCCCAGCTCAATCCTGCGGATCCGAGACTTCAGATCGTCCAGCTCGTCCCAGACCGAGGCAGCTGGACCTGTCGAGTCAATTGAGTCGGTTCCATCTGCCCGGGACCCGGTCTCTGCGGGTTGATCGACTTGGGGAGTCTCTGGATTGTCACGGGAAGATGAAAATTGCAGGTTTGACGGGCGATATGTTTGATTGCGGCTCGGGGGTGTATCAGGATACGACGGGCGCCGCCTTCCGTACTGAGCGATATACTGGGGCGACGAATCTTGCTCCTTGGAACGGGAATTGGAGCGTGAGGGCTGCGACGACAGGTCGAGAAGGCGCGATCGGGGGGTCTCGAGGGGGTTTGCGGGCGACAAGGGTGATTGCTCACGCTGGGCTCTTGCAATTGAGGCGGTGGAAAGTTGCGACGCTCGTCTGTGTTGTGATGCGGCCTTTGTGTCGATTGCGGAAGGTAGTCGGCTCGCATTTGGTGTTGTAGACGCCGACGAGAACGTGTTCGAAGGGAGAGACTGCCGGTTGCTGGAACGCGCTGCCGCAATGCGGGACTGGTCAAAGTCAGCGGGAACCATGGGCTTGTCGTGCCATGGCCATGGATGCAAGAGCCTAACATGTCCTGACGTGACGATGGATTGGACCCACCCGGTATCTGTCCAACCGCGAGGCTGGTTCTACTGCACTCTCCTTTGGGCTGTCTTCGGCAATGTTGAGGAACAGGTCCTCGCCCTGCTCGCCATCCGTGTTGGAGCGGTCAGACAAGCCGCGGGCATTCTGGTGTGGGCGAGCGTCCTCGGACTGGCTGAGCAGGCCAGAGTCGTACTCGGAGGAGCCGTCGACGGAGCTCTCCATGGGCCGATGTCGCGAGTCGCTGGCGGCGGAGGGTTGGCGCGAGAGGGTTGGTGTTTGTGTCTGGGTTGGCGGGGTGTTGTGATGGCGATGGGACGAATCCGCTGAGCTGTCGCGACGACGCGGCGACGTGACACCTGGTGGGACAAGACCGAGCTGCAAGAGTTGCTGCTGCGCAAAAGCAAAATCGGTCGGCTTCTGCGACCGGCGCGCGATGTCGACGGTGCCACGGGTGATGAGGGTGATGGGGGGGCCTTTGGACGTGTCTATGCCATGTCCGCTGAAGGACGCAGGAGGCCGTCGAGTGGCGGGCGAACGCGCCTCCTTGCCAGACGCGGCGGGCTGAGGGGAAAAGTATGAGGGCGAAGTGGCAGAGGACGTCGACACCAGGCTGGGGGTCAAGGTGGGAGTAGGGGGATCGGTGGCCCTCCTGCTGCGCGGGGATGTCGAGGCGCCGGCGGAGCTGGCGGTCGATGGCAGGCGCAAGAGGGTGGGCGTCGTCTTGTTGCGATGGTGCTTCGCGGGCGACGATGGCTGGTGCTCGTTGTTTGGGTTGTGGTTGTGGTGGCCGGACGACTTGCGAGAATGGGCGGACGGCATTGTGGAGAGGTTCCTGGCCTGCCTGCCCTGGCAGCGGGATGCAAGGTCAGACCCAGCAGCAGCCCATCTATTTCACCAAAGCAACAAACAGCATGCTCGCCCTTGGAGCCGCCGTTTCACAGCGATGGCTTTGCAGCCATTGCACGTCCCAGTATTTACAAGGAGGAGGAAGAAGCTCCGAGCCGCGTGCCTGGTGGCGGGACGAGTAGTCCGCAACCGTCCATAGGCTGGGCGACATGCACGAGACATCACAATCCTATACCAGGGGGGCGTTATCGTCGCCATTGCGGATGGGCAGTGACGTGCAGCGCCCTAGGATATTCGCGTCCTGTTCACCAGTCCCAGCTTTTGTGGGACGCTACAAAGGATCAGTGCACCGCGCCGAGTCGAGCCACCATGTGCAAAAGCAAACGGCAGGCCTGCTTTGTTTTTGCAGCCTTCCAGGCACTGATTGATTAACTACCGTCTACTGTGCGACTCAGCAGAAACTTTGTCCTGGCGAGATAAGATTGAGATGTCCCCTGGACAAAGCTCCAACTTTCCCCCCCTAAGTTGAATCGCGCACCGTATCGTTTCCCTCCCGGGCCACCTCGAACGACGCTCGAGTGGCACTGCGTTTGGCGCGATTCTAGAAGCGGAGCAGAGCCAGACGCATAGCACCTGCAGTACGTCACACGGCGTGCGTCTGCATCTTCTTCTTCTTCTTCTTCTTCTTCTTGTTGCGGCCATGCAGAGGCTGGGATGATGAAGCTGCTGTGAAATGAAGTCATGGACTGAACGAGAGCTGGCCTGCAGCCGCACTGAGCGAGGGACGTCGAAGCTTCAGACGATAAAGCGGTAAGCTAGAGCTAGCACGACCAAATCCTGGTCCATGTCCCCCCGTCTGCTTTCCTTGGAGCAAAAAGTCGGTTCCGAGGTCGAGAGAAAAGCTTGGCACCTGTTATGCAGGGCGCATATCTGCACGTGATCCAGGCTGCCCCGGGGCCGGAGCCACAGTTTCTCCGAGCGCGCCTTTAGATCCAAGAACTTTCCTGGCCTCTCACTCCATCTCGACGACACCACCCCCACATACACCCTCGCCATGTCCGTCACCTCACTCGCGAAGAGCTTGCCGAAGCCAAAATACAGCGGCGAGGACGAGGTTCTCGAGCGTGCCACACGTGTCTTCGGCCAACAACAGAACAACCAGATCGCAACCAGGCAGAATGGCCCTCCCCCCTACGGCGCCCGGACTGGATGGCGCCCGCGCGATGCCTCCGATTTTGGCGACGGAGGGGCTTTTCCAGAGATTCCAATTGCACAATATCCGCTCGAAATGGGTCGCAAGGACGCGCCGCGAGGTTCCAACGCCATCGCGCTCCGGCAGAATAGCGAAGGGCAGAACAAGTACGACGATATCGCTAGGAGGGGACACGCAGAGGACCGCATCGTGCAAAGCTCTTTTCGAGATCTGATACCTCTCCGTCAAAGGGCAGATGCGGGAGAGATCAATTTGGAGCGACCCAGCCAAGAAATGATCCAGGCCACGAAAGAGCGCACCGAAGCAGCCTTGCAGGCTCTGGTGACCAACCAGACTTCGGCCCAGCGCCCGAAGGCAGTCAAGGGGAGGAACAGGGACGAGCCAACCTACGTCAGGTATACCCCAACGGCGCAAATGGGCGATGGTCCAGCGAAGCCAAGGATAATCCAAATCAACCAACGGCAACTCGATCCATTCGAGCCCCCAAAGCACAAGTTCAAGAGAATTCCTGGTCGCGCTCCGTCACCCCCTCCACCAGTCCTACATTCTCCCCCGAGGAAACTCACCGCGGCAGACCAGGAGGCGTGGCGCATCCCACCGTCAATATCTAACTGGAAGAATCCGAAGGGATACACTGTTCCGTTAGACAAACGTCTCGCTGCTGATGGGCGTGGCATGCAAGATGTGACCATCAACGACAAATTCGCCGCCTTCTCCGAAGCTCTTAACACGGCTGATCGTCACGCTCGCGAGGAAGTCCAGCAGCGTGCTCTCTTCCAGCAGAAGCTCGCCGAGAAGGAGAAACTCCAGCGTGAAGAGCACCTCCGCGCCCTCGCCCAGCAAGCCCGCGAAGACCGTCAGAACAAGAACCGCCGATCGAGCCATAGTTCCTCTGGCTCCGACGCCGAGGACCGTGATGCCGTCCGCCAACGTGACGAAATGCGACGCGAGCGCCGCCAGGAATACCAGCGCGAGATGCGCCAATCGCGCATGGGCACCGAACGCAAGATCCAGATGATGGCGCGCGAGCAGAACCGCGACATCTCCGAGAAGGTTGCCCTCGGTCTCGCAAAGCCAACGCAATCGGGAGAATCAATGTACGACTCGCGCCTCTTCAACAAATCCTCTGGCTTCGATTCCGGCTTCAACGAGGACAACCACTACGACAAGCCCCTGTTCGCCGCGCAGGAAGCCATCTCGAGCATCTATCGCCCGAACATCCAGCAAGACGACGAGGAGGACGCGGGAGAGACGTACAATCGCATTGCGAAGAGTAGTAGGTTCGAGGGGCTGGGAGCAAAGGGCGCGGATCCCCCAGAGCAGAGAGACGGCCCGGTGCAGTTTGAAAAGGACAAGGACGACCCGTTCAACATCGATGCCATGATCAACGAGGTCAAGAGCGGGAAGCAGGGCCAGGGCGAGAAGAGATACGGCATTCAGCAACCCGAGGATGAGGGTAGGGCGACGAAGAGAGCTAGGGTGGATGATGATAGTGACTAAGCGATCAATAAGGGATGACTTTGGAGGGTTTCCACAAAAACTTACCGCCTATGGGATACTCTGGGGGAGCGCATTAGTTCGTATGTGTGAATGTTGTTCTATGCTGAGATCGTCTAACTTTTGCAATAGCTCGGGCTTGGGGTCAATTTCTGCTGGGTCAAGCATGGCGTGGCGTCTAGTGGACTTTATGGCTTGGAACAGAAACAAGTTCTTGATCCCTGCATATCGAGGACGATGCCCTCAGAGCTCATAAAGTGCATTCATGTATATTGATCTAGTGACCTTGGAATGCCACCCCCCGTACAATAATCATACTCATATGGCCTGTGTCGCACTGACACAATTGGAGAGAGAGCCCACACCCAAAAGCATTTTGAAGACCTTTAAAATGCACAGAGAACCTCGCTTATGCAAATATCATAAAAACCCAGACACGTTGCTCCATGACCGAGAAACCACAATCGGCTCATTGAGAATTACACTCACCGAAACAGCCGCTTTCCCCCCATTCGCGAAGCCGTCCTCTCTACGCCCTCCAGACTCAGGCCCGCGAACCCCGCCCCGCCGCCTTCCCGGTCCCTCTTATATCGTCTCAACGCCTCTCTGATATGCGCCGGCGTCAACGGGCCCTTGTCCTCTTGCTTCAATCGATCCTGTAGCGGCGCATCCTTGGGCACCTCGACCCAGTATCCGTCGCCCTCCTTCATACCGTTGTTATAGTAGCCTCCATACGTCTGCAAATCACGCATGTTAGGCTTGGCGCTTTTGATGTACCCCTTAGGTGCAGAGAGGGCCTGCTGCAGCATGGGGAGGGGCATGTTTGGGTTCGGGCGGTGCGTCGCCGCGGCGGTCCATTCGTCGCGGACCGTCAGCGCGCGGTCGATCAGGTCGCCCATGAAGGCTTTGGAGTACGAGGTCACGGCTATGATGACAGGCGCAGGGACTGACTGCGAGAGGGTTTGGTTGACGAGGCGACGTACGATTTCGCGCTTGAGGCGGACACGGCGGTAGAAGTCGTAGCGGGCTTGTTGGCTGGTGTTCATGGCTTCGAAGAGCATGCTGCTTTGGTCAGTATGACATGGATGAGTTGGTGGTCAGGTGTTGCTTACCGCTCTGCCTCTTTTTCCTGCTTCTTGCTCATCTCCGTCTCCTTCTCGCCCAGCAGCTCGTCTCCGTCCTCGTCGTCGTCAGCCTCGCCGTCGCCGTCCTCGACATCACCTTCTACGCCATCTTCTACGGCCCCAGTCGCACTGCGACCGTCTCTGCCCTGCCCGCCCCGCACACTCGTTCCAGCCTGGCTCGTAGTATCGCCATCCTTCTTGCGGCGCTTTCTTCCACCAGTGCCGTTCACCACGCTCGTCGTAGCGACGCTGTCGACAGAGGGCGAGCGTGAATAGCGCAGAGGCGAGGCTCCAATCTCGGTGGCTTCCGGGCTGTACGCGTTGCGCAGGCCAGAGGGTTTTCGCTTCTTTGCTGTTGAGGTCACGCTGGAGATGGACGATCGCTTCCGTGGGATATTGATGGTTGGAATGCTCGGCGGCGGAGACGCCATGGCGTTAAGTATCTGCTTGGATGCTGGGTCAAGTTAGAGGGTTGACTCAGGGGTAGAGGTTGTTGTGCAGTGAAAGTGGGCTTGCGGGTGAAGAAGTGTAGAGAAGTCGCGAACTGCGGCTCTGAGCTCGCGTATGCCAAGGCGGCCGTTGAGGGCCGTGCGCACGGTTCGCGGTCATTATGTCATGATAGTCCGGCACATTTCCAACGCCCTCT
The DNA here is from genome assembly GCA_010093805.1 of Polyplosphaeria fusca. Classification (NCBI taxonomy): domain Eukaryota; kingdom Fungi; phylum Ascomycota; class Dothideomycetes; order Pleosporales; family Tetraplosphaeriaceae; genus Polyplosphaeria; species Polyplosphaeria fusca. The sequence continues at coordinate 208,819 of ML996107.1, read as the reverse complement.
TACTGAGCATTAAGTTCTGGCCCTTTATGTGAAAACTCAAAAGATCTTCGATTACCTTGATATCACTGTCAATATTTCTACAGGCTCCTCAATTCTTCATAGCAGCAACCCATTCGCACATATAAACCATGCCTTCCCAAGAACATTCCACCGCCAACAATTCGGCAGCCCCGCCATCCAACGCCTCGGACCTACCCACAGCAGCACTCGAACTTGCGGCAAAGCTCTTCGACCTCGCTCGCGCTGGTGAAACTGCTACTCTGCAAACATATCTTGGCGCAGGCGTTCCCAAAAACCTCACCAACCATTCTGGGGACACCTTGCTCATGCTCGCCTCGTATCATGGACATGCTGAAACCACAAAAATGCTAGTAGAAAACGGTTCAGACCCCAATGTCGTGAATGCACGAGGCCAGAGTCCGATAGCAGGTGCCGTGTTCAAAGGTTCGGATGAAGTGGTGAGGGTGCTGTATGAAGCTGGCGCAGACATAACATTAGGCCATCCGACGGCAGTCGACTGTGCCCGAATGTTCAAGAGAGATGCATTGTTACAGCTGTTTGGTGTAGACGAAGTGGTTGGGACGACAATGGAGGTAAACGGTGCATGAGGCGCTAGGATCCAACGTGTGTACGACAATTATAGCAAGTATTAATAGGCGTCACTGGCAAGAAGGAAAAGCATTGGTGGAGAGAATCATATCTCGATTAGATATTCTCGCCAAGACAGCTCATTAGAAGCCATCTTTACCCCCTCATGACTGCCTGAAACCGTGAAGATGGAAAGAAACCGGAGCCGCCAAAAACTTAGTTCTCATGAAGCAGCTTCGCGAACGTCTCGCCAGCTGAATCAGGCTTCTTTTCCACCTTCTGCTGACCGAGCTTGTTTTTCGAGAAGGCAGCAGCGTACGGGTTGAGGCGGAGCTGCACCTGGAAGTTCTTGAGAGGGTTCTTCTTCTGGACGACGGTGCGCTTGGTGATGGCACCGCCACGGACAGGTCGCAGAACCTTCTGCACTTCGGAAGAGTTGATGAGCTTGGTGAGATCGGCATTCTTCATCGGGGCAGATGGAAGGAGGAAGTCCTTCTTTAGCGCGGATGGCTCCGAGGTCGTGCCGTAGATCTTGTCGAGAGCAGAGAAGGCAGACGAGGTCCAGATGATGAAGCGGCCAAGATGACCACCAGGAGCCAATTGAAGGAGGTTCAGCGAGTAGACTGATGAAGTCTCGACACCAGGGATGTTGCGGAAAGCGGTGACTAGCTCCTTCCCATCCTCGTCGCCGTTGTAGATGACGAGAGGGCCACGGCGCTGCTTGTGGCGACGTCCTCGCATCTTGCCCTTACCGGCCCTCAACTTGCGCGAACCCTTGGCCTTGGTGATATCAGCACCGGCTCCAACTGCTTTCAGAAGGGCGAGAGCGGCGGAGGTCTTGGCAATGGCTGCGCCGGCGAAGGCAGTCGAAGAGACGACGAGGGGAACTTCCGGGACGGTCGAGACGTCGTGACCACGAGCCATAAGGAGAGCGGCACTGGACGAAGCAGCAAGGGCAGAGGCGGTTGCGAAGCGCTTCTGGTTTAGGTTGATCTTCTGATGCCACTTGCGCCAGACTTTGGTGGGAGCGAACATGCGTCCAGAGCGGCACATGTTACCGAAGGCAGCCTGACCAGCACGATGGGTACCTCCTCCAGAGACACGGGGGATACGGGCAACGGCACGGCCAGTACCCCATGACTCGGCGGAAGTTTGGTGACCTGCTTTCTCAGACCTAGGCCCATATTAGAGCTTGATCAAAGTGAAGGACAGAGGGAGACAAACACAGCATATGGCTGCCGGCGGTTCTTGTTCATGCCAGTGTGGACAGTGTGGACGATGTCGGGTCGGATTGGGCTCTGTTTGACTTGTTAGCCATTGAATATGTGAAGAAGTCCCATAACGCCAGGAGCTGTCCACGTCCATCGGTTCGTCAAGTGCAGACACAGATGCTTGAGAGATGAGGACCACGTTCAAGGTCAAGCCCAGAGCGTGCCATATCCGTCTTGAGCAGCATTGCAAAGCCCACAGGAGCGCCAGCATGTCTGTCAATCATACAATGCCAACAGTTCTCAAGGAAGCAATGCATTTGTTGCAGCCTCTTTCCTCCGCTTTTGCGCATTGTGTCCTCCTCAGCTGGAATAGACGTGGGCAGCTCGAGTGCGTTAAAAGGCTTCGAGGTTGACTCGCCTTAAAGACCGCGGGGATGGCGAGAGTCTCCTTGCTCTCGCCACCTGGGGAGATGACGGTGACGGTAGGGCGCGACATTGTCGTTGTCGAGGGGTGCGAGGTTGACCTATGGATTAGTTCGTCGTGATCGTTGCGTCGCCGTCGAAATTCAAAGTTGGTGCGGAAATTGCCAAGCTCGCTTAGGTGCGCTAGCCTCTTTGGGAGTCAAAGTGGCACACAAGAACTGCACATGAATTTACAGGATTGATAGCATTGTAGGCAGAATTCAGGACGTGTGATTGGAAGTTCCTGATAACCAGAATTTCAGGACGTTGATCCTTCTCACTATCAAGCTGCGGTACCGGCGCTCTCGTGGATCGCATCGCACCATCACTGAGGCTCATATGTCGCGACACCAAGGACGCTTAATAGCTCACTTATAGAACGCAGGCTCTTGCTTTGACTTGCAAATATACCTCCAACTTCGCTAGGGAGATGGCGGAAGAAAGGCCCGCACGAGCGAGCTTGTGGGACGTTGAGGCTTAACATCGGGTGTAGTAGTACAGCCCGCTGGAAGTCCTTTGGACTCGCCTGTAATCTCATGGCAGACCTGCTGACCGGTCTTGTTCACTGCGAGCAAGTCTTCCCGACACAGCCGCTACAAAGCTGGCCCCAGTGAGACCATTCAGGAGATATCTAGGCCTGTGCTCGTGTGCCCACAGCCCTACGCCTCCCAAAGCGTGGACGCTGCGTCACTGGCCGTCCCGAAGTGGGAGGGCAGAGTCTTGAGGGCCAAATTCGACGTGCAAGTAAAGGCATCCCTGTGTTAAGTTCGTCTGCATTCATTTTCTTCGAAACGGAAGCGGTACAAGGGGTACAAGAAACTTGCAAGTGCCGCCACACGAGACACGGCGACTCGACCTCTGGCAGCGCGCGATCCAGTGTCGAGGGAGTGGCAGGAGGCGACACGACCAAGCCGCAAGGTGAAGCTCGACCGGACGAGCGCTGCCACGACGGGCCTGTCGAGGATTCAAGAACTGTCACCTGGGTGACACGGCACTCACCGACAGCGAGAGAGGTGAAACGCCTACTTCAGGTGACTCTGGAGGTCGTCGCAAGTTCGCCCCTCCAGGCGGCGCTGTTTCACGATGTCGGACGATGCCTTTTCGCTGCTGGCGTTACAAGTCGACGGTCGAGTGCATTCAGGCGGTCATCCCAGGCCGCAGCGTCGGAGCGGGCGAGCGCAGCAGGAGGATGCGGATGAGGATGGGGATGGCGATGGAGCCGTGGACGTGCGAATCCGGAGCCCCGAGGCAGGGCTGAGCGTCTATGCAGCGAGGCAATACAGTGTACAATGGACAGAGTTGCGAGCAATGTTTCGCGCAACTGGCCCTCGGCCGATTTAAGGCTGAAGAAGGGATTTTGGGGTCTTCGCGTGGTGTTGCCGCCACAGCGCAGGGCAGGTTGGTCAGCGCCAGCAGCGGGCAACCTTGTCTATAAATAACGGGGGCCGGCGAGCGCGCCTGGACAAAGAGGCCCTCGACGAGACCCACGGGCAGCGAGAGAGCGAGACAGCGAGCGCGCGCGCATCGGTCCAGCACAGCGAGCGCCTCCGCACTCATGAACAAAAAAGGCCGTCGCGAGCGGCCCAGCCAGGCGAGGGCGTCGCCGTCGACCACCCGCCGTTTGGTGACTTGTTGCAAGTGATGCGGGACGGGCCCCTTGTCGCCCCCGGCGGGTTGCTCGCACGACTATTTTTGGCTGCAGTTCGAGCCCGCCTCCCATTGGTGTCGTGTCTTGCCTTAGCCGCTCACCCCAGCGGTCCTCTCACGCTGCGCTGCGCTGCGCTTCGCTGCTGCTGCTGCTGCTTCTTCACAACCACCATCCACCACAGAGCGCCGCTCGCAATCGCCCGCTCTCCCCCCCTTCCCCCCTCGACCCATCCCCCGGCGGCAGCGCCAGCGACAGACCGACCACGTCCCGTCCGCAGTCGGTCGCACCCACCGTCAACCTCCAGGTGTCGCCTCGCCCGCCCTTCCCTCACAACCGCCACGAGCGACCTCACCTCTCGAGTCTCGCTCCACGCTGGCTGCATAGCGCCGTCTTCTTCGCCCGCCTCTGCTTCGCCGCTCTGCCCTTTGCTCCAGGCGCGTCCGCTCCTTCAGGCGCTTAATCGAGATCCGGTATCTTGTTTCATGTAACCAACAGAGGAGCCTCTTTTCTGTTTGGCAAGTCGGTGCGTGCTGTCCTCGCTCTGTGCCTCAGTCGCCAGCCGCTGCTCCCCTTTCCCTCCCTTCCCTCCGAACACACCAGAGCCATGTCCTCGTGAGAGCATTGCGACCCGTTGCTGTCCTCTCGCCTCGCAATCACGTCCGCTCTCCTTCCGCAACCTCTCGGGCGCTTGCCGAGATGCAGTTTGCTCCCTTCGCATCCACCCTTCTCCTGCCACATTGCGACAACATGGCGCCCACTACCAAGGTGTACACTGCTGACAGTCCGACGCTCAAAAGATCATTCGTGCCCGACGTATATCCTAATTCCACATTTCCTTCCAAAAAGTTCGAACCAGCCTCCACCCACCCATCGACATCACCAACACGCACACCCCCACGAACCCAGTTTTGGCCCAGTCGTCGCGGCAATCGCTCCCCCAGAGCGGGGCCACCGCAATCGCCGAGCAGTAAGCGTCGACCCAGCATGCCCGTACAGGCCAGCCCGCGGACCTTCGTGCCCATGCCCTCGTTCATGTCCGTCTTTGGAGAAGAAGCTGTCCCCACTAGCGTCAGAGACCATGGCGATGGAGTAGTGCGGCCTGCCTCCAGCGGCAACATCACACATTGTCCCTCGTCGACGAATCCCTTCTCTGCTTTCCACATGCACCGCGATTCGACTTCGACGCTAGCCTCTGAATCATCCGATTCTTCCCCTACCACAACAATCTCCACCATGGATTCGTCCTCGGTGACAGATCCGTCGCCGGGCCCGTCCCCAGAGTCGCCAATCGCCAAGGTTGCTGCGTCCTCGTTCGTCCCAGACTTTCGATCGAGAAGGGCAGAGCCGACCACAGCGGACGGTCTATCGAGCTCTTTCTTCGAGCTCCAGCGCCCTACCACACCTGCGAAAAAGCCAAGGAACCTGAAGAATCTTGGAATCAATACGGCGAGTTCGCTGGGTAATTTACGTGCGAACCCTACAGCACCTTTGTTACCAGGCGTGGAGAGGAAAGAGAAGAACCCTTCTGCGCCCACATCTCCTTCTTTCATTAAGCCTCCAACACCACCTAAAAGAAGGCCAAGCAACTTGAGCCTGACGATCCAGACCCCCGGAAGCGACAGCAAGCCAACGCGGTTGATTATACCCTCCACACCTGCCCTGATTCGGCCTGCGTTACGCCACTTTCAATCCTCGCCGTCACTTCCACTATGCTCGCCAAGCGTAGCACCTTCTGGCGGTATGCAGCTTCCTGTTCTCCGTCCTATCAAGACCAACCCTCACGGTTTCGCCGAGGTGGCGGAAGAAGAAGAGGACCAGGAACCCAACTTTGATATCCCCCAATCTCGCGAAGAGAAGCCAGCGGCATATCCACACGGTCCCATCTGCATCTATGAGTCTGGTGTGTATCTGTATTTTGAGCCTACGGCCGAGCAAGCAGCCTCGTTCGACGTCATTATCAATGTTGCCAGCGAAGTCAAAAACCCCTTCACCAATACTGATGTTATTTCCCAGAAGGATCTGGATGCCAGGAGAATTGATGGGCCACCAGCAGAGACGGTAGATTTTGCCGCCCTGCCAGAGCGCACCAAGACCGCTTCATTCGATACCCAGGGCAGCTCTCCGACAACACCAAAGGCTACTCCTATTTTGGAGACTGTCCAATCGACCGAACTAGTCTTCAACGGCAAAGCCTACAAAACTCCAGAGTATATCCATATGCCTTGGGAACATAATACCGATGTTGTTCCGGACTTGTACAAGCTAGTCAAGACTATGGACGACAGAGTTCAGGCTGGAAAACGCGTCCTCGTCCACTGCCAGTGCGGTGTCAGTCGCTCAGCCAGTCTTATTGTTGCGTTTGGAATCTACAAAAACCCTGGACTCACTGTACAGGAGGCGTACGATGCCGTTAAGAAGCGCAGCAAGTGGATAGGCCCAAACATGAACCTCATCATGCAGTTGCAAGAATTCAGGAACGGATTGCTGCGATCGAACCAGAACAGTGCGTATCACAACCAGATATTCGGTCTACCCCGGAGAACGCCTGGGCTCCCGAGCGCAATCTCAAGCACCGCGAACAGGCGATCCCCCTTTGACGTCGAGGCTTCGTCTGGATCGAGAACACCGCGCACGGCTCCGTTACCGCCCGAAAACGACATAACCATGCAGCGAGCTAGCACGGGAAACATTATGTCGATTTCACCCGGTCCAATGTCCGCTCCGTCTGGGGCACTCTTCTCCCCCGGATTTCGCAGGTCTTGGGCTTCCAGTCAAACCCATTTTGATCTATCTCCCAAGTCTTCCCCGACCGCCGCACCTGTCGCCGATCCCAAGGGTCATCTAGTCCCCGTGCTTTCCATTATGGAAGATGTAACCTCTCCAAAGTCTGAAGAATCTGAGACTGAGGTATCTCTCAAGCAACTTCCGGTACCGAACTTCTCACGACAGTTGCCTCTCCGGAGCCGCACTACCGATGAGAGCGACGACATAGCTTCGCAAGAATCTTCTGCCGCCTCTCATCCGGATAGCTTTGGTACCCTTCTCTCTCCTACGTCGACATCTTTCCAGATCCCTCCACTGGCCTCTCCGAGGAAGTTCGATCAAGGGATTCATTTCGCGCCCAAATCTCCACTTCCACTACTTCCCCTTTCCCCCAGGTCCACTGAATTTCACATGACGGGCCTGGGGCATGGCGGAGTTGACGAGTCGTTTGGTGTCCTCTCTCCTCGCGCCGCAAACTTTGACTTTGGACCGAGACCAGCTACCCAGCCATCGTCCAGCGTTACAGATCGGAGATCGCAAGATTTCGATGTCACTTCGCCAACGATGACTGAATTCCCCAAAGACATGTTTCCACCAGCACGTGATGCGCTGGACGAGGAATTAACGTCCCCAAGATCGGCAGAGTTCCATATGACACCCTTGAAACCCAGAGTGGCAGATGAGGATCCTTTTGGTCTTACCTCTCCTCGTCAGTTCGAATTTTCGCAGAGCATTTTCGACAGCTCAGGTTTGACACCACCACGGAACGCTGAACCTGAAGCACGGCGCCCCTCTTTTCAGGCCATTCTCCCTCCCTCTGGCCTGGAACAGCCCGAGGCGGTAAATGGATTTGCTTCGCTTAATAGCACTGCTCAGACGGCACCCGTAGTTGCCCTTCCTGTCCTGTCACCTCTACCAGAGTTGAAAGACCTAGACTCATCAATTCGCATTGACAGTCTGAGCACCTCTCCAGAGACACACCCGACGGCGCCCATCGAACCCCATACACCTCTGTTCGAGTCGAACGACATTGAAACACCGTCTCCGCCCAGTAGCTCTGAGCGCCTATTCCTTTTGACACCATCAAGGAATGGCTCTCTCCGGACCCGATTTTCCTCGCCAAATCTGCGCGAACAGCGGAGACTGCACAAGTTGCAGACCGAAATGGAGGCTCTCTTACCACACCGGTCCCCCAACCCTCCCCAGGCCGTGGATGACCTCGATGCTCTGATGTCACCACGTGCTGAGGAGTTCACTCGTAACCCGTTCCACGTTGATCTTCGTGCCACGGACAATGATGCAAGCCCGGCTTCCTCCAACGAGACGATCAAGGAAGGGAAGACCTATAATGATTGGAAAGAGCCGCAGCAATTCACTCCACCGAAAACGGTTGAAGAAGACCCCCGTAGCCCCGTACAAACTGGGGGCAGTCCTATCGTGAGGAATATCTGGGACGTATTATGATCACCACAGGACAGCATCCACCTCGACCAAACACACAATCAAACCTGGAAGCGTACGGCCCATGCTCCATGCGTTCGATCCGTTCAAAGACGGCGACTCCATCTGCCTAACAGGCACAGGAAGCAACTCGACAAGTTCAAGCTTCGAGTGAAACCAACAGCCGTTGATCAAATCAAATTTCGGATCCTAAAGGATCGACGCCGTTCCGTGCGGTAGGTCGTTTGGGTTAGCGCCTCGACCACCAACACACCGCCGCGGCAACGCAATTTCCAAGCCTCTCTAGAACGCGTCGCCTAAGGCGACAAAGCGTCTCGGAGTTGACGGTACAGGACCACCTCCTGAGCACTTCAGATGATGAATGAAGAGCATGCATGAAGAAGATGCATCGACACTATCGCTATCTCCCCATCTCCTATCTGCGACTTACTACTGCTCTGGCCACTACACTTCCATTTTACTCACGTTCACAAATCTTGGTTTTCCTTGCTCTGTGGAGATTAATGCAACATTGCCGTCCTATGCATGGATGGGACAGAAGGGTTGGACGCGTCTAATGTCCTAGTGATTAGTCTCTAGTAATTACTCCCTCTCCTTTGTCATCATCCTCCACACCCACACTCTCTGTATCTATTTTCTCATACTCTTTCCTTCTGTCTTCTCTCAACGTCTCCTCGAGCTCGCATCACGCAGCTACGCCAACATACAACAAGGCTACCACCACCAACGATTCGAGTCCAAAGTACATAGGTTGCGCTAGATTTGTGTACGCTGGTGGATAAAACGGTGTCTTGGCTTTCCTTGTGTCTGAGTCACGGTCTCGTCTTTGCATTTCATACCTGGCGCTGCGTCTTGATGGACAGGCATATGTGGGCGATTAGAAACGCCCCGGAGTCTTTTCTTTTTGGGGGAATGAAAGCGTCCTGTCTGAATTGACCGAAGAAAGTCGAGGACGGATGTAGATGAATGAATCCAGAGATTCTACTGTTCACTCTCAGTCTTGCCTTTGCAAATGTTTCTTGTTCTGCGTGTACGCGCAGATCATACGCACATTGAGATGTCGATGAATGTTGGGGAAATTGAACAACATGCTGCATGTGAACTAACTTGCCAGCAGGAAGGAATCCCGACCCGTGAAGCCCACGACCCACTCCATGACATGTTACACCCGTAAACCAACCCCCTACACAGTATAGCCCATCGAACGCACAACTTACAACCAACACGCGCGAGGCCCCCTAGACCCTTCTTCCAGTCCCCGCCACGACCCATTCCAACCCCGCAAAGTTCCGAGAACGCCCCTCGAATATCCCACACGGTACAACCCGGCTCGCTCCCCGAAACCGCCACACCCACCACAAAGAAGCCATAAAGCGATCCTCGAAACCCGAAAGCTCAGATGTCATATCGGTCGGGTAGCACGTGAGTGGCGGTGCCAGGGCCGCCAAACGAATAACCTAGGGAACTTCCCGAAAAACGCCGCAGAGATGTGATGTGCTGTGCAAAAAGGACCATGTTTCCAAAGGCGGGACGAGGAAGGGGGGGGGGCGGACGGCATGTATGAGCAGAGGGGTGGGGGGCGAGCACGAGATACCTCGCAATTTAGAACACAGCACCCGAGACTCTGGACGCACACACAACGAGCACACGCTCACGCTCACGCTCACACCCACGCGCGCGTGCACATGGACGTAAACCTGGACCCGGACCCTGTGTTCGGGAAACAGTGTGTGCGCCGCGCCCGTACGTACTGTACTGTACGAGTACGCCTGACGGCGCAGCAGCATCAATCTCTCTTTCCCCAGTATCTCTCCCTGCGCTGCGCAGCTTACCTGCGTGCATGTGGCACGCCCCATAACCCACACACATCCACACTGCCCTGCGTGCGTTTGCGGCGTCTGATGCTGCTAAAAATCTATTCGTGTGTTGGCTGCTATTCCAGTTCCGCGCCCCCAATCCCCTGACCGCTAGAAACGAAGGTTCGCTTGCGAGCGAGCTCGCAAGCAGATCCCTTTTCTCGCCTGATGTTGGACTAATGCGAAAGCGAGAAGAGGGTTTTTTTTCGCCGCAACGAGAGTTGGCCAAGGTGCGCAAAAGCAAATGGGATTGATGATGATGAATGCGGCGCTTTGCGTGCATAACAGGGCTTTTTGCTTTGCGTTGAGTAAACGAGGAGCGGGATTTGCGGCGCTGGCGTTGTTGGGCCGCGTGGTCGGCCGAGCGGCGGCGGCATCCGGAGAAGGAGAAAGATTTGTCTGGAGCGGCATTACGAAGCAGGGAGACGAGGCTGGGGGGGAGTAATCGAGCGTGGCATTGCATAGCCTCTCGAGACAACGTCATTTATTTTATTCTACTTTGGTGGAGTGAGTGGGTTTCTTTTGGAATCAGGGGTCAGCAGGAGGAGCTGCGGACGAGGGTGTGAATTTGCGGGTCATGGTCAGGGCCGCACCATATCGTCTTGCTCGCTCGAATGGGAATCTGTAGGAACACGAACAACACAAGGCCATAATGTTGTGAATGCTACAGTGTATATTGGGGGATGCTCGTGCATACTACATACTACACCGATTCTACCAGCGGCAAGCGGAGCCAGAATGATCATGCTCGACACTTATTTCCTACCGAAGCCGCCCCCGGTCTGCTACCATATCCCAAATGATCTTCATGCCTGCGTGATCATCTCTCCATGTATGCGCAGCAGTCTCGGTCCAAGATCGATAACTTTAACCCCAAGATGCCAAACCTGCAAATGCCCCAGCCATCATAATATCGTTGGAATGAGCGTGTCATAACGAGCGTAGACACATGATAAAAATAACAGCGCAAGAATAGGAAAGGATCTGATGATGCAGCCACCCAGACAATAAGAGAGATACTTGCTTCAAAGTCTTTTCGACAAGTTATAGGGTCAAGAGAGTAAGAGCTAAAAATCACAGACGAGGTAAGACTGAAGGAGAAAGAAGTAAAGTGTTTCTTTTTACAAAGAATCGCCCTTCTCTCGCCACGGTTGAGACGAGATCACCGCGTCCTTGGCCGGGTCCATACATGGTCCTACAAGGAGAGGCGGCGGCGAATGTAGCTAATTGTAGCCGTCATAGTAATCCATCATTTGAGGATGAGATTCGGTATCGAGCAGTCCATAAAGAGGCCGAAACGCCCCGACGAGGTGGTGTATCCGCAGAAACTCCTATGAAAGAACTTGGCCGAGAATGTATATTTACATGTCGATCCAGTTTCACTTGCTAACATTTCGCATTTCGTTGCATCGTGTGCACTCGCACGCTATCAAGACCAGAAGCCTTGGGAGAACGTGTGAGTACATTGCCATTACTAGTAGACATACGTGGCATGGCGGGTCAGACCTGGCTTGGTGTAGTCGCGATCGGTGTCCCGTCCACGGCTCCACCTGACATCTTCGGGACCATATTTCTTCGCGTACTTGATGTTGTCAGGGCTGAAGCTGGTCTGTGTGCGGGCGTTCTCTCTAAGTCGGTCGCGAGCGGCATCTGGGGTGATTTCGCCATACAGTTTCCGCGACCTTCCACGTTCTTCTGTGCCACGGGATGGGCTAACGTTCATGGTTGCGGAGCGTCCGAGGGGAGGCGGCGGGATATTCTTCGATTCAGTGCGATGAACTCCCATAGGAGGGCGGCCGATGCCCCCCAGTGGCGACGGCGACCTGGCACGGTAGCGCTCGGGCTCCCGAGTGACGGTGCGGTGGCCATTCGCCACACCCAAATCGTCTGGTGACAACTGCACGCCTCCTCCAGGAGTGGAATACTGGTAGAACTTCCTACTGGACGACGGCTGCGATTGTGGGACGGTGGGGTACGAAGACTTGGGCGGGCTCGAGCTCAAGTAGCCAGGTTCGTATGGGGAAGCGCTCTCAGTAGAGCGTAGGCCTGAAGGACGCGCTGATGATTCCTTCCTGCGGGACATGGAGTGCACCGAAGGCATTGTCTCAGAACGACGGAACGCCGGCGTAGGGGAGGTGTCGGCGCGATGAGGCTTGTGGGATGCCTCGGTGTAGGATCGTGTAGGAGTAGCCCGGGGCACGTGAAGATCCGCCGGGGACGAAGTCGACTGCTTGAAGGATGGCGGGCTCCTCTCCTCGCCCCATTCGACAATCTCTGGGATGCCTTTGCGGTCACGATGACTGTCACGGCCGGAGGATGAAGGGCGATCCTTTGGTCGAGCCGAGGAGCGACGAACAGCCTCTGGCCGTTCTGGTCGGCGAGCTGAGCTTCGTTCGTAGTAATCAGGCCGGACATCCCTTGATGAAGTCGTCCTGTTGGGCGAGGGGCGAGCATCAGTGTCTTTGGCGCGGCCGATGTAGTGCATCGCATCGGCTGCCTGACTGTGGAGCTTCTGCTTGCGCAGGTCGTCGTCGTCGCTGCTTCGGTGGCGTCGAGGCTCGTCGTACGACCGGCGAGACTCGTCTGCTTTCCGCCGAGCATCAGCTGCGCGCCTACGGGCGTCCTCTTCGTCTTCCCGTCTCCTGTATTCTCTCTCGAAACGGGCCTTCTCGTCATTGGACGAAGACTCCTCTTCTACGCTCGCGAATGGTGCGTACTTGCCAGAGCGTTCGCGTCGCTCTTCCTTGTCTCGGGACTTCTTCGCGTCTGATCTCGACCGATCTGCCGACACTTTTGTTATCCTCACCGGCTCTTCCTTGGAGCGCGAGGTGCGCGATGAGCCGTGCTTGGGGTAGGCTTCATATGTGTCGTATCTCCGTGACTCGTAGTACCTGTCTCGGTCGTCGTCGTATGCGCGAGACGACGATTTGGGAGCTTCATAGCGCGAGGGGCCGCGTGCACCAAACGACGCCTGTGCACCGGCTGGTGCCTGTGTTCGGACGTCATACTGTGCCGTTCGGGTCTCCGTGGTGGTGTTGCCACCTCGTGCAGCCTTTTCCTTTCGAAGAGAGTCGAGCTTCACCTCAGCGTCGTACAGAGCCCGCTTCTCCTCGTCGCCAATGAGCTCGTAGGCTTGCTGGATCTTGTGGAATTCTTCCTGCTTCTGCTGCTTGAGCGACTCGTCGGTGACTTTGTCGGGGTGACACCTGAGGGCCAATTTGCGGTATGTCGTCTTGATGGTGCCGGCGTCTGCATTTTTCGAGACACCGAGGGCGGCGTAGGGATCGGGAGGAAGGGGAGTTGCCATGGTGGATTGGCGTAGAGGGGTGGGCGGTGAAGGTGGGAGGCGGGCCCGGTCTTATATCAGGAACAGCAGGAGTTGGGATGGGATCCTGCTGGCACATGCACACCGCAAGCAAATGCGGGCGACGGGACGGAGGATGGTGATGGTGATGGTGATGGTAATGGCGATGACGATGTTTGTTGTGAATGAGGGAAGCGAGGGTTGTCGATGTCGAGGGTTAAAAGAGTGTAGATGAGCAGAGCGTGGTTTGCTGTGATTTGCTCCGGGTTGGTTTGCTGGAGGTTGCCGTATGGCGAGAGGCTGAGTAAGAGGGGCCGCCGATCAGTTCCTGGAAGCCCAGGGAAGCTCGTGGCAAAGCGCAAGAAGCGATTCCACGCGTGCAAGTCAGGCCGTAGTCAGCGGATTGCTCGTCCGCATTGAAGGGCTCGCTGGAATGGAGGCTGTGTTATGGCCGCACCGAATGGACCCGACGAGCCGAATGGAGCGGTGTGAAGCGATGGTACGTCACTGCCCGTTTCAGCACCACCAAGACCAAGAGGGCATTAGCAACACAACGAAGAGCCCAGCTGCCTCGAGAAGCGTCGCCGGCCGGGCAGCGAGTCGAATCAGGAAAAGAGAGAGTGCTTGGGGGGGTGGTTGATTGAAGATGACTGAGTATGGGTGAGAATGGGTGGGTAATATCTGCCCGCGGGAGACCAGGCTCCCGAGCAAGGCTCTCCCGGTGCGATTGAATGGCGCTGAGACGTGCCCGTCCGGCGCAGGGCTGCAAGTGAGCGAGACGGACAGTCCTGAGGCAGGGCGCGCACCGCAACAGCCGTCGGGCTTGCTCGACTCGCTGGTCGCTCTTGGTGCTGCCGTCCGTCTCGTCTCGTCTGCCAGCCGGCCAGCCAGTCCGCAAAATGCCTCCACCACTGCACCACTCCACCCCTCAACCACGCCCTGAGCCACTGGTGCTTCACGAATCGCGCAAGCCGCCGTGGCCCACGACGCAGATGCACACGCAGAGGGGCAGGCCAGGGCGGCTACGAAACACTCGACCAACCGCAGCGGGCGCCGGTCTTGGTCCACCTGCAGGCCGGCTGCACACGACAGGATCGGGCGCGGGACGTGCAGGCGATCCAGAAGCCCGAAGAAGATGCTCCATGAGACAATGGGGTGCCCGCTGGCGACGTGACGCCCTCGCACCGCCAATGGGAAAAAGGTCGACGCAGCATTTGCAAGACGTGACCTCGCCCGGGCCCCAGGCACCAAACCCGTTCCATGAATTACCTGATGGCTCGCAAAGACAGCCAGCACCAGCACTGGTGGAGCCCGCCTGTCCCCGAGACAATTCAACTGACACAAGACTGACAGGCGGCGCCCGCCCGTCACGAGGGACTTGTGGGCTCGATGTTCGATGTTCGATGCTCGATTCATGCCCCCGCCACTCGCCCTCTCGCCCTCGCGCCCTCTCCTGGCGGCTGCGTCGCTAGGCAGACATTTTCATTCTCGCCGTCCCTCCAGAGGCCCCGCGCCGGTGGACCAGAGCGAGGGGGACTGGGGGGTGCGGGGACGGTCAGACGCACGCGGGGCCATCCCACGGCCAATAACAATAACGGCACATCAGGGCGCCGGCCCGCCGCCCGAGCTACAGCAGCCAACCCATCGCATCCTTCAACGTGTGCAGGCTTGATTGCGCAGCGGTACCATGATGAATTCGAGCGTTGAAGAGCCCTCCAAGAACGTCTCGACCGTGGATCGTGTGTCACGCACCGCCTCGGCGGCATCAGCGATCTTCCCGCTGGCACAGGTTGACGGCGGGTGTTTGCATTCAACTACATCACTGTGCGTGCTGCTCCACCGTCCAAACGGGCAGATCAACGTCAACAACAATGACCTTGTTGAACGGCTGTGGTCCTCCACCTGTGCGGGGTCCCTTGAAGGCCGCGTTGATCACGCATGTCTCCTTTCGGCTTGCCCTCTCAGTACCTCCCACGTCGCCGGGCCCTAACGTGCTCCCGATATCGCTGGATGAAGGCCCTCGGCGACACTCAATTGCGCCCCCCGACATAGCCTTTGCCCTCGCCCGTGCCTCACTATTCGAAACGCCCTCGAGACCTGAGGTTGAATTAAGAGATACAGCCTGGCCCCCACTGCGTCCCTCGAGCATGGGCGCAAGGCTGAACATATTGGTCTGACGTGGCAGGGCACTGCCATTGCTCAATGGACGCCCTCCCTTCCTCGAGAGGTCCACCAGTGATTGCTTGTTGCCAACCCCCGGATCCTTCCACATGTCGACGCCCTCGACCAGGCGTGCCTGATTCGCGGGGGCCAGATCCCACCACAGCCGCTCCGCTCCCCTCGCCTCGTGTATGTGGCCGCAAACAGAGAGCAGTGGACGCACGCAATGTAGTGCCCGCAGTAGTCCTTCGCAGCCACATCGATCGTTCAGCGCACCATCACAATGATTCTTCGGCGGGGTATGCGTCACAACGATGTCAGTGTCGTGGGGTATTGCGTCCCAGAGGGTGGAGGCGGCGTCCTCCCCGTATTTGAACGCCCACTGCCTTTTGTTGGGTGTGTAGGGGCTTCCGAAGACGTTGAAGCACGTGCGTGGTCCGCCGGGAGAATTGAGGTAGATGGATGCGGCCTCGTGCTCGAGATAGGTGATCGAGGGCGAATTGAGCAAGAGAGCTCGGCACGCTTCTGGATCTTGCGGCCGAGGCCAGCGCCAGCATGTCCCATTCGCCTCGTAGAACGGGCCGTCCAAAGTGATGTCGTGGTTCCCTAAAGAACTGTCAGTGGTAGCCTCGCCGATCGCATCTCGTGGGCCTCGTTACCTGCAACAACTATCTTAGCTTCGAATTCAGCCTTCTCAATCCATTCCACCGTCTTCTTCAACTCGCTGAAGCTTCCTTGATTGGTTAGATCC
Organism: Polyplosphaeria fusca; assembly: GCA_010093805.1. Lineage (NCBI taxonomy): Eukaryota > Fungi > Ascomycota > Dothideomycetes > Pleosporales > Tetraplosphaeriaceae > Polyplosphaeria > Polyplosphaeria fusca. The sequence continues at coordinate 192,615 of ML996107.1, read as the reverse complement.
CCGGCATGGATGAGCACATCACCCTTGGGCAGTTTGGGAGTTTGATTATGCGTATCAGATATGCAAACGATGCGCGTTTTTCGCGTCTGTGGGGTGGCGGTAGACTCCATGGTAGGCCATTTCAAATTGCTTCTTAAATTTCGGAACGCTGGGCTTTGCTCGCAGAAATATGTGTTGAAGCCTGAAGCACTCCAGGTGGTGCAGTTGTGACTCGAATATGCGCTATGCCTAATTTGCATCTAGCCTCCTCCCTCGTAATCCCGTCTCGAACTTTGAGAGCCCAGACCTATCAACACGCATTGAAATTGGCACATCCAGCGCGACTCTATTCCAAACTCCCTGAGCTCGTTTCAGTTCTACTGAGGCTACATCTCAAGTTCGCCATGCGAGTTCCGAATGTCCCACACGCCATCACTGCGCTTGCGCACCTCGTTTGTCCCACGTCAGGCTCGCCCGGCTTCGCCTCATCCCTCTCAAAGCATGCCCGTTCAGGAAGCACAGATGAGTAGACCGCGGAATGTCCGATGGAGAAAGTAAGCCCGAGCGTCAGCGCTCTTCCCAATTGTTCGCGCAATCCCATTCAGCTTCGTACAAGGACTACCATTTCAGCTGGGTATCCCGGGCGCCCAACACCGGCGCTCACCGCAACATCAACCTAGGGAGATCTAAGACGCAAACCTCTAGGATCTTCCAGGGCTAGTGTACGCGATTTTGTTTTAGTATACTGCGATGTAACGAAGTGCCGGATCCTCCAGATTTAGATGCCCGTCGACTCATGCTGAGGAAGCCGCTGAGGCTCACTTTTGGCTCTGTCTGGGGTATTCACGTCAAGCTGGCGAATTTCCAACACCCTTTGCTCCATGTCTTTTATTCTTCCCCCAAGCGCTTGCATTTTCCGTCCGTTTCAATTGGACAATCGCCACTCTCTCCTCGCCGCAACTAGGCAGCAGCAAAGTCCCTCCCCACCACCCCGCACCTGTATCACATCGAATCTCAGCTGAACCCATCATCTCTGGTACCTTCGGGAACTCTAATCCACCTTCACGTCTAGTACCGCCAATCTGGGTCTAGGGACTGCTGTGACCGCCATGCGACCCACTGCATGATCGGGACACACAGTCGATGTCTCACCGCAAGTGTGGAGACAATCCCCATGCGACCTGGGTGGAAATAGAGAACTTTAGCGGTGTGAGCTCCAAGTGTGTGTGGGTTGGGCTCCGACTCTGGTGAAGAAAATGCTGGTTAGCTCGATAGTGAACTTATCCTCATCGGAAGCGGGATTCCGACCAGCATGATCATGTGGTCATGGTGGGTACGATACACAGAACGCAAGTAAACCAGCAGTGATCAAGGACCGGCGGAGATTATTGGAGAGAGAAGCGCGCGCTCAAAGATCAGCGACCAACGCGGTGTATCGCCATCATCGCAACCCCTCCTCACGCTCGCTGCTCAGTCTTTAACTGGGTTCATGAACTGCACTTCATTCGTCAGATGTCTATCTGTATTTTCCCCCTTCCACTCATGCCTTTCTGCCGAATCACGTCACTCTGGTCATCTCTTTACCGCACATCGTCCCCTTTCCGCCCATGAAACAGATGGAAATGATGTTTCTATTACTACGCTTTGCAACCTCGAGTCAAGATCGTATTTTCTTGTTCCTATGTGACCGGATCGAGATTTGCTTTAGCCAGATCAGGACACTCAAGCGTGTGGAGGGATCGTTCACGGTTATGACACACTGAACGAACTTTCTCTCTACAACATAGCTATGTCCTTGGTTCTTGTCAATAACGTATCACCCACACTTCTCTGTCCAGATGTTCCAGTTCTGCGATTCACAAAACGTGACCACGGGTATCTCAATGCAATGGGGATGATCATGACCGGAACATTCTGCTCAATGTCAAGTCTTACACCGACATCACTATGGCAAGACTCAGTGCCCGCTGCAAGCAATCAAGATAATTCGTACGGACGCGGGACTCCTGGCATCATTTGCATGAATATGCTAATTAAATAGTGAGAATATGAGAGAACTGGTAGGACTGTTTAACGAAGCCAAAAGCAGACTCCATGACTGCATTACCCAAACGAAACACTTTCCATCTGTTCATGCTTGCTGCAACAACACAACCACTATCAGACGACCATCGTGGCCCCAACGAGCTTTGAGCCTCTGCAGGTTTTCATTCTGGACTTGCTCCAGTCAATCCTAGCACAGCCATCCAGAGTCAATCTGCGCTATGATCCTGTGGATAACGAACCTGGGGCCTGAATAAGTAAAGCATGCACTTGCTACGAACAACCCAGGATCGTCTCCGTTGAGCAGACGATAGAAATTACGCCGCTGTAGCATAGTCAGACGCGGTTTGCGACACATTACAAGCTATCACTGATCAGATCACATGTTCATGTTTGACATTCAGTACAACAACGGGATAAATGAAGGGCAGCACGACAAGACAGCGAGATACATCGTGAGTGTGGTTGCGATGAATCAAAGATAAGGAATTTATGACGATAGACGCAAAGATCGAATTGGATAGGTACATTCTGAGGGACATATGGCGTCGATTGAAAGAGAAGGATGGTGTGACGCAAGAATCATGAAATCGACTAGCAAAGAGAATGGCAGCGTACATCCAACGGCTGGAGGAGGCAACTCAATTTAAGCTAGGCGATACCATGTTATTCGACTGAGACTTTTTAAAAGCAAGAGATATTCCTTTCACTCTCTAGTCTGTTTAGACACGACGATGGGCAACATCACGCCACCAAACTTCCATCTCGTGCGTAGCCTCTCAATCGTAACTCAATAACACTTTGGGAATGGCACACCAATACTTTTCAATTATGCTTTATGATCCAGCCACCAACCCTAAATCCTTTACGCTGGCTTTTGTGGACTGGAAATCTTCGCTTGAGAAGGGTCCCCAGCACGAGACTTGACGTCACTTTGTCAGCGCACGGCCATCGAACATGTGTAAGTTGATCAAAGGCTTCTCCTGCACCTGTGATCTACTGTATGAGAATGTTCGCTCTCTGCACAAGGGACACTAAGAGCTTCGAAGGCCTCAAGAAGTCGATGTGGGTGGCCTTTTCTGTGCGAGTGGTGGGACTGCTCGGGCTTCTCGTCGCCACTCTTTCCGGGGCAATAAGCCTCTATTATTAATGGGCCTGAACAAATCACTAAGAATCCCATCCCACCTTTCATCGTATTCGGACACATTTGCGGTTTTCAAGGCCATCCGTTGAGGCGCCGAGGGCGCAAGGCACCCCACCGGCGACTTACCGAGGGGGCCCGATGACACAGCATACTCAATCTCAACATTCGAACCCACCTTGAGCTTCATCAGAGAGAATCAAATCCCAAGAGTGAGAATGATTTACAAGGGTATCAGTCTTGTCCTGACCGGCACTTTCCCGTATGAGTTCTTGCGTCCTTCCTTTGTCGCAGTCCGCTCCCTTCGCCAAGTGCTTGGTGGAACATCTCCTCCAATCGTGCACCTTCGCTAGAATGCCACCTCAGGCCCTCCACCCTCCAGCCACCCGAATCCCGTTCTCTACGAAATGAGCCTCAAAGGATGCAAACCTAAACATAGCGTTGACGATCTCTGACGAAACGCCCCATCAAGATGCTGTACCCCTGTACCAAGACTGGCAGTGCGTCGTGAGAGGATCGGTATTTAATTGCACAATCGCCGCATCCATAGGCTTCTCAAATTTAGGTTTTCAGCCAACGCCTTATTCATAATCCACTATTGTTTCGCTTCTACATAACGCAAACTTGGCGTATGTGTAGTTGTATACTCCAACTTCAATCTCAAAATAAGCACCATCAACATGGTTGCGTCTAAATCCGCGCGCGTCAGCGCTGTCATGACGCTCATAGTCCTCCTCTCTTCTGTTTCTCCGTCCTTACAAGACAATACTTGCAGCACTGTGCGAGAATTTAACGACTACAACGCGACCCGCTCCTATCCTATGCCCGCCCTTTCAGTTGGTCGTAAGTCAAGTCTGCAATGCGAAGTGTTTGCCTCTGCCCGAACTCGGTAGGTCTATGAAACAGTATCTTAATACTGTTTCATAGAGAGATAGAGTGAGCAGACGGTATTACCTCCGCAGTCTCACTGTGTATGAATTCGCTGACTTTGTAGGTGTCCCCGAATTTGAACAGCTCCGAAAACTCGACGCCGACGACTCGGAGCAATGGTATCTCACCTCGCGATTCACCAAGATTGGCAGCAGCGGTAACGAAGGCCTGACGCATGTCTGGGTCAACACGGGCGACTCAAACACGACGAACATCGGTTCATGCGTGGACATTACGTGGACGCATTCGCTGGGCAAATTCACCTTCTCCAAAGAAGTGATAGAAAGGTCTGTCGACGACAACGGCGACTGCAAAACGATGCTGGGAGAAGAGTGTGTAAATGCTCTGAACGAACACTACACCAGGATCGCGGCGTCGGCGATGTACGATGGAGAGTGTCCAAGGGGTAGTGATTGGAACACCACCGTACCTGCGGCGTGCGCTAGTCTCGTCGGCGACAACCTGAAGTGGAACGGAGGGCTGTTTGGAAGTGGTATGGTGCTTCTACTCGAAACATATTCAGCCCTGAGCTAATTGCAATAGGATCCAATCTCTCCTCCGTCTACGACAATCGCACGCTGGCCAACAGCAGCTGTGACGATGTAGAGCCCCTCAATAGCACCATGCACGGTGCGGGCGGCTATGGCGGCTCATACAACGAGAGCATCCGCTTCCCGGCACCCGTCTTCTGGTACTTTTGGCCCAACAATACCAGTCCGGGGAATTCGTTTCCTTCTTCGGTCAACGATTTCGTCCACGTTGAGATCAAGTGCATGAGACCCGACGAGATTAACGAGGGCAGCGAGGTGCCGCCGGACGCCGAGGCACTGTACAATGCGGACGGTGTGGAATTTGCCTCAAGTGGGAACGACTCGTCGGATGGTGGGAATGGCGGGAACGGTGGGAACGGTGGTGACGACGACAACGCAGCTTCAGGGATAGCCGGCGACGCGAGAGTTTATGCTGTTGGGTCTGTTTTTGGTACCGCTTTGTTTGCGGCTTTGATGATGATTTAGTAGGTCGATAGGTGAATATTGATACCCAGACGGCAAAAAATGCAATGAGTACACATAAGAAGAAGTAGCGGGCGTGATCCAGCAGTGCTTTTGAGACGTGGTCAGCACAATGAACGGCCATGCTAATGTGAACAGACTCGATTCGGGTATCCCATGCTCGAGATGTGCGTATGTAGCCTCAGCTGCCTTCAGCAACATGGCATAACTCGTAGCACAGCGCACGCACTACTGAAGGAGTCCAGGAGCGCGTGAGCATGCCTTTATTCCGAGTGGACTTCCCCACGCTGGTACCAACGGCTCTAGCCAGAGCCAGCATTGGTCAACCCTACACCCGGGAACCTCATTACTTCTCGACGTCCCGAGTCTTCTCATACGTCTCCATCACCCAGTCCTTCACGAGCTCCGTCTCCTCAGCAATAACCGGATAATGATGGCCCATATCCATCTCTCGCACCTCAGTCATGCCCTTCTCAACATGATAGCTCTGCTCAATCAGCATCTTCCCCGTCCACTTCCACTCATCCTTCTCGCCCAGCACATGCAAACTCGGCAGCCGAATCTTTTCCGTGAGCAAACGCTCCCTCTCCTCGTCCCCCAGCCCGCTCTTCTCCAGCACCTCCCTCACAGATCCCGGAATCATGGGCGGAGGATGAGAATCGCAGACGCTCAGTGCAAACCCAAAATCGCACCAATCCTCCTCGTTCGTGCTCACCGCCCTCCGGATCTCGGTGCCCTTTAGCAGCCCCGCGACCACGCGCGTGCCCTGCGAGAAGCCGATGAGGCCTGCAACCCGGCCGCCGTCGCTGCGGATCTTGGTCACGGTGGATTTGACAAGGGACTCGACTTCTGGGGACATGTTGGAGGATGCGTCGCCGCGCTTGATGCCCTCGACGTCGATTTTTTCGTGCGGTGGGAGCCAGCGCTTGAAGGGGCCGCAGCCTTCAAAAAAGGGGAGGACGCCTGGGCCTGCGGCTGAGGGAAAGGGTCCTGGGCCGTGTTAGACAGTGCAATGGGGGGTGAAGAACAGGTAGAGCGGGGAGGTGGGATGCGTCGTACCCTCAAGAGAAACGATATCGAAGTGTGGCTTTAACAGTCGACTGAGACGAGCGAGTTGAACAGTATGTACCGTGCCGTTTGATCCAGAACCATGGAAAGTGAGGAGTGTAGGCTTGATGGATTGTTCAGATTGCGACTGGGGTGCTGTGCCCGGCGTCATATATGTAATTGGTGCCGCCATTGTAAGGATATTTGATTCAAAATTTTCGCTGAAATTAAATGTTCTTTCTTCGCAAAATGACCACTTCAAACGCAGGTGACGATTGCAAACCTGCAGACCGCGGTGACGTTCGTGCCTCTAAGCTTGTAGAACTCGTATTGTCGGTGGGAAATCGCCTTTGCACCTAGAGCGGTTCTTTGTAGTTGCGGAATAATATTTGAAGATAGATGTCCAATCGTCTTCGAAAGGGTGATGCAGGCTAAGGCTTGTGCTAGTGATGACTGCGGAAGATATCTCCTAGCTCTTCTGGCGATGCACCACGGTCGCCGACAGTGGAATACGAAAATATGCCCAGAGATTTGCAATATCACAATCAATATTCCATCTATAATGGAGGATGGAATATGTCGTGCAGTGTTGGATGTGAAGGTATCTACGTATCGACGCGGCAAACGTTGGAAATAAAAGCCGGATCGCACTGTCCGAATTCGGCCAAGTTTGGTGGGGCTGCAGGTGTCCAGCAGGGCGTACCGGTCTTGTGTCACACCAGCCATTGGAACCTGACGTGTGTTTGCATCGTTAGGAAAATCAGTCCCTGAGTGAGGGCGCCGGATATCCTTTATGGAGACGCGAAGCGGAGTTTTTGGAGATACTGCATTCTCTAGTAATATGCGTTCATTGATTGCGAGCTATTCCGCCCTATGTATATCATTTACAAAGCTTGAATCGCGCTCGGCGTTCTCCGCTTAAACGCTTGACCATGTCTGATACCACACTGGGAGAACTATCTCCCCAGTTCACCACCTAGCCCCCTAATCCAGGGTGCTATATACCCTGCAGCGAAGTGGTGCATTTAGGGTACCAGTGTTGCTAGCACAAGGTTGGGACATTTGCGCCCAAAACCAATTGCCAGTTACAACTTGCTATTCATCCAGCCTCTTCCTGAGACAATTGTGAATGCGAATGAGATCGTTGATGGTCAGACTTCTCCGATTTGAAAGTTGCGCTTCTCCGGCTGCCCTTGCTGCCTGCCGATGCCCTTGAACTGGCTCGGTCTCTGGCCGCCTTTCCTTCCACCTCTTCCCTGACCTTTTTCAGTATCTCTCGTCCGCTGTCTGTCCTGCCCATATTGGCGACTAGAGCGGTGTTCTCTCTCTGCAACTCTCCAATCTGTTCTTTTAGAAGATTGTTCTCCTTCTCGGCGAGCTCGGCCCTCTCTTTCCACTCACTTCTCTCACGTTGAGCCTTCAGGAGAATGTTCTTATCAGCCTCCTTCCGCTGCCGCTCAAGTAGCTTTTTGGTCTCTCGCTCTCGCCTTGCTTCCAGTTTTTGAACCTCTTTGGTGAACCTGTCTTCTTGTTTCTTACGCTCACGGTTGTGCTTCTCTGTGGCTTTCTCGAGTTCCTTTGCCGACCTAAGACTCGTATCTTGTGTCTCCTTCGATTGCTTCTCTCGGGCTTGGTCCAGCTTCTCCCTCAGCTGCAGGCGTTTTTGCTCGATCCTCTGAAGCTCGCGGTTCATTGCACTGTTTTGCGTCGCGCCTCCAGAATCAGAAGGCGAAAGTGGCATTGTCTTCTCGGAAGCTGTCGAAGGTGTGGGCATGTCATCAATTGGAAGTCCATCAGGAGCGGTGTTGAATTGCTCTGCTGAAGCGAACGAGTCCACGGACGATTCTGTTGTGCTCGAGCTGTGGGAGTCGGTGCGCTGAAGGGGGTTCATGCTATCTGGAATATATCCATCAATAGCACTTGCTACTGACTGCAATACTCCAGCGCGTTCTTCTCCATCTGTCTCCGCGCGAGATACACGACGGTGAGACCCGGTCATTGGTTTATCAACAATACTCGTACCCACCCCAGCGAGTATTCCATTTGATGCCGAGATTGAAAATGACCGCTGGTCGAAACTCTTCCTGACGGCGTCTTCGGCAATTGCCATGGCCTCGTCATGAGTAGGAAAGCTCTCTGTACTGCAAGCCCAGTTTAGGAACTTTTCAGCATCTTGAACTATGCTTGAAGGAGTGCTTCGTTCAACCATGAAGCGAGGGATGCCACCGCCAGGATCGCTCCTTGTTATCATGATCCATTCAACGGGATTTGTCTCGGGGTCGTGCTCGTTGGGATTCTCCACCCGGTCAATCTTCTCTCCCTTGGCGTTTGTGCCTCTAGACTCTGCGAAGCCTATTGTATTACCCCTGTCACGTCCCTTTTGATGTTCGTGGCTCAAGAGATCAGGCGTCGAAGTGGAAGGATTATCGTGTGCTTTAAGTGGAATCTCGCGTATGAGTTCTATCGATTCGTAATAGCCCCTAACAAGGCCATCTCGAGGCGGTGCTTCTGGATGTGTGACTGGTATTGATATTACCATGAAATGTCTCGGAATCGCGTTTCCAACTTTGGAATCGTCGGTGAGGCTATTATCCGAGGTGATCAGGAGGGTAATGAATTCTCGTGGGGAAGTAGGACCAGGGAACTGTGCGGATAGTTGATACACTGTAGTCTGTTAGCTTTGGCCATTGGTCTCGCCGAGTATGCTGTGGAGATATGAGAAGTACCTTGAAGCTTTCCAACTCCCGTGACGTCAATCTCTTCTAACCTCTGGTCGCCTCCAATCCCTCGAATATTTCCCTCGCCTGGCCCGCCTTGCACCGCGAGGCTTTCGGGAAACTCCCTTATCATGGCCGCCTTCCATTTGGCGAAACCGAGTCCCTCGTGTACACTTGTCCTCGCGAACCACGCCCCATGCCTGTCATGGCCCGCCATCTTGAATACACTGATACCAGTTGCGGCATCCTTCGCCGAGAGCTTCAACGGCTTACCCCACGACTTTTGGAGCTCCGAATGGTGCGCCGCCGTAGCAGGCCGTCGTACTCGGGAGATTGTGAGGTCCGCCGCAGATGTAGCACCGCTCGCCTCGATTCGGGTACGTTGCGCAGACTCATACGGCGTGCCATTGGGAGGAGGAGGCACTGAGTTTGCAATCAATTCGGCCTTTGTGCACAGCTCGGAAATGAATGTGCCCAGTGCATCGACAGGTACGTCGCCAAAGTCCTTTGGTCGCAGGCTTTCGAGGGCCTTGTGAAGTTCCGACATGCTGATAGATGCCTTGACAGAATACTGGAGCGTGTGGAGGGCGCGGTTTGGCGGATGTTCTGGATGGAATGTCTCTTAACTGTTCCGCCGTCTCCGGCAGGAGCAGGACAGCCTAGCGGGGTTCAAATGAGGTTACAAAATGATAATCAGACGCAGAATGGGTATAGAACAAGAAAGGCCAACGCTGCAGCTAGTTGAGCAAGACGATAGAGTGAGGATATAAGTGCTGCCCGCGCCCTCACACACGCGAGTACTCGGCCGGCAGACAAGGTGTGGGCGTGAATGCTGATGGCGTGCGTCATAGACGGTTAGCTATCCCTGCGCTGCCAAGGCCGCGGGCTTTATTTGTAGGAGCGATCGAGCGCTTGTCTTGGAACTCGGTCTCAATGCCTGCCGACAAGGCGGAAAGCGGACCACTACGGACGTATCGAATACGAGAGCACGCCTCCGAGTGTCTAGACTTGGACAGCGTGCTTATGTGTGACCGATGCTCTCGATGCTTTCGCTATTTCCACTTGGAACTCAAACGGTTACCTGTTGGACGAAGCGTCTGGCACACCTGCAGCATTTGTATTCTTCCCTTTCATATGCTACGAGATCCTCTACTGTACGTAGTATGTTGTTTGAAATTAGAATTGTGCAGCTTGTAGCTTGACACTCGCGTGTATAATACATGCGACATTCTGGATGCTATCTATACGCAAGAATCTGCGTCGAACCAAGGAGTAGCGAAGGGTATCGAGCAGAATTTAAAAGATATATCCTCCATATGCATACATCACACATCTACAGTCGTTTGGAGCTTCAGACAAGGACGTAGAGGGCGCACATCTGCTTCACGTTAGACTCTGTCCAAGTCTAGGGATGTTTACGTACCATTGAGAGTCCAAGAACCATCGAACACCAAAAGAGCACGTTGTTGAGTAGCGTCTTGCCCTTGACATACTTTGACCGTTGAACCATGACAATCGGCATCTGCAGCATCATGGCAAAGAAGCCATAACCACGGAATTTGCGCGTTATGCAGCCCAGCACCAGCTCATGAGCCAATGCGCTGATTAGGAAAGTGATAGCTGTGGCAACTGGCCGCGAGACATGGGTTTTGGACGCAGAATAGACGTGGCGGCGGAAAAAGTGATGAACTGGCTTGTTCCACTCTCTCGAGAACTCTAACCAGTCACTACTGTTCCACCAGTCGGCGTAGAATTGGCGATCTGCGAAGCCTAGTATGTGGTTAGCACTCTTTGAGAACAAGACCAAGATAGATCTACTCACGAGTAAGCTCTGCAAATGCGCCCAAGACGTACTCGAAAATTGATAGGAAGACGAGCAAGAACATGACCATGAAGGGGAAGAGCATGCGGCCTATAGTCTCGCCCAAGATCAGGAAAAACTCGCCAACACTCCTGGCACTTCGCAAGTTATCAGATGCCTCATTGAGGACCGGCAAGATAAATTCTTCGGCAGTCACAATCATGAGGAAGATACACCCTGCGACAGCAAGTGTCTTGTAGAAAACCTCCATCCAGCGGATACGAGGAGTTCTGGGATATTCGATCTCATAGCAGAGCGTTGGACAGAGAATGAAGTCGGCGTAATTGGCCAGCGTTAGGTTCTGCGGGTATGATACATTGCCGAGAGGTGAAGCGAGTTCGAAAGCTAGATCCTCCCTTAATAGACGTAGGGCTTCCTGTTTGTCCGGATCTTCATTTGTAGGAGACTGCGGTATCTCGTGGAGATGTGTACGAGGCCTAGGATATCTGTAGGGCGCCGACATCGAACGGCCATCTGGCTTGTCGAGGTCAAACAACCTGCGCCTTGTCTCGCTAAGATGTCCGCAGTAAAAAGCATACGAGTGCATCTTCATCATGATTGCCAACAGATGGAGCGTGAAAAACACCTGAGCGGTCCAGCTCCAGTCACGGATGAATGGCCAGGTAGTCCAGAAGGCGAGCCACAAAGCTTGGTAGACGCTTTGAACAACCACACCGAGCCTGTTCCAGCGGAAGAGATTGGATTTCATGAACCATTTGTGCAATGGCAGTGAAATGGCCGTACTAAAGACCATGGCGCCGTCGCTCAGACCCAGCTCCCACACTCGCTCTTTGAGATATCCCCATTGTCTGATGATCAGCGGGTATCCAGTTTCTCTCATGTTCCGGAGCATGCTCGTAATGACCATGATGGCGAGTCCGATCCAAAACAAGACGAAGAAACCGCGGAAGTCGTGGTATTCGCTGTCCGGATCAAAGTGCGAGACTCGGTCGACATATTCTACGGTGGGGAAGATGCGCCGCTTGTTCTGTGCTCGGATCTGGCGACGCGCAGAGGAGGAGGCTTGCACAGAGGGAGGAGCATCCTGAGGTATGGGTGTCGAGCGGCCACTATGACAGTTAGCGCATGCAACATGTACGCCGAAGCTTACCTGCGACCAACCTCGAGATATCTGATGCGGCATCTCTCAGTGCATCTTTCAGAGCGCCATTTTGCTTCGGGATTTGCAAGTCTTCGCCCAGTGTTGCCCCCAGATGAATGTGATTTGGCCTGCGTGCACGCGGTTGCAGGTATTCCGTGTGCCCATTGGCGTCTCGGGCATCGATTGCGGTAGAGTTTGACCTCGCCATGTTTAGAGGGACGCTGTGTGCATTCTCGACGTGCAAGGGCGCAATGGCACGGATTTAAAGATGCGGTCAGCCCAGGTCTTAGTTGATCAACACGGTGGCCGCTTTCCGTTTAACTTAACACCCAGTAGTCAGATTGGGGCAGTGTGAGATGCGGTTGGTCAAAGATTGCACGCCGAGGCTGGCAGGGTGGCTGGCGGGTACCGGAAGGGAAGGGACATGCACGTCCAGGATGGAGGTTGCACTGTGCAGGTCCAAACCTTTGACCGCGGAAGACTCGGGCCACTTCTCTTCGCGCATGTCCCCCCATTGCGTCAGTGCTCACCACCCGCCACACCAACCCAGAACGTTCGCGGTCGGCGCGGCGAAGCGTTAGTCCGATCTCCTACGGTAGGCGAATTCTGGAACGAAACATCGACTCTCGCCAGTACCGCCATTACCGCCCTTCCGAACTTCCGTCGTCGCTGCCCATTCACGACAAGTAACCTCGCCCCGTCCGCCGCCATTCGACCGCCCGTCTGATCCCGCTGACCTGCCCTTGGTGGGGTCCTCGAGGCCACCACAATGACTTCCTGTACGCCAAGCATCAGCCCCGAACGCTGAACCTGAGGGTTGCGAGCATTCACTGACTCGCCGACAGTAAAGCAGTTCATTCGTAACGTGCGAGCGGCCAAGACAATAGCGGACGAGCGCGCCGTGGTGCAAAAAGAGAGCGCTGCCATTCGAGCAAGCTTCAGGGAAGAGAGCGGCGACTTCAGCGTCAGGAGGAACAATGTCGCGAAGCTACTATATCTCTTCACCCTCGGCGAGCGTACACACTTTGGTCAGATAGAATGTCTGAAGCTGCTGGCATCCCCGCGCTTTGCGGACAAGCGCCTGGGATATCTAGGCACCATGTTGCTTCTAGACGAAAACCAGGAGGTGCTGACTCTGGTGACGAACTCGCTGAAAAAGTGAGTCTTGCGCGGTGAGCTGAACGATTGTGTGCTAATAGCAGCAAACAGCGACCTGAACCACCCCAACCAGTACATCGTTGGTTTGGCCTTGTGCACCCTGGCCAATATCGCCTCTGTTGAAATGTCTCGAGATCTCTTTCCCGAAGTCGAAACAATCATCTCCAGCTCGAACCCTTACATACGTCGCAAGGCCGCTCTCTGTGCTATGAGGATATGCCGAAAGGTTCCAGATCTGCAGGAGCATTTCCTAGAGAAAGCAAAGCTACTGCTCCAGGACCGTAACCACGGAGTTTTGTTGTGCGGCCTAACCCTCGTTGTCAATCTCTGCGAGGCGGACGAGGCAGAGGATGGCGAAAATGGCGTCTCGGACATGTTCCGTCCTCTGGTGCCAAGTCTGGTCAAGGTTCTGAAAGGACTCTCGACATCGGGCTATGCACCAGAGCATGACGTGACCGGTATCACAGATCCATTCCTACAGGTCAAGATCCTTCAGCTGTTTCGAGTTCTGGGCCGTGGCGACGTCGAGACAAGTGAACAGATCAACGATATCCTTGCGCAGGTTGCGACAAACACAGAGTCGTCAAAGAACGTTGGAAACTCAATCCTGTATGAAGCAGTCCTCACGATCTTGGAGATTGAAGCAGATTCGGGCCTGCGAGTCCTTGGTGTAAACATTCTCGGAAAATTCCTCTCGAATCGGGACAACAACATTCGCTATGTGGCGCTGAACACTCTCATCAAAGTCGTTGCAGTAGAGCCGAATGCCGTTCAGCGACACCGCAACACCATTCTGGACTGTCTTCGGGATCCCGATATCAGCATTCGACGAAGGGCACTCGATCTCAGCTTCACTTTGATAAACGAGAGCAATGTCCGAGTCCTGATACGAGAGCTCCTCGCTTTCCTAGAGGTTGCCGACAACGAGTTCAAGCCGGTCATGACTTCTCAGATTGGCATTGCAGCCGATCGCTTTGCGCCCAACAAGCGATGGCATGTGGATACAATGTTGCGCGTCTTGAAACTGGCTGGCAACTACGTCAAGGAACAAATCTTGTCTTCATTTGTCCGTCTAATAGCCACAACTCCCGAGTTGCAAACATACTCGGTGCAAAAGCTATATGCCTCCTTAAAGGATGACATAACGCAGGAGGGACTGACCCTCGCCGGCTCATGGGTGATTGGAGAATATGGCGATGCACTTCTAAGAGGCGGCCAGTACGAAGAGGAGGAGCTGGTCAAAGAAGTCAAAGAGAGCGATCTCGCTGACCTGTTTGAAACCATTCTGAGCAGCAGTTATGCAGGTCAGACTGTGTCGCAGTACATCGTCACAGCCGCTATAAAATTGACGACAAGACTGAACGATCCGGCACAAGTCGAACGTCTCAGGAGGTTACTTCAGCGATACGGCACGAATCTGGACGTAGAGCTTCAACAGCGCGCTGTCGAGTACGGTAATTTGTTTGGCTTTGATCAGATTCGAAAAGGTGTTCTGGAAAAAATGCCGCCTCCCGAGATTCGTGAGGAGCAGCGTGTACTCGGAGAAGCGACGAAGAAGACGAAGGGTAGAACAACGAAGAAGAAGCCAGCCCAAGCCGCCACAGAAGACCTTTTGCTCGATCTAATGGGCGATGCTGGCATGCCTGGTGTCGACGCCAATGGCGCTTCAAACGGGAATCAGGCAAACACTGCTGATCTTCTTGCCGACATCATGGGTGGCGGAGCTCCTACATCGTCACACCCGCCTCAGACTTCTTCGCCTCCGCCGTCGAACGTAAACTCCATCATGGACCTCTTCAACAACCCCTCTCCTGCGCCCGCACAGGCTCGACAAGCTCCAGCGTCGATGGATTTATTAGGCAATACCACCTCACCTCCTCCACAAACGTATACGCCTCCGGTCGCATCCGGTCCGCCAGCTCATCCAGCATACAACAAGAATGACCTCGCCATCACCTTTCAACTCAAGCGGGACGCCAATGCGGTGCAGGTTCTCGCACGCTTCAAGAATACTGGAACCTTTTCGCAATTGAGTGCCGTTAGTCTGCAGGCGGCAGTACCAAAGAGTCAAAAGCTGCAGCTGCAGCCTATCAGCAGTAGTGAACTAGATAGTGGGCATGAAGCAACACAACAGATGAGAATAACGTCTGTGAATGGGGTGAGTTTGCTTGGCTTCCGTATCGCTAGATGTACTGACAGATGTGCAGCCACCACCCGCGAAGCTTAGATTGAGACTCAAAGTTAGTTACCAAGGTAGCTCAGGGCCTATCGCGGAACAGGTCGATTGGTCGGAACCTACGTAACGGCAATGCTTTTCATCGTCGTGAGTAGTGGGTTGGGGGATCTTTTCAAGCTGATGGCAGCAGCAAGCGCCCTGGCAGTATCGGCTTGCATGTGTCTACGTGTATTTACATAGCAGCGGATACCGGCATGTGGGGCGAACAATCAATGATGGGCGGACACTGCCTTTGACCGACTCCATCCTCTGTCCAGACTGCAGTGCACCGTCGACATTGATGACAGCTGCTGAGATTTGTGATATGCGTGCTCTTGGTACACCCTATTCGGAGGCCGTGAGGGTCAGCAAAGACCCGGTCGACGGGATTCCTTGACCAGGAACTATTGAAATTTAGCGGAAAGTCCGAGATTGTTATACATGGCAAGTGTCCATCTTGGGCACAGCCCGATGCTCATCTCGAACACGTCTAGTTCGCGCACACATGTCAGTTTACATACATGTGTATTATGTTTCACACGCACATGTACGCTGATTCTTCATTTCGACATATTCTAAACGCATCTCTGTAACTATGGCCGTCGCTTCAGATTTAGCAACGAACGGGGCCCGCTGCACGGACGTTTAGTGGCAGATCACCCCGCATTTTGGCTGACGGGATGGCTGCGAGTTTAAGTCAGGCACCCGTGGCGGCACATCACTCAATCCTCCTCAATCTCGTACCGTACGAGCCTCTTAGAGCGTGCATGCTTTCTGTGCGTGCCAGACTGCCAGAGCGCCAGAGTGTCAGCTTCTTGTTAGAGCAGCACCTCCGCCTGGAACCCCATGCCCTCATCCTCCAAGCTGCACAACTTCCAATGCCCGATGACGCCAGCGAGCATGGCGGAGTATTCCCTCTGTCTGCTGACCGCAAAGGGCATCTTGCCGATCATTAAACTCGCATCCCAGCTTGGTGTGCATCCGTCGTCGGAGGAGCGGCATCTCCTTGGTCGACCCCAGTAACGCTCTACTCACACCTTCCCACTCCGGCCCCGAGGAATGACGCCGTCACATGGTTTTGACAACCCGCCAACAGGGCAAAGTTTGGCTTGGGGTCGTTGCCAAGCTACCCCGGTTGGAGATTGTCATCGACATGCCTTAGTTAGAGCAAGTGGTCAGGCCGGCCAGTCGGTTGGCATCATCCTGGACCATGTTCCTGCGCCATGTTGAGGTACCGCATCTTGCTCGCCCAAGCGTTATTACGGTGCAAAGACCGTCCGCCATGTACGGATATATAAAGCAGTCTTTGTGCCGCAAATTGTGTGCCTGGGGATCGAGGCCCTCTCATCTGGTCGCATCATTACCTTCGTCATGGGCCGCTTAAGAAACGTTCTCGTCGGAGCTTTGCCCCTGCTGCCGGCAACTTTCGCTCTCCCATCAACTTTGCCCAACAATTTGCGCGCGCCCAACAACAGGAGGCAAGATGATAGTCCCAGCGCCGATGAACGCGCGCAGGCGGTCATCAACACGTTCCGCATTTCATGGGATGGATACTACAAATACGCCTTCCCGCACGACGAGCTGCATCCGGTCTCGAACAGCTTCTCTGATTCAAGGTAAGACAGTAATTATTTTCGTACTGCTAGGGAAGCGAGCGAAAGCTGAGATTTCTAGAAACGCATGGGGAGCTTCGGCAGTCGATGCGCTATCGACAGCCCTCGTAATGGGGCAGAAAGACATTGTGAATCAAATCCTAGATTACATCCCGAAGATTGATTACTCCAAGACAGACACTACAGTCAGTTTGTTCGAGACGACGATTCGATATTTGGGGGGGATGATATCGGGATACGACTTTCTGAACGGACCCCTGGCGGACCTGGCCGAGAATGTGCGTTGATCTCCACTTAATTTGATGGGTGGTACTCTCCAGATGAATTTCAACTAACATGATATAGAAAGCCAATGTGGACGCTCTTCTGAAGCAGTCTATCGCTTTGGCCAATACCCTCTCCTATGCCTTCGAAACTCCGTCTGGCGTCCCTTACAACAACCTTCACTTTGCCAACCGCACCTCCGACGGCTCCGCCAACGGCCTTGCCACAGTCGGTACCTTGATCCTTGAATGGGTTCGTCTTGCCGATTTATCAGGAAACAAGACCTACGCCTCCATTGTGGAGAAGGCAGAATCCTATCTCCTAGATCCCAAACCGGCCTCCTCAGAGCCCTGGCCCGGACTAGTCGGGACTGACATCAATGTCACGACAGGCGAATTTCTAGACGCAAGCGGCGGCTGGGTCGGCGGTGACGACTCGTTCTACGAGTACTTGATTAAAATGTTCGTCTACGACAGCAGCCGCTACAGCGCGCTCAAAGACCGCTGGATCCTGGCCGCAGACTCCACCATTGAGCACCTGACTTCGCATCCCCAATCCCGCCCCAACCTAACTTTCGTCGCCGCGTACGAAGGGCAGACCCTGCGCCTCATCAGCCAGCATCTCGCCTGCTTCGACGGCGGCAACTTCATTCTCGGCGGCCAGGTGCTCGGCAAGCAGGCGTACATCGACTACGGGCTCGCCCTCGTCGACGGCTGCCACGAGACATACATCCAAACGGCGACGGGCATCGGCCCAGAGGTCTTCGGCTGGGACCCCAACAATATCCCCAACGGCCAGACTGAGTTCTTCCAAAAGGCGGGCTTCTACATCTCCAATGGAAACTACCAACTCCGGCCCGAGGTCATCGAGTCGTGGTACTACGCCTTCCGCGCTACAGGCGATACAAAATATCAGGATTGGGCCTGGGACGCGTATCTGGCTATCAACAGCACGACGCATGTCGGGAGCGGGTATAGCTCGATCGAGGATGTGAATGTCAAGGGTGGAGGCGGGTTCAACGATTTCCAGGAGAGCTTTTGGTTCGCAGAGGTGCTGAAGTATTCTTATTTGATTCAGGCACCGGATGCGGAGTGGCAGATTAGCAAGGACGGGAAAAATAAGTGGGTGTTCAATACTGAGGCGCATCCTTTCAAGGTGGCAGGGTCATGAGGAGTGGTGGATAGCAAAAATTGATGCATTGGTATGGGTATCAAATCGTTATTTAAGCATCGAAAATTGGAGAGCTGTATGCATTCCTCGACTACCACCTGAATCTTTTTCCGCATCAAACTGTGTTGCATGGCTTCTCCATCACTCGAAGAATCCACCGTCGCTGTCATCTTCTGCCTCCTGCGTAGCTGCAGCTTTGGTATCCTTGAGCATCTGTCGCATAATCCCAGAACCCGACTGAGGCTTCTTCTTATCCTTCTTCCTCTTCTTCTCGGCCGAGCGCGTGTCGTCATCCTTTCGAGATGGGGGAGGCGCTCCAGGCTTGCTGTCGCGGAGAGCATCCAGCGTCTCCTCCTCCATTGCCTCTTCCACGGCTTTCCATATTTCCAGATTTCCCTTTGGCCTAGACACTAATTGACCTGCTTTCTGTGTCCGCACTTCCCCTTCTTCTTCGTCATCGGGCGCTTGCGACTTGCTCGCTTCTTGTTTCTCCTTGGGAAACAATGACACGTAGGGTTTCAAGTGCGGGTAGTACTGTGTGTAGTTCAAATCGACCTTTGCGTTGTGTATCCTCTGCTGCAGAGTCGCTTTCTTCGACCGGTCTTGGATTGTAGACAATTCCCTCTGGAGCTTCTTGAGGATTCGGCTCGTCTTCCTGCGTTCTAGGGCCTGTTAACGGAGCTACGACGCAACCAGATGAGACCATTCTTACCAAGAAACCGAATGTAGTGGTACTTGCTGATCATCTTTGTCCTGTGCTCCGCTTCTCGTGCTGCTGCGTTTCGCTCTTCCAGCTCATGCTCGCAGGCCTCAAGCTCGCGCTCTCGCTCGACGCGCACATTGGCGGGCATCTTGTTCGCGGGTTCGTTGTCGACATGCTCTAGGAGACGTCTCAAATCTCGTGCGCGGCGCTTGAGTGAAGTCGTCTGCTTGTGGTCGTCCCCGTGTTGTTCCTGCTTGTGTCCTTTGCTTCCTCGTTTGTCGGAGAAGCGATGCTTTTTCTCCGGCCTCTTGTCTTCGTGCTTCTCGCCCGCCAGCTCGGTGGCCTTTCTTTTATGAGACATTATCACGATCGAGGATGCCGCTTGCAGCAAAGAAGCTTGGTGGGTTGGAGCGTTGCAACAATTTTTGCTCTGCCATCCTCGACCGCTCCACTTCGCCAGGGTCCGTGCATGCCAAGCCATGTCACGAGAGTTCCGAGGTCCCAGCCATTCACTATTCCTCTCACTCTTGCCCAAGTGGGCATCTGCTTCCCTGGAATTTACTCCGCCAACGATAAGAGCCCACTGCTTAGAACCAACCAACATGGGCATCGGGTCTCTCGCCGCAGCACAAACCCTAATCTTCGAATCACCTTAGCTGGTACTTAATACTACGGCTCACTCTTCGCTTGTGGCCGTCTTTTTAAGCCCAATTGAAATTGAACGCCATGGAGGCTGCGATCCGATGGTCTCCACATTCGACACAACAGAATCCAAGGTTTCTGATCATCGACGTAGCTGGTAACCGCCTACGGCTCTGCCAGATCGAGGGCATTGATCAGGGCAAAGTCAAATACAAGCAGGTTTGCCTTCGCGACAAACTACCAAACTACACCGCATTTGATTGGTCCAAGAAAGATGAGCATATTGTTGCCCTCGGATCTGCCTCTGGGGAAGCGGTCATTGTCCAAGTCGATGCGGACCAGCCGCAAACTGATTTTATCCACGCATTTCCAATCAGACACCAGAGGAAATGCAATTCGATAGCGTTTAGCTCGAATAATCTCATCGCAACAGGCCTGGACCGCGTGCGAAACGACTTTTGCTTGAACATTTACGATCTCAAGGCTCAGGACCTTTCAGCGAGTTCCGAACCGTACAAGAAACTTGCGAGTGGAGAGCCAATTTCGAGTATCAAATTCTTCACTAGCCAGCCAGATACCCTAGTGGCAGGCGTTTCGAAACAGTTCATTCGAATATTTGATCTCCGTGGTTAGTCCTTCGCCTCCAGCAGCATGTTCCCACTGACTCCTAAGATTCTGGAACCGGTTACGCCGCCTCTTACCAAACGCGCCAAGTACACAACATTGCAATTGATCCACTAGATGAAAACTACTTTGTCTCGGCTGGAACAACAGGAGACCCGACCGTGACCGTTTGGGATCAACGGTTCTTGAAGCGTACCAACCCTAATGACCCATCAAGCAATGGCGCAGTTCTGGAATTCCGCCCCATTGTAGACAACAGTCATGCCACTACAATATGGAGTCTTCGATATTCCGGAACCAAGCGAGCAACTTTTGGGGTCCTGGCCAATACAGGAGAACTCAAGGTCGTGGAGATGGCACAGCACTCCTGGACAGAGAAACCACATCAGATTAGCTCGAACCCGAATGGCGTAACTTGGACATCCCCGCACTATAACAAAGTCTCGCATAATCTTACCTACCCGTGGTACGACCGAAAACACCGTCAAGACGAGAATGCGCGGGTTGTTGCCTATGACTTCATGACCGCTGGTAATTTACTCAGCGGGCAATGCGCATTAACATTGTTCCCTGACCGGCGAGTCGAGACCATGAGGGTACCTTGTCCATCGCCTCATCTAAATATCAGTGCTCTAGAGGAGATCATTCGCAACAAGAATGTAATCTCCCGGCCGAGCTCGAGACGGGGCTCCGTTGCCGGAGATCTCACTGAGCTGCAAAATTCGACCCTGAGCGAGAAGCATGACCTCAGTCCGGAGCCGCGAGATAGTCTCTCTGGGCGACTTGATAAACTCACCATCGATCACCCACAGCGGAACATCTCATTGCAGTCCACGATTGAATCCAGTAGCCAGATGCATGAAGACCTTCTCAACATGGCATACCCTGATGTCAAGCTGTCCTTGCCAGACTACTTAAAGGTCTTACAAACGCAAAAGCGCCGATGTCAGGAAGGCTACAGCATGGATTCTCGGAAGAACAAAGACATCGTTGCAAATGATCCATGGCTCGTAGATGCTTGGAACATGGTAGAAAGAATGGATTCACACGCAGCTAATGATGGCATGGTCGGCGGTGGGCTCGAGCTCAAGTACCTCGGCGTGCAGTCTATCTGGGCCAATAAGCTTACCATGTACGACCAACGCCTGATTGACCCGGATGCGAAAACATCGGAGGCCATCTTTGTGGAAGCGGTGAATGAGATCTGCGAGAACAAGGACTTCCCGCCTTTCTCCGGGACGAAGACTAGTTTTCCGACAAACCGACAACTCTGTCTTTCGCTCTGTGGCTGGAACTTGTCCAAGAAGGGTTTGAGGGAGCGGTGTTCAACCCTCATGGACGAAGGGCAGTATTACAAGGCGATCGTGCTTGCAGTCTTCCAAGGCTACAAGGACGTGGGGCTCCATCTACTCAAGGAGACTATCCAGCAAAAGCAGATTCAGAACATCGGCCTGGGTGCAGTTATAGCTTGCGACACGGTCAACGAGGACCAACGGAACATGTGTTCGTGGATGACCGACATGACTGACGATCCCTATCTAAAGGGATTACTCGCATACTTCATCAGCGGCGACTGGCAAAGCGTTACAAACATGACGCAACTCTCTTTGACGGACCGCGTTGGAGTCGCACTCAAATACTTAAGCGATGAGAAGCTTTCACACTTTCTGCAGTTCATAACAGCGGAGGCAATTGCGTACGGAAACATTGAAGGTCTTCTTCTAACTGGCCTCACTGAACGCGCCATGGATTTATTCGAGCACTACATCTCAAAGTTTGGAGACCTGCAATCGGCTGTACTCATCCTGGCCCGAGCCTGCCCTCTATACATTCAGGATATTCGTTGGGAGTTCTGGAAAGACATCTACCTCCACCAAATGCAGGTCTGGCGTACCTTTCTTGAGCGTTCGCGCTTCAACAGAGAGCACAATCGGTCATGCTTGACACGAGAAGGCAAGAGCCTCAACAAGCCGTCTTCTCCAAGTCTCGCCATTCGCTGCCCAAACTGCCAGCATAATCTTGCCCTTCGAAAGGATCCCAAGACAAAGCGACAATACATGGTTGCCATACCCGATCGTACCAAGCCTGGACCGCAACCTCGACCTCACCTCCCCAGAGGGTCAACATCATCTCCCGCTCTCGCTTGCCCGGACTGTGGTGCGCAGATGCCCCGCTGTGGTATCTGCATGATGTGGCTCGGTTCCCCAGACCCGAGCAAACCTGGTGCTGCACAGACGTTGAAAGAAGAGGACCCCGAGGCTAGGTTGATGGTGTTTTGTATGACGTGCACACACGGTTTCCACGGTCACCACGCGCGAGATTGGTTTGCTAGGCATGCTATGTGCCCGGTGCCTGATTGCCAGTGCATGTGTGGACTACTGAAGTAGACGGGTTTCACATCGGCCACTCAGAGGTCCTGATCCAAACCAGTTGACATGGTCCTTGCTTTTGTGCTCCAGTACCAAGAGCACACGGAGTAATCTCAGAGATTTGATGCAGTTGAGCGAACGAGCTGGGAAATTGACGAGCATATACCAACGCATGCGTTCTGTAACGTCTTATCATTGGAGCCTGCCTGTACAGTGACACGTACCTTCGCAATCTCTTCCTTCGTTCTAATTCATCGCCTCTCCGTACTACTTTCACCGCCTCATCATTCATCATTTGGACAAGTGCGCCACTCACCTTCTAAATC
Organism: Polyplosphaeria fusca; assembly: GCA_010093805.1. NCBI lineage: Eukaryota > Fungi > Ascomycota > Dothideomycetes > Pleosporales > Tetraplosphaeriaceae > Polyplosphaeria > Polyplosphaeria fusca. The sequence continues at coordinate 169,698 of ML996107.1, read as the reverse complement.
CTTACATAAACCCGTTCTGGAGCTTCTTTTCCTCCGACAAGCTTCTTCCCTTCAACCTCGTCAACATATCTTCTACACCAGATCTCATTCACGAGATCCTCACTATCCACTCTTACAATCATGCATCTCTTCAACTTCCTCCTCGTCTCTTGCCTCACGGCTCCCCTGGTCGCAGGGATTCCTCCATGCGATTGCGAGGACATCGACGTAAGGTGGGTACACTTCCGCCGATCCTTAAGCCGACGCATGAACAGCGCTGCCTCAAGGTCGATCACATTCCGCACGAATACTGCGAGAAATTGCTCTGTGCTGGTGGTCAGCCCATCCCGAAGTGCTCTGGGAGCGTCCCGATCCCGATTCCTCCATGCGACTGCAAGGACATGGACGTAAGTTGTGTAAGATCCCAGACAGTCAGCCTACAGACTGACTCTTAAGAAGTACTGCATCAACTTCCAGCACTTCCCGCAGGAGAGCTGCGAGCAATTGCTCTGTGCCGGTGGCCAAACCGTTCCAAAATGCCCTGTCAAGCGCGAGGAACAGAATGTTGGCTGTGTTGAGGTAAACATTACCGAGTCTCGTGCTCGCTACCCCAATCCATCTTCAAGGGTTAACACATGTACCAGGAGTGCCACCGCCACGGACACAACTGCGAGACGTGTGCGATTTCATGCAACATCGACCCGTGCATCTGCTTCGACAACTGCACCCCGCCTCCAAACTCGACCACATCGGCCACGTCGACCACGAAGTTCATCTTGGGAACTCACTCCCTCACTACAAAGTACACCAGCTTCACTCACGGCCCGGTCACATCCAAATCCCACAACGTCTCCCATTCCCACTCCCACTCCCACTCCTTCTCCTTCTCCTTCTCCCACACCTCCTCCCATTCTCACTCCCACACCTCCTCACACCCCCACCCGACACAGTTCGCCCTCGCCCCTTCCGCCGAGGTCTAGGAAGAGCCATGATGTGCAGGGTTGTCGGTGGGCACGGAGAACGCCCGTGTGTGCGTACCAAAAGCTGATGCGAAGATTCTCCGAAGGAAAAGAGAGAGAGTAGCTAAACATTGAAAGACTGCACATTTCTTGTGGGCATCGTGCTTTTGCACGAGTGATGCTGAAGTGTACATGCCATTGCGTGAGACAGCATCTGTTTGGATTAAGTCTGGTCGTACACACCAAATGGTTCCTTCCACATCGAACGAGGAATATAGCACTCGAGCTGCTCCTCATCACTCTTCTATAACCAGCATGCAAAGTTAAACATTATCCATCATCGACTACTCTCCGACAACGTATTCAATTCATTTTGCCGCGTAAATGTATAGGGTGGTCATTTCGGAATTCTGTTCAAACATACAGGGAAGGCAGGTGCACTTCGCCGCAGCCAGTAGCCAACAGCATGTATGAATTGTGCAATTTGACGAAGCTGGGTTAATGGCAAGGCGAACGGTCATCAAATCAATGACCGCAAGATCAGACAACATAATGGCTTCCAATGACTTTAATTCTTTTTGTATTTTCACTCAGCTACAATCGTAACTGGAAAAATGTTCTACCCCATTCCTTCACCACCTCGAACCTTCATGAGCCTACACACCAATCCATCCCGTTTGGACGCCATGTCGAAGCGAGCCGATGCAGAGAAGAGAAGTTGTTGTCGAAGCCAAGTAGATCCTGGGACATGGAGAAAGGCGGGTATCGGAGGACGATGCCGGGAGGCGCGTCTACTGCTCGGTCTGGAAGTAGTTGAGGAGAATGCTGCGCTCCTGCGAATCCTCACCCCAGTCACGGACGACAACGCAAGAGCAGTTGACGACCTTGCGGGGGTTGCCTTCGCGGTCGATCTGGCCTGTCGATTTGTTAGCACTCGCTCACAGAATTTTACCCCTCTTCGCTACATGGACACAATCGTGAACAGAGCTACGAGGTAGTGGGAACTCCACATACACAGCCCAGCCCACTCGCCCAACTGCTTGCCATCCGGGACCTTGATGAGCGGGATCTTATGCTCGCCACACAGGGCAACGACCAGCTTCTTGTACGCCTCCTCCTCGCACGCCTCGTTGAGCACGCACATGTGGGCCTGTCGTCGGTCGAGCGCCTTGGAGGCCTCACGGAGACCACGGGCAAGGCCATCGTGGATGAGAGCGAGCTTGAGCACGCCTTTCAGAGCCTCAAGGACCGTCATCTGGCCTTTAGGGGCATCGCCGGAGACATCGACCTCGGGGGCCTCCTCGACGGGGGATGTGGGCTCTTCTCCGTCCGACTAGAGGGTGCCGTTAGTCGATATTTCGGGGGGGTATTGTGAGCGTGGGGAGGGCAATGATGATGGGCAGGGAGGATTGAGATAGGGAGCTGATACATACCATTTTGATTGCTTAATGTGCTATGTCGGGTGTTCCTCGAAGAGTGGTGGTGGTGATGAAAGAACAGGAAACTCGGGCTCGCGAAAAGTGAGGTTGAATTTCGGCCTGAACGTGGGCGGGAACTGCCGGGAAGCGAGCCCGCTATAAATCTTGGCGGAAATGCACGTGACATCGTAATTCCGCCTCTCGAAGTCGATGAGTAAGCTTCAGGAGACTTCTGGATGCTACTATTGCGCGAAATAGGGTGGTGGAGGTCTGCAGTCAGCGCTCCTCCTGTATAGTAGCCGGGTGGCAACATTGGGAGTCCAACCCTCGGCCCATCTAATGAGGCCGCTCCAGGGCTCAGATCAAGTCTCGTGGCCGCACTCGAGATGCTCCGTATTATGTGCAATTTGTCACTAGATGGAAACAATGCTACTTGTTTAACTATCAGGATGATAAAGATTGAGACTGGTGCCATTCTCTATTTGCATTCTCTGCTCTGCAACCCGGCAGCTACATTTAAACCGCACTGAAGCTGGCCCTATCTCAGCTCGCTTTGCATCCCCAAGCCTGGACCACTGCCAGAAACCTCCGACTTAGCATCATTACCAGGAAAATGAAGGACGGAACGGGCCTGGGTTTGGCGACATGAACCATCCTGTTTGCAATCGTTGAATCGCTGCAAACTCCAAGTGTAATATTAGAACAACAGAGAACGAGAGCTAGCAATGCAGATGCCGACTTGAAGAGATCAATAATGATGCGGCGTTTGAAGATGAAAGAAAAGGTATGCCAGCAAGGCTGTACGCTATCACCCATGGGAAGATCAGAATGACAAAGCAAAAGGTATAGCCCATCCTAACACCAAGGCGCCTACAAAGGAAAAAGCCCGACTTTTCGTCGTCCATGGCCGGAATGAATGAGAATAATATTGTGTCCACAGAAGGCATAGGGGTGCTACATAACAATGCAGCAACAACCCTTTTTCTCTTTCTCATCGACGGGCGGCTCTGGCACCCTCGTAGTATTTGTGGGCTTCGGAGAAGTCGCTGGAGCAGGCCGGGGTCCGGAATTGCGAGATGGTACTCGTGGGCTCTGAGGTATCGTTGGCGTGAGTTTATAGCCGCCCTGCTCGAGCGTAGGAGACTTGACGTTTGTATCAATCGGTTCGACGGCTTGTTTCGTTGGGCTCGGCAGCGGCCAGTCTGCTTGCTCTTCGCTCTTGTCGAGGTCAAGGGTCAGTCCCTTCGAGTTGCGTTTATCCTCAAACTCATCGGTATTCAGAAGCCTAAAATCTCGATCGTATACAGAACCATGCTTTCCTTCGGTCTCCCACTGCTCTTGCTGCATTCGCTTGGCATGTGTAGGGATAATTTGCTGATCTGGGGGTAGCCGAGGATCAGGCTTGTACATTGTAGCTATCCACGGAGCCTCGCCCTCAGGGCGGTGGCCTGTGGCAGGCCGAGAGATGGAGCCACCACTAGTTCCAGGTCGTTTGGGAGGCGAAGTCGTAGATACGTTTCGCTTTGCCTGTGAAGTTGACCTCTGTGCACTCGTTTTGCGACCGCCTGACGTAGGAGTAGCTTTTGCGGGAGTCTTTGCCTTTTGGGGCGACCTCGGCGGCGAATTTGTAACTGGAGAGTTGGGGAAGCTGAAATTGCCTCGCATGGGAGTGCGCGTGGAATCTCCCAAACCTTCTGGATCATCCAGCAATACTTGGCTCGAAACGCTTCCGCTCCTCATGCGGGCTCCGTTGGTAGCAATGGCATCTCCATTCCAGTTTTCACTGCCCTTTCGTGATCTTGGCAGAGGAGTGTCTCGCTCTGTAAATGTCGGGGGAACCGGTGCTGGGCTAGTCTTTGCGATTGGTATACGAGAAGTACTGGGCCTTATGACGTGATTTCGAGCGACCCATTCGGCATTCTCTCTCTCTGCTGCGATTTCTTCTGGAGTCCGTAAATCCCACCGCTGCGATTGCTGATGATCTTCCTCTACGTCTTCCTCTTCTGCAGGAATAGGTGAGACGGCCCTTCGATCGTATCGATCGTCCCCATTATGTGTAGGGTTACTGGTCTCGGAATTCTTGCGATCTCTGGCAACGGATCTCGTGCCACTCTGGGATCGACTGTTAGACCGACTCGCTGGGCCGATGAAACCGGCCTCTTCAAGCTCTCGACTCTCAATCTGCGCTAGCTTGTCGCGATGGATCCAGTTGTCCTGATCCTTTTCCACCTCCCTCCAGGCTGAACCCAAACCAGGCTTCTTCTTGTCTTTCTTCGCCGTAGAGGGCTTCCTGACGCCGTTTGTCTTCTCGGTGTTCTTGTAGTAGTCTAAAACACTATCAGGATCGCTTCCATTGCCGCTCATGTCGCTTGGCTTCCTTTGCAGGTCGTTTACGCGGCCTGGGGCCAGCTGACCCTGCTCACTCTCATGATCTAGAGCGTTGTATCGAGGGTATCCATAGGTGCCGTTCGATTGGGAAGTGAGGGGCTCGCGCGGGGAGTGCGACGGGGCAGAAGGGACGTCTTCAGACATGAATGACTTCTGGGTGTTGTGAAATGGCTTCTACAGACAAGGCAAAGTCAGTAAGGTATGTTATGGTCGGGGGGGTGGACCGAGGTTCCGTGGCAGAATGTGGCTGCAACAAGTTTGATGGCATCTCAACGATGCACGTAGTGCTGTGGATAGCGCCAGCGTGACGGCATGTGACGACGCTCCAAAGCAGACAGAGTATACGCACCGAGTTTTCCACGGGCACTGCGAAATCCCACGATCCCCGCCCGCCGTGCGAGCTGCTTGGTGGTGTCAATTGCGAGACGGTTGCTGGTGGCTGGCGGGGTGAAGCCACGGCCATAGGGTGCAGGAGCGTGTTTGCAGTCGACTACGACTCTCCCCACGGCGTCTGAGGGCGCGCGCGGCTTGGTATAATTTGAGGGGGCGTGCAAGGGCGCGACTCGATCTTTGGCGTTGAAGAATGTCTCAGCAGGGGCGCACGAGAATAGCCCAGGTGCTTCTTCTGCGGCGCGACACTGGTGAGGGATGCGACGCGCAGACGATGCGTCAGATCAATGTTGGGGAAGTAGCTATCGTGTTACTGCCATGGAGAGCGCGATCTTCGGAAGCAGGCGTCGGCGGGAGAGGAGGTATGGGGTTGTCTGCGTGAGTGCGTGCGGGCGTGCGTGCGTCGTGCTGCTGCAGGGACCCCAGGTCGAGAGCCCGACGGCCAATTCGGGCAAGGGGCAGAGGGGGGGGAGAAACGGAAAAAAAGTCAATGAATGGAAGAGCAGCTGAGGTACACTCAGCGCACTCGAGCGACGTCCAGTCGTCGTTGGGATAGCAGCAGCAGCAGTGAATGGCGCGGGCGGAGGAGTTCTCGAGGAAGAGAGGCGCGAGCCGCTTGATTGGCGCTTGGTTCAATTATTTGCACGCTCGGACGGCCTCGCCCTCGATGCACCGGGCCGGATAAGGAAAAGCAATCATTGCTGCGAAAAAGGAGGTTCAGCGACCATGGCGAAGACGGCAGGGAGCTGAAACAAAGAATCTTCTTCCACTCGTCCCTCATTCCCAAGGCCATGGGAACACTGCTCGCCTGAGGTTGATATGTTCAAGGGTCCCAACTCTGCCGAGCGTGTTGTTTTGTTTGTTCACGCCCAGCCTCTCCATATGTCATGACTTGTGCACCCGTTGTCCGCGCCGCCCCGTCACCGACGTTTGCACAAGAGAACCGGTCGGCGCCCGCAGTCGAGCTTTGCCCGATTGACGCGCCTGGTGTGCGCCCCGTGGAGAGCAGCGTCCCGTTGTGTAGCGAGATCCACTGAACGGGTTCCGGCGTCGTCATGTCGCAACCATCCATGGACAGCACCACTACGGAGCACATCCTAGCCCACACACGCAATCCTAGAACCCTCGCGTCTTGGATTATTCCAATTTCTTTTCTCACACCCGAGCAATGACGGGCCCAGTGACAAAGGCGCTAACTACAAGACAAGACACATTACATTCCATTTAGTTATCATCATAATTGTACACTTTCCTCTCCAGGCCCTTCTTTCTATGCAGCCTCGATCAACATATCGCTAATCGCATAATACGCCGGCTTCTTCGTGAAATTGGCCGTCCACAACGTTGCGTCACCCTGTCCAGGGAACGTCTCTGGCACCCAACTGACTGGATCCCAAAAATCCCAAACTGTCACACCAACACAGTCCTCTGCGTCCACGCACGCCTTGACGCTGCTCGTATACTCCTTGGCCTGCTGCTGTGTCAAGTTGGCGTTGTTGGGCAAGTTGACGCGAACATCAAGCTCTGTCAGCGCCGTCTCCACCCCGAGGTCACCAAACAGCTTCAGCGCACCGGAGAGCTCCTCGTAGGTTGGGGACCGGCCAGTGGTGAAGTGGGCTTGTAGACCCACGCCGTCGATGGGGATGTCGCGTTTCTGAAAATCCTTTACGAGCTCGGCCGTGGCGAGGGACTTGTTGTTGACTCGCTCGATATTGTAATCGTTATAGTAAAGACGTGTGCGCGGCGACACGTATTTGCGGGCGAACTTGAAAGCGAGCTCGATGTACTCTTTGCCGAGCGTATTGAGCCAGATGTCGGAGCGATACGTGCCGTCATCATTGAACGCCTCGTTGACCACATCCCATGCGTAGCATTCGTCGTAATAGTACTCGGCTTCGTGCTTGATGTGATTCTCCAGGATCGACGTCAATTCGGTCTTTGTCCAGTTCCGGCTTGTGAGCCACTCTGGCAACTGGCTGTGCCAGACGAAGTTGTGGCAACGCCGCATCTGTCCAGCTTTGATCCCGGGCTGCACGATTTGATCACCCAAGGTGTAGTTGAACACATTGCGTTGGGGCTCAATGAACATCCATTTCTGGCCGTTGGAAGGTGTTACCTGACCAAACTCAGACTTGTTGTGCGCAATGGAGATATATTGCTTGTTGTCAAGAACGACATTATCGATGGCTGTTCCAAAGTACAGAAGGCCAGCGCGTTTCGCCAGAACGTCGAGCCCGGGGTACTTGGACTGTCCAGGGCCGTGACCTGGGGGACCTGGGGGTTTGGGTGCACCTGATGGAGCGGGCGGCCCCGGTGGCGAAGGTGGTCCGGGGGGAGGTGGACCATGAGGAGGTGGTGGAGAAGGGTGTCCAGTCGCGAGGGTGGCAAGACTCGCTGCAACAAGGGCGAATTTCATGTTGAGAAGAAGAGAGATGAGCTGGGAGGGAGGAAGAGAGAGGTGAGGATGATCATGTGGGCACTGGAGGCGCAAGATATATACTTACATTACTTCAGACTCATGATGCAGGCCACAGCGAAGAACAAGGCCCAGCCGCCTGTCATGTACAATCTAGAATGCACCATCGCACTTGTACCTCAATTTATCCGCGACGATCTTTCTGCCTGGGATCGTTCGCCCTCATGTTTCCTTCTAGCTCATGCCGAGCCCTGGTGTTTGGATGGCTCCAATAACGCGATACCCGGTTCAATTGCTCGCTTTTGCAGGGAAGTCGAACGTTGATCGGACGAGCTAGTCTCAACTTGGTATGACGGTCGAAGACGGTACCTGTTCCATAGATGAATTTTGATGAATATAGCCGGACGGGCGGGACCGCCGATTTGTGCCAGATGAATAGATCGTAAGTCATTTCAACGTATTTTGCAGCGACATGCATCGCGCATTTAGAAAGTCTTCGCACAATTGAATATTTAATGTTCCAAGTTTTCCATATTCGATCGTAAGACGACCAAGACGTGTATCAGAACAAACGCTGGGGAGCTCGGAAGGTGAAGCTACCCCGCAGACCCAATCTCCGTCGGTCCGCAACTCGCAGGCATCATTTGATGTGGCGCAGACGGGAAGCTGAAGTGATTGAAGCGCGGCCTCGGCGGTCAAAACGTGCAATGGGCACTGGAGTGTTGAATAGGCTAAATTGAGATTATTTTGGAAGTCATTGGACATGTTGAATATCTTCTGTATCCGTAATAATACGGCTCGAGGTTTGCCTCATGATCCCGCCCGCGTTTTGGTCAAGGCAACCAGCTTCGCACACCGTCTCAAACGATAAGACTGAGATCCCGGAAGAGTTGCATTGTCTACTACAATGTGGCTCCAGAGGTAGCTCGTCTATACTTCTTTTCGTATATCGACCAGTGACATATTTGATTTAAACTGATGGCTGGAAAAGACCATGACCCTCGAGTTCTTCCCGAGAAAGCTTTGCCAGCGGTGTAGTGTGGTCAGCTCGTTTCAAACAATTTTCAATGTCGTTCCAAAACTTGGCCAGGTCGAGTCCTCGCGGTATTCTGCAGCCACCCTCGCCAGGCGACAACTTTGTCGCCTTGGTTCTGCCTAGCTCTCCTACCTCTGACTGCACGGCCGAATGTACACCCTGGGAGACGATTTCGACCTTGAAGCGTTCGCCACCATTGTCATCGAACATAGATGGATAAATGGCGGCGGAGACAGCAAGTGGGTCATGGAGTGGTGGTCCCGCTGTCAAAGCGAATACTTCAGCGTAAGTTGCAGCGAAGAAGCTCATGATCTGGTAGAAAAGAGCACGAAGGGTGGAGGGTGTTTGTTCCGTTTTTGCAGTCGATGCGTCAAGAGGTTCGTCCGACCCGTAGAGGAGGGTGTGCCGTACTGTTGGCGTGCCAATTACCTGATGAGTGAGGTCGAGAGGGATCAATGTCGTCTTTGGAATGAGTGTAGGGTTGGAGAAGATGGAATCAGCGGCTTCTGGATCACACTGAGTAGGGTCAGTATGTGAAAGTTGCACAGAAGCATTGCCCTGAGTAACTTACATAAATCTAGAAGAGGCTATTAGCTGGTGGCATGCATGTGGATCTTGAACGGAAACTTACGTTGAATTCCGCGTAAGCCGTCATGTTGCCGAAGCGCTCTCCTTCGCCCTTGACTTTTCCCATTGGCGCATTCGTGAATCCTCCACCAATAGCACCACCCATGATGCTGAGACCGCTGATATGTTCTGCAAGATTGGGATACTTCTTGAACAGCAGACCGATGTTTGTCAAGATGCCTGTTGCTACAAGCCACGCTGAATTCGGAGGTGTCGCGATCAATGCTTTGTACATGGCATCCAGGTAGTCCGTGTCCGTGGCAGCAGGCTCGATGGGCTGTGGAAGAAGCGTGACACCGTCGAGGCCAGATTCACCTAGATCTGCTTAGCACATATGTTGATCGTTTGCAGAAGGTTTTGTTACCATGTATGTCGACGGCATGGACCGCACTACGCTCGATTGGATGAGCAGCGCCTGCATATACCTTTACATCACGCTTCCCGAGCGCTTCCAATATGCTCCGCGTATTGAATGTGGTCTGGTCAAGAGGGGCATTTCCGTGGACGGTGCTGACGCCGAGAAGATGGACGCGGGGGTCATGGGTGGCAAGGAGGAGAGCATAGGCGTCCTATGGAGTAACATGTGAGAATTGGGTGAGGGTAATCAAGAGCTTCATCGTACGTCGTGTCCTGTGTCCTACACAGACAATCAGCGCATGTGGTGTCAAAAGGCACGTACAAGGTCCTACGCAATCAAGCCAGAGCGGAATCTTCGAAGTGGAGTTTGCACTCATTCTTACGCATGGAGAGACCGATTCTTCCAGAGTGTAAGATGTGCGAGATAATTGGAGCAAGCTCGAGCTGCAGGGCCCAAGGTGGTATGTCGTTGGTGGCTTGGCATCAGCCCCACCGCGAGTCCCTGAGGCTGAAACTCGTCCCACCAGCATTGCTCATGCTGGACGCCATTCCGGAGGGGTCATGTAACTGGAAAGTAAGCAGCACGTGATTTGGGTGACAGCTCGCTTCGGACTCCGGCCGACAAGCAGGTGGGCTGAAGGATTATCTGACCTGTCATCTATCAGAGCTGACGCCGTCGCCAACCCTCAGGCCTCTAAAACCCCCCCCAAACAGTTCAAATCCATCGGGAGCGGAGAAGAGAAAAGGTGTTTCGGGGCGAGCCGAAGCTAAGAAGGTCAATCTCGACAAGCGAGCCTCAGCTCCGCAATTTCCAACCATGTTCGGATATGAGTTCGTTACTTTGAACGACGACCAGAAACATGAAAGGAGGACGCTTCTAGAATTCTATCCTTTTATTGGATTTCTCTCCACTCTGGTCATTCTTGCTTGTTTCCAGCTTGGCTACTTTGTCACTTGGCTCACCCGGCAAGGGTTGGAGTATGAGCGACCAAAATCCCCCTCTTTCAACAGGAGGAGCCCAGACAAGTGGACGTGGTTAAAGACATCAAGTCAAAATGTCGAACGCATTAGGTGGTGGCTCAGGAAGCCTGTGATACGGGGCTGGGGAACAAGAGCAGAGTGGATAGGGGGCACGGGCTGGACTTTATGGCTACTGTGCTTGTCTGCGGCTCAGACAGGCAATGGTAAGTGCCATTTCCATGTCTCAGCATACTGAGGTTTGGGGAATATCGAATGATGTTTGGTTTCTTGAATGGCTTTATTAACAAGGACAGACTACCTCCACCTCACCAAACGCTTCGGTATCATTGGAGCTTCACAACTGCCCATTCATTATCTCCTCGCCATGCGGTCACCGTACTCTCCTATTCAATACATTACCTGCATGTCCCACGAGCAACTGAAGTCACCTCATCAAATCCTCGGCCGCATCATCTATCTCCTGTTCGCTCTTCATGCTCTCTTCTACACTAATTTCTTCGTCCTGTCAGGTCTCCTTGCAAAGCGCATCTTGGACAAGGATGTGATTCTGGGTCTAGCTAGCATCACACTCTTTACTGTGCTGTCCACCACCGCCCTCGGCTTTGTTCGTCGCTGGAGCTACAGACTCTTCTACATTTCGCACATTACCATCGCAAACACCGTCATCATAACTCTCTTCTTCCACGTTAGCCACATCAGACCTTACCTGTGGGGCGTTATTATCATCAACGGCGCCCACCTCGTCTTTCGCAGCTTCAGTCTCAGAAAATACTCTGGCACCATCACACTCCTCCCCGGCACCAACCTCGTACAAGTCCGCATCCCTCTGCCCCCCGGCGACCCAGCTCTCAAATGGAAGTACGGCCAACACGTCTACCTTAGCCGCCCGACCGGCAAACCCTACACCAACTCCATCCACGACCAATACGTGCTCCGCACCCACACCAACCCCTTCAGCATCGCCTCCCTACCCTCCATCGACCACGAGCTCCTCCTCGTCTCCCGCACCCTCAACGGCACCACCCGCAAAACATCCGACCTCGCCAAATCCCTCTCCTCAACCCCCATCCCCCTCGCCATCGAAGGCCCCTACGGCCACGCCCGCCACCTCCCCGACCTCTCCACCTTCGACAGCATCCTCCTCGTCGCCGGCGGCGTCGGCGCTACATACACCATGCCTCTATACCGCTCCCTGCTCGCCGCCCCGCCCACCGGCCCCTCGACCCCAGACGTCCACTTCATCTGGTCCGTGCGCAAGCTGGCCGAGACGTACTGGGTTTTCCCTGCCGATCATGCCGAGGAGGCTGTAGCCGCGTCCGAAGACGCGCCCGTCCAGGTCTTCGTTACGCAACCCGCGGGCCCGGATCTGCGTGCCGGCGACGGCGGCGCGGGAGAGGAGATTGAGCTCACTGAGGATCAGCACTTGCTTTCGTTGGAGGAGCAGATGGAGAGGCCGCGGAAGGGGATGGTGTTGAAGGCTGGGCGGCCGAATGTGGCGGCGATTGTGGATGAGGTGCTTAGTAAAGGCGATAGAGTTGCTGTGTTTGTTTGCGGGCCGACGGGGTTGGCGGAGACGGTGAGTGGGTGTGTGGAGAGGTGGGTTGAACGGGGGAGCGAGGTGTATTGGCATGATGAGGCGTTTGGGTGGTAGCTGGTTGATGTTGAGTTTATCCGCAATGGGTTCTATTCGCCGGCTTGAGCGTGGAGTCATGTGTAGAAAGTCTGCTCTGAGCACTTCTGGAATGCATGTTTCATATCCACTTGGAGGGAGACGTGTTGGTTTGCGCGTCTAGTATCGCTGGATGCTAGACGTGACTTGCTGGATTGCTCAATGCGAATCTATGCTTAAAATCCCACGTGCTGTCTATAACATAACATTGCTCAGTGCACTTCGAACCCCCTACATGCTCTATGCCACGTATGCATCTAGCAAATACTTCCATCTTGACTGATCGAACCAAACATACATGGCTCTGGACACTCTTCAAATCTCTCTCACACCACCTTTACTTCGACTATTCGGAATCTCTGTCTCTACCATCTCCAACCCACTTAGACTTGGATACCTCTTGCTAAAGCTTGCCACGTCGAAGTCTTCGTCTGCGACATCGCCAGGTATCGGCAAGGGCTTGTCCCTGACCATGGGGCTCTGTTTGCTCACATTGAAATCATTTGTGCCCCCCGTCCTGAGGTTCCTCGGCTTGGGTGGTGCGGATGGAGGTCCGCGCGTTTGTGGGCCCGTGACTGTCCGCACTGCGGCCGGAGGCGCAGAGGCTGATGTCGGGGCTTGGGAGACGAGTCTTTGCTTCGCATAGTTGAGGTCGGAACTTGTTCGAACAGGTGTCTCATTCGACGGCAATGGCTTGGGAAGGGGCTTTCTGGAGACGGGGGGAGGTAAGTTGCGGACGCCTGACTGCTCGGCTGGACGTGTGGGCAATGGCTTCCCCGTGTCAGTGTAGTGGCCATAGCCCTCGGCCGTGCGAGTTGCAGCGACTGGTTTCTGGCTGTCGTCCAGCAACGACTTCACTCTATTTTGAATGGTCGAGGCACGTGTTGAGCCCGCCTGCCCTTTGCCTCGGTCGCCCTGTGCAGCAAGGCGCTGCTTGTATTCGGCTGCTGCGTCTGCAACTCTTTTCTCTTCTTGTTCCAATCGCCGGCGTTCGAGCTCTCGTCGCATCTGCGGAGAAAGGTCTTCTGTCTCATCTATCACACGCTCATCATCACTTGTACCACCCGTTGCCTCGGAACCTGCTATAGGCGTCAAACTCTTGCCGGCACGGTCGAGCAGATGACCCGTAGGGGTAAGAGGTGGTTCGGGCTCCCTTTTTTCCGCGTGATTGTTATTTTCAAACATGCGGAAGGCGTCGCCGAACCTTCCCTTGACTATGTTCTTGGTATTACTCGTTATCGAAGACAGGCTTGAGCGCTTGTTGTGCTTGCTCTGGCTGCTACTTCTGCGATGCTTTTTCTGCTTGTCGTCATCCATAGCTCGCAGGAAATCCACGTTGGAGCTGATGTTCTTCTCGTCTGTCTCCGAGTCAGAGTCTTGCATCGCAGCTGATGGGGGACCTTTAGCGAGAGACGGCGCGTCAAAGTTACGACCAGGAGCCAGCTCGCGGTCGCGGAGGAAATCGAGATTTGATTCCACATGAACACTTGTAGGCCGAGGACGGGAATTAGCAGACTTGGAACGGTCGAGCGTACTGCCCAGGTCATACGCAGAGGGTCGAGAGGTCTCGAGAGATGGCCGCGAGGATGCTGGAGATTTGGGGACGCCAAGAGTAGACATTTGAGACTTCGATCGGCTTGCTTCAAGCGATGGGCGCGTTGGTAACGTATAGTCAGGCCTGAGAGTTGATGGGCTCGGATGCGGCTGCTCAAAGGTTCGGGGTTGACTTAAGGCACGGTGGTGATGTTGCGAAGTCTCGGGGACGCGCCATATTACAGGCCGAGTACTGCCGTCTGGGTACTTCTGTGGAGCTGGCGAGGGCGAGGGCGATGTTTGAATTCCTGTCGACACCATCGATGGCCGTTGTGGCGTTGGCTCTTGTATGACAGGGGCTCTAGGGGTTCGTCCGCTTTCTTTTGATGACTCATACTGAGTTGGTTTCTTCACAGATGTTGACCGTGATATACCAGCTGAAGGGACCGTTGACGATGGCTTGGTTGTAGGTGCTGACTCTGCTTTGGTAACTGCGGGGAATGCAAAAGCGTCATCTGCGAGAGCGTGTGCAACGCGCCTGTTCAAGGGGTCCTGCGCAGGATTACTATCGGTGCTAGGTGCTGCGCCGAACTCGAATTTTTGACCTCTATCGTGGAGCAAAGAGAACTCATCCAAAGAGGGAAATCTTGCTGCGAGCTCGTCAGCTGCTGCACTGCGCACCTGGACATTCTGCGAGTCGAGCGCTGCGAAGGGATCATTCGATGATCCTCGCATCGGTGAGGGGCTCGGCTTCGCCACAGATGGTGCTTGCGTTGGAGCTGTGGGTCTTCCTCTTCTCATTGGCGTGATATCGGGGATATGTTGTACTTTCTGGACGGGGGCAACCTTCTGAAGTCCTATGACTGGGGGTGATTGAACGTTTGCTTCAGACGGCGGTAGTTGCTGGTTCCTTCGATCTTCTGATGGGGTTCTATTGGAATATATCTAACAAAAGTTAGCCGCAAATCGTAGTGATGGATCTTCACACTTACATCTTTGATCGGTACGCTTCTGTGCCTCATAGAGCACACCTCCACAATCACTTGGTAGATGTTAGGTCGGTCTTGAGGGTTTTCACGGAGCGTCCACGCTGTTTGCAAGTCAGTTGAGCCGGTATTTCACGCCCAGATATTCCATACCTATGAGTTTCTTCAGCCGGTCTGAAAAGACGGGATATGAAGGGTACTTGAAAGTCGCATTCAAGATTGCCATCTGGCCCACTTCTTCAAAGGGTGTGGTGTAGTAACACAGCTTGTAAAGGAGCACACCCAAGGCCCAAATGTCACTCTTCTCGTCAATTGGCTGTTTTCTGTACACATCAATCATCTCAGGGCTGCGGTACTGCAGCGTGGTATGCCGTTGCACGTCGTCCTCTATCAGCCTTCCCTCGGCAGCGGTTGTGGCAGCGGGCCTCGGCGAGGCAGAGGAGCCAAAATCGCAGAGCTTGTATATCCTGGAGCTGCCCGAGGTACTTATAAGGACGTTTTCGACCTTGAGGTCGCGGTGCAATAGCGGTGGCTTGAGATAGTGCATGGTCGCAACGCCCTCGGCTACATCGGAGAAAATGTGCAAGATCTCAGGCTCGGTGAGTCGGTGCTGTAGACGTGTGTTCATAAAGTCGATCAATCCTCCGCCTTGACAGTACTCCATGAGGAGGAAGACCTCGTAACCCCCGCCCTTCAACTGCGAGGCGTGCGAGTCAAAATATGTCACTACATGCTTGTGCCCCTTGAGCTTCTTCATGGTCTCCACCTCTGTCCGCATATTTGCTAGCGCATCCTTGTCTGGAACTGCCACTCTTTTCAACACAGCAACCTCGGGGATGCGCTCGTCGGTCTTGGGTACGCGGACGACATAGACGTGGGCGAAGCCACCCTCGGACAGGTATCGCTCGATTTGCACGCGCTGGCTGCCGACCTGGATCTTGGTCCCCGGCTGAAATGTGCCTGGGGGAGCACTGGAAGTGGCAGCCGGCGCGCGATATGCTGCTTGCTGTTGCGGAATCGAAGAGGCAGCGGGGTGGGCGTATCGAGCGGAGGACATGGCGGCGGTGAGAATGCCCTGCGGCGATGCAGGAGACGGCGAGACCTAGAAAATGGACATGTGGATGATATGGCTTCGTCTGGAGTGTCTATCACGCTCAATGAGCATATGGGAGGGCCGAGGCGTTGGCTGTGGTCATAGGTTGTGTGCCTGACGGCGGCGGGTTTCACGCCAAGCTCAACCTCAACTCTTCGGCGGTGCAGGTTACGCAAGCCACATCTTGACTCGAGCAGGCAGCAGGTGCTTGCAGCCCTTTGTGCATCACACCACGAACCGTACACGCTCGCCGCATCTAGAGACCAGCGTTGCTTCGTTTTTAGTCCTCGATTTTGCGGACGCCGTCTTTTGATCAAGGGCTTCGTGTGTGGCGGAATCGATTGGCTGCGGGTGAATCTGCTCCACTATCCACGGGACACCCACAGCGCTGTCTCAGATGCGAACAGAAGACGTCAAAGCCGTTAGAACGATAGCACAACTCTGACGGGCAATGTTTGCGCATTTGAATTTCGCTTTTGGATCTGTTGGTGCTTCAGAGCACTACCGGCTGTAAGGGCTCGGCAGGGGTGCTTTTCACTGCATGTAAACCCAAAGACAACATCAATGCTGCCATCAGCAGAGGCGCAGGCACTTGATCGAGCTTTACAGCTCTCGAAAGGCGTTATGAAGGTAGCTGCGCGTTGTTTGTCTATTTGTTCTGTGTCACGATCTTTATATAGAACGAAAACTGGGTGCCATTTCTGAGCGATGAGCAGCAGGCTTATACTGCCCTTGAATACCGTTCCTCAGAGCAAATGCTCGGTGGGTACAGATATGACGTGGCTTGGTCGCTATGCAAACGTGGCAAAGCAGGCGCATCAGTGACCTGTCGAAGCCGCGTAACATCGGTGGAGTCGTGGGGTCGAGCAAGTGGCCTCTGCTAGACGAGTCCTGCCATTGAATTCGAATAAGCATGCGGTCGTCAGTTTAAAGCACGGCTCAGATCCTTCTCTCGGTAGTACAGCTCATAGCTTTGCGCAGGATTCGATGACTATGCACCATAACCAGACCTATGAGATTGAAAATTCCAGCGCTTAAGGGATGGAGTCCATCTTCAAATGATGGGCCTGCTCACATAAGATCAGGCCTGGAGGACGCGTGAATCATGAAACGTCGGATTTGCCCCTTCAATATTCGTGAAAACATCGACGAGGTCGGCCAAAGGACTACTAAAGTTCAAGGGAAGCTTTGTATCTAGAGGTACCTCTGCAGCGTCGGAGCCTAACGAAGCTTCCGGATGGTACAAGGGGATGGAGGGCGCTAGGGAGTCATGCATCCGCAGACGGCCAAGAACAAATACACAGGGCGTCTACGTCATTATAAGGTTCAAGTGAAAGGCCAGTCTTCTCTCGAGCAGAAGGAGGCGCAACGCCGGCAGATAGTACAGATCGGCAAGCGCGCAGCGTCGCTCTTGACCCTGCTTGCGCTCGCCGATCCATGGTTCTAGGTGTGAGAGAGCACATCCGGCAGGGAAAGTTTGGGCCCGACGTTGACGCCACGCGTGGTGCTGTTGCGTCGCCCTGCAGGAGAGGCAGGAGAGGCAGGACAAGCCGTGTGGACAGCCACGCGGCCCGGCGATGTGATGTGAGTCGTGCGTGTATCTCTGATACGAGGCGCTCTGGGGCGTGTGATGAAGCAAGACAGTTTCCTGCCACGGGGAAGCCAGAAGCGAGAAGCGAGAAGCCAGAAGGAAGCCGATGGCAGGCGAGCATGGAACAGGTGTTCAACATGCTCCCAACCCAAAGGCCTAGAATCTAGATCCGGGGGTCTGGAGACGGCTCTGCCTGGATGTCTCAACAAGCGGGGTCGCGCAGGTCATGGTTGTACATAATTAACGGCGCGGAAGAGGGTCCTGCGGAGTGAGAGGGCGTGAGAGGGCCGCGATGCCAAGGGCAGGAGGGTCAGGTCAGATGTGCGATCCAGGGAGACACATGACGGCGTCGTAGCGCAACTGGGCTGTGGACAGCATCATGTCGGCGGTAGGAACAACCGCGACGCCGACGGGGGCACGTCTTGGGCACGGCAAGCCTCCCGCAATAGGGCTTGCGACGGCGCTGAGCGTCAGTGTTTCGCGGTGAAGGCCACGTCCAGTCTCGGGCATCGACGAGGCCCTGGAGCTGCTTTCCAACGCTGGTGCACGATGCACAGGCATAGCCCTGCCCACTGGCCTGGCAACCCCATCCCTGACCGGCGTACATAACAATATCCTTCACCCCCAAATCCAGAAGAGGGAGGTACTACCGTCTTGAAGACCGCCTCTTCCAAGTTCTTACCCTCCCTCTCCCTCTCCCTCGCCCGTGACCAGCCTGCCTGATTCCCCGCATAACCTTGGGAACGCAGTGCAGCCTCACGTCGTCTCGTCTGCATCCGCTCTCCCCTTCACAGCACAAGGCCGCGATCCCCGCATCCCTGAAACTGTTGCTCGGCGCTGCCAGGGTGCGCTTCTTGCTCGGCCCAGTGAAGCCGTAAGCTGTGTCTGCTACGGCGTCGCTTAGCCAACCTCGTTCGTCTCCATCGCAGTCCTGCAAACACCTCTCGACCTAGCCCTCCCTCCACGTCCCTCCCAACACCTCCTTCCACACCAAAGCTATCACGACCCCGCAGCTCTCCACTTTGCACTCGCAGCCGCCCCATCTCTACCGCCGGCCCACACACCTCTTCATGGCTCGCTCCCGCTCCCGCCGAGTCGAGCGAGACTTCAGCGCCTCCCGCTCCGACACCTCCGCCTCTACGTCGCCCGAGCGCGGCATCGACGACGACAATGACTCGCTCATGCTACAGGGCAACGACTCTCAATCCTCCCTCGCACTCTCCATTCCCCCCGATTCTGAAGACGAAGCCCTGAGGAGGGCCCTCGAGGAGCGATGTCGCGTGTCTCCCATCTCACGTCTGCCCGCCGAGCTCATGATCTCGATATTCGCCAAGCTCTCGTCTCCTGGAGACCTCAAGAACTGCATGCTGGTATCGCGAGAATGGGCGAGGAACAGCGTGGGGCTGCTCTGGCACCGGCCGCAGACAAACAAGTGGACGGGGGTGAAGAACGTCATAGGCACCGTCAGGAAGAGCAACAACTTCTTTGATTACGCCAGCCTGATCAAACGCCTCAATTTGTCTGCCCTTGGAGGCGAGGTCAGCGATGGAACTTTACAGCCGCTATCGGGTTGCAAACGCGTGGAGCGCCTGACCCTGACCAATTGCACAAAGCTCACGGATCTGAGCCTGGCGGCGATGCTCAAGGGCAACAGGAGCCTCCTTGCTCTTGATGTTACGGGCCTCGACTCTATCACCGACAAAACCATGTTTGCTCTGTCCGAGAATGCAATTCGACTTCAGGGCCTGAATATCACAAATTGCAAGAAGGTCTCAGACGAGTCCTTGGAAGCAGTGGCCCGTAGCTGCCGACACATCAAAAGGGTGAGAAGGGACCGTCTCAAGCGCGCTCAAACACATGCTGACTTCCTAGCTCAAATTGAACGGGTGTTCCCAATTGACGGACAAATCCATCATTGCATTTGCGATGAATTGCCGATACATCCTTGAGATCGACCTCCATGATTGCAAGAGTCTGGAGGACGAGTCCATCACTACCCTCATTACCGAAGGACCTCACCTTCGTGAGCTGCGCCTCGCTCACTGCTGGCGCATCACCGACCATGCGTTCCTCCGTCTCCCTTCCGATGCCACCTATGAGAGTCTGCGAATCTTGGATCTGACCGACTGCGGCGAGCTTCAGGACGCAGGTATCCAAAAAATCGTCCAGGCTGCCCCGCGCCTGCGCAATCTGGTCCTCGCGAAATGTAGGCAACTTACAGATCGAGCTGTTCTGGCCATAACGCGGTTGGGAAAGAATCTGCACTACATCCATCTTGGCCACTGTTCGCGGATCACAGATGCCGGTGTCTCTCAATTGGTCAAGCTGTGCAACCGCATCCGCTACATCGATTTGGCCTGCTGCTCGCTCCTCACCGACACTTCCATCACGCAGCTAGCTACCTTGCCAAAGCTCAAGCGGATAGGGCTGGTCAAATGCAGCAACATCACGGATCGCAGCATCTACGCGCTTGCGAAACCCAAACAGGTGGGGTCAGGTGGGCCCGTAGCACCCAGCGTACTTGAGAGGGTTCATCTTAGTTACTGCACCAACCTCACACTTCAGGTAAGCCGAGAGACTTGCATTCAACTTTGCGTATACTGACTCGTGGATTAGGGCATCCACGCTCTGCTAAACAATTGCCCGCGCTTAACACATCTGAGTTTGACTGGCGTACAAGCCTTTTTGAGGGAGGACTTGGTCATCTTCTGCCGCGAGGCTCCAGCAGGTTTGTCAAAGGTCTCACCGCTTTCCCCATCTGTCGCTTACAGTAACCAGAATTCAACGAGCATCAACGCGATGTTTTTTGCGTGTTCAGCGGCGTCGGCGTCCAGCGTCTCCGTAGTTATCTCAACGCGGACGGCGATGGAGTCACGCGCATGATGCACCTCGATGCCGATGGCACCATGTACGATGAGAGTGAAGAGCAGGAAATGATACAGCCACTCACTGCCCAAGCTAATGGCATGGTCCTCGATGAGATGGACGAAGAATTCGGCGAAACGAGTGAGATGATGGGTTAGCACCTCTCCCCTGGTTCCTAGCCGTCCATACCACGCCGACCGAACGACTCATCTCCCTCGAGGGCGTTGAAGCCAGGCCACTCTCCATTTCGATTATCTCAAATTTCCGCGTCAGGATGTTCGTGGTCGTCCACGAGTAGCCCCTACTCTGCCTCTATTTTATCTCCTTGTCAAAAATTTCCAGTCATGGGTGGATATCTCACGGCGTTATGAGGAACACGCACCCTAGCATTCCGGCTTCTTTATTCTCCTGCATTGCAGGCCTCAACGCCCATCTCATTGTATCATGATGACACGACGTTGAACGGCCTAAAGCAGGATCGAGGGTAAACATTGCAACGAGTGGCGGCTGGGGAGTACTTCACATGGATTGTTTGCGATACCCGAT
Organism: Polyplosphaeria fusca; assembly: GCA_010093805.1. Taxonomy (NCBI): domain Eukaryota; kingdom Fungi; phylum Ascomycota; class Dothideomycetes; order Pleosporales; family Tetraplosphaeriaceae; genus Polyplosphaeria; species Polyplosphaeria fusca. The sequence goes on along the minus strand of ML996107.1, from coordinate 148,864 downwards.
AGCGTGAGAATTTCTCGTGCAAGTTAGTGTTTAAGGAGGATTGCGTCAATCCAGTCGAACGCGGAACACAAACACGCAATCGAGCTGTAGAAGCTCTACACATTTCTCGTGTGCATCAAATACAAGGCTTGAACTATGCACGGCCGCCTCTCTGTTTGAGTTTGAAGTGACCAAAACTCTTTTTCATCGGACAAATCGGAATTGCGCCGTATGTATGTAGGCCACCCTGAGCACCTTGCTCCTTTCCCCGCATACTCCGAGCATGCACGGTCGGTAAGATAGTGGCGATAGTCCGATGATTCTATTTTTGAATCCGGAGATATGCGAGTGAGACAGGTTACGGAGCGAAGGGGGCGGCATGGCTAATCCTGACAGAGATCCGTAGGATGTTGAGTGTTTCGTCGGGATGGAAGGGTCCTGAATGAGGAGACCCGAGCTTCACCTCAGAGACGTAGAGATCGGACTGTAGTTATTGCACGAGATTTCTACAATAGTTTATTTATTATGGTAGTGAGTGCTCGTATGTGACAAGAGGCAGTATTGTGCTGTTCAGTAAGCATCATGTGGGGTCGACCAACGAAGCTCCTGCGGTGGCTCTGAGGATGTACACGCTGGCTTGCATGTGCTTTGACCACATTTTCTTGTCTAGGCGTCGTCGTCGTGGTGACTGATGCAGCTTTCTCATATCTGCATCGAATTTGGACGTGATTGCTGCAGCAATTTGAGGATTATCAGGGCGATCGCCATTGGAGTCCACGGCGATGGTCGGCGGCCCGGACGATTGAGCGGGAGTGGCGCTAACGTTTTTAGCGTAGCGTGGCTTGGCGTAAACAAACATCGCCGCGGGCAATGACGAACGACCCACAGACTCTTTCCCTGGTTCACTTACCCTCGTTATTCGTCCCGCGATCCTCTCGACTAGACCACACATCCTTTCCCCACCACCGTTCGCAACCCAGCCGCAATGGCACGACGGTCGGCGCGACTGCAGAAGGTTCGTACGATCCACCAGCTGGCGCGCACAAAGTACTGACCACCTCACAGCGCTCGCCTTCGCCCGCGACCTCTACCGCCTCGACCTCGAGCTGGGAGACTGCAAAGTCTGAGCCCACGCCTCAGCCCGAGCGTCTCCCGTCCGTTTTCGAAGGCCAGGAGCCAACCATGCAGACGCCGCAAAAGTCTGCTGCTGCAAAGGCGCACCCAGCTTCGCAGCTACCGCAACTCTCGGGTACTACGCCAACGCAACTGAAGACAAAATCGTCCGTATCGTCGATGTTGACAGCGTTTGCAGCGAGGACACCGAAGAACCGCACCCCGATCAAGCCCGCTGGAGAAGAGATGCATCCACAGCATCATCACGCCACGACGGCCAAGGTGTTGGATGAGGCGCGTCACCTTGGCTTTCAGGCCATGGGCGCGCATACTGCACCACAACCGAAGGGACCGAGGGCACTCATCAGTCAGACCACTCCTTCCAGGACACCCGTCCCCGCATCATCGACAAAGGTGTCGAGCCTCCTTCCGACGCCTGACTTTCGGTTCCGGTTCAAGTCACCCATCTCTGGTGTGAGCCCACAGACGGATCGTCTTGCGCAAGAGAGTGAGGCTGGAAACTACATCGCTGGTGGTCGGACATTGTTCGGGGCGGATGAGTTCTCCATCGCGGCAGATCTTTCGCCTAAGCGCAAGATGGCAGTTCCAAAGGGCAAATCTGGTCGTTTCAGCGATGCGCACAAGACTCAATTCGACAAGATGGATTCAATTGCGAACCATGCGTCAGCATTTCGCGCCGATCCGAACCGCTTCAAGGTTGTTGGAGCTTCGCTGAAGCGATCCCCCTCCAAAGCCGAACTCGACAAGGCAGAGTCAAACGCAAAGACACCAATCACGCCAGCGAAGAAGTCCTTGAAGCGAACCCAGTCGAAGATGGACATGACGACCACGCCGAAGATAGTCCCTCCGTCCTTGAAGCACACATCGTCGGACATGAATATGGCTTCTGGCAGCAGGCTTCCACGCACCCAATCGACTGTTCGTCTGGTGCCACCATCTCGAGACGGACGTCCTCAGACCCAAGAGAGCATAAAATCTCCAGCCAAACGTCTCAAGCGCAATGAGACTGACGATGCTGCTTCGACGCGACCGGCACCGGAAGATGAGCAACATGCCGCAAAGATAGCTACCCCAACGCCAGCCCGCAAGCTTCATTCTCAAGCTTCCCTACCACGACTTGCGTCCAGGCTTATGACGCCGACCAAGTCGTCTCTCATGCGCTCCCAGAGTGCCAGAGCTCTCAAGACGACTTCGACAAGCATGATTCCTTCGCTGCTGCGCTCTCCCTCTGCCAAAAACCTGTTCTCACCGACCAACATGGCAGAGACTGTGAAAGAGGTACGTCAAGTGTATGCTCAAGTGCGAAACTATCAAGCTAATTCGATTGTCCAGGGCATCCGCAAGACTAGCGATTCTCTGAACCGTGTCAAGTCAATCCTGCGCACCCCGTCCCGCAAGTTCTCTGCAGATCCCGAGAAGATTGCTGCCGGCACTCATATGTCTCCACCCATGAGCTTCATGCCAAAGTTGGACAAGGCGCTTCCCAAGATCCCGTCTACGGCTCCTGTGCGAAAGCACGTCAACTTCACGACAAGTACTCTGGAGCGCGACGAGGTTGGACCGAACCATTCTCCATCACCTGTCAAAGGCCGTGCAGGGTCAGAGGTGCCAACAGGTGCTATCGTGTTCCCTCGCCTAGGAGGTGCTGTCGAATATCCGACTCTCCCAGAAGAGTCGCCTATGGGCTCCCCTTCGAGGCGACTTACCTTTGGCGGCACTGGAGCCGACGTTCCCGGCCAATTCTCGTTCCAGTCCGCCAGCTCGGTCAAGTTCGGTCCCGCCACAGTTGGAACCATCCGCATGGTCCGGAAGAGTGATGCATCTTCACTAGTCGACGGCAAGAAGCGCAAGCTAGACTCGGTCGAGGAATCATCGGACAAGGAGAACACGGAGCCTCGCGACGAGGGACGCTCGCCAGCAAAGAAGATGAAGACGAGTGTGGTTGAGCCTCCCAAGACTCCGACTAGCAGGCTTCCTCAGCGTACTCCCAAGCGTGGCGGTTTCATAAGCAAGTCGAGGCTGGCCTTCCTCGCCACGCCCAGGCGCTCGAAAGCTTGAAGGACGTTGCGAAGGAGTACAATGCATGCTGCTGGGTGATGGTCGTCGATTCACCGACGTTCTCATTATTGCCTAGCATGTATTGGACGACTGAATGCGCTATTCTTCACGATGACGCGAGAGGCTTCAATGCTCTCTCGAGGAACCCCATGTTAATGACCATGTGACGATCTCCTTGTACTCCATGTCATGTCGATACTTCCTGTCTTTTTTCCTGCTTGTCTTTGGCGTCGGTAACGACCGGCTCGTGTCGGCTGGTGTGGCGGTGTATAGGAGTTTGGATGGCGTGTAATGTGATGATATTTCAATGTTCACTCGTGGTAGTGGATGGCATAGCGTGGGCTGGAATGATTCTCACAATGTCTGCTCTGTACATTCAAGTCGCGAATCAGATTGCATCCAGGTATCTCTCAGACGACGTCATTACTCTTGCGTGATGTAAAGCTGCGCCGGAAACTAAGCTGTTGCGGTGTAGCCGCGAGCAGTCCGAGAGGTGTGAGGCGCAAATCTGGGGCATGACCGCTGGAGGGACGTTCTAGACAAATGAGAGACTCGGAATTTTTTTGGGAATTACATGGTCTATGATCGGCTGCTGATCGTGTGCGTTGTCATAACATGCTTGCGTGTATCGTATTGAAAGTTGCCGTGTGGTTTGCCCGTGCTCAACGGCCTCGTACCAGAGTTCAGGGCCGCGAAGAGGCTGGTGAAAATGTTGAGGCACTCTTCGTGCGAGCAGTTGACCGCTCTGGCATCATTTGGTGGCTTAGTGTTCACCGGAGGGGCTCAATAAGCTGGACAGCCAAGTCTCGGTCGAGTGCCGCGACTCGGTTCGTCTTCGGTCCCATGGACGTCAGGCGGCGCAAAGCTGGACGGAAGCCGCTGGTACGTTCCCTCACCGCTGACAGCACATTGGAAGCGTGCCACGCGCGTGCCTAAAGTTACCTGTTACCTGCTTACTTGTCGCCTCTGGTACGGTAACGGTCGAACAACGGTGCGGGTAGTCTCGCTAACAAAGCATTCACCGTGGCGCTCACACACCTGCTTGACGACTTGAAGAAGTCTTTTTATTTCTTCAAAACCCACCCTCTGCTCAGCACTTCTTCCGCCCCACATTCCTCGCCCGCTCCTACCGACCTCGTCTCCCTCGCCCGACTGAAAGCCCTACAATTCCTCCAGCGGACCGGCGTAGCAGACTTTCGACATTTCCTCACCAACCCCCGCTTCGACGACCCCGCCTATCTCACCGCCCTCTCCATCCTCCTTGCCGCCGTCTTCGTCACAATGTCGTGGTTTTCCCGCTCCGGCGGTTCGTCCTGGGGAGGCCGCTTCTCTCCCTTTGGCCGGCCTGGCAGCAATACTACCAGCGAGGTGTCTGACGATAACTACTCTTACATTACGAAGGAGGATCTCGACGCGATAAACAAGGACAAGAGCCACGCCCGACATCGGTCTGCCTCGAGGACTGCCGCACCAGAGATCGTGGACTGGGACGACAAGAACCCCGATCGAGACACCGACGTGCTCATCTTCCGATATGATCGCACAAACTACCCCACCCACTTCCCCGCCCAGAGCATACGAGACGGAGACTTGAAGATCAGCACTGTCCGCCAGGCAGCCGCGAAGAAGCTGGGCGTCGATGACCCTCGGCGAGTGCGGCTGTTCTACAAAGGCCGCAACCTGAAGCATGATGAGCGCACCGCGCGCGAGGAGGGACTTCGCGGAGACGGCACAGGCAGCGAGATCCTCTGTGTAAAAGGAGAGGCCATCAGCGGAGGCATGGCTCCCGGCTCCGACGACTTGGGCATGCCCGGCACCGCCCCTCGAGCCTGGAGCGACGGCTCCGACGAGGAAGACACCGAGGAAGCTTCAGACGCGGGCTCGGGCGTCTTCGCCAAGAAGAAGCCCCGAAGGCGCGGCGGCAAGAAGAACCGCAAGAAGAAGATGGGAAATGCCTCTGCTGATGCCTCGACAACGAACCTGGGCTATTCCAATGCGAATGCCGCAGGCGCCGAGTATCTCCCCATTCCCTCCCACATCCCCGGCCCTCGACCGACGTCTGCCCCTCCAACACAGAGTGCTTCCCGCCCGTCCGCACCGACGACTGCAATCGGCAAGCTCGAGGTCATTGCCTCCAAGTTCCATACCGAGCTGGTCCCGTTGTGCGTCCAATTCATGCAGAGCCCGCCGACGGAGAAAGCCAAGCGCGACTTTGAACACAAGAAGCTCTCCGAAACCATCATGATGCAGGTCCTGCTCAAGCTAGACGGCGTCGAGACGGACGGCAACCAGGACGCGCGCATGATACGCAAAGAGCTCGTCAAGGAAGTCCAGGGCATGCTCGGCAAGCTGGACGAAATGGTAAAGGCGTGATTGACGATTGAGCATACGTGACAAACGGCCGAGGCGTTTGGGTTCCTCTTCTGGAGCGGCATGCATGGGTACAGACCATTGTCTTTTTTGTGCGATTAGCCTCGGGGGCATATGGGTGCAAGAGATATAGAGACCACATTCTGACATGTGCTGCTAGCTTCACCTTGTTCGCGAGTGTAGATGTTAGGGCGTCTTGATCGTGCGGGATCCTAGACGAACGAACGATACCATGATTCACGAAATATTCTTTGCTTGTGTGACGAGTGCATGCTTTGTGATGTATCAGCCTTCGTTATCTCGTCCTCAACCTGGCTCCACCCACTACTTCCAGCACACACCCACAGTCTGAAAACTATCTCGAGGCCTAAAGACATCATACCAATACAACCAACATCTAACAAGCCCAGCCGTCCACTCCATCCCCGTCTTCATCTCGCCCGCCGACCCGCCAACATCTCGAACCTAATGCTACCGACCAAGAGCCTATGCATTGAGGCGCCTATCGTGTCAAATAATGTGTGGTATGCTAAAAGTGTAAAGCGTCAATCGGCAAAGACGACAGTCTGGTTTTTTTTTTTTTTGGGGCGTAATGCCTGAACCCGTGTAGATGGCTGGATATGCGAGCGTATGTAGGGGAGAAGACGGAGCTGCATCTGAGGCGCACGATGAACAGGCTTCGGGCAATCATGTACAGTGCTTGTATGTGTACTGTAGAGTCGACGGGCTAGGGGATTCGAAACGCCATGGAATTGCGGTGTAGGCATGGAGTGTAGTAACTGCTGAGGCGAAATGGTGGTGTAGAAAATGCTTGGTCAAGTGTATAGGGCAACGAAGCAGACGTGAATCCTCGATAATGATCCGAAAGAACTTTTTTGCTTCTACTTTTGCAAGCTACATGACGAGAGAGACAAGTACAGAATTGAGCTTTTCAGACACAGTCCGTCACCGACGCATAAGTCGTTGACACTACTCATCCAGCATAAAGGATATATAATAAACTTAGAGGTCAGTCAATCGAAACGCAAGGAGAGGAATGGAAAGGACGACTATAAGGACCAGGTGGGAAAGATACTAGGGTAAAACGTGAGTAGAGGATGGATCGACTTACGATGAGACTTGAGATGCCAGGGGGATTAATAGATGATAAAAAGGAAAAGCTAGGTCAGAAAGCAGGTTACTCCATTGGAAAGCTAGTCATCCTCATGAGGAAATCCCCATTCGAAATGTGGCCTTACCACGAGAAAAGTCCGGGAAAAGCCCATGAAAGCCATCCGACCATACCTACCATAGAAGGACTCTCACTCCTCTAGCTTAGGCTGTTCAGATGCGCTATGTTAATGTACAAGATGATGGCAAGCATTCGCCAGTAAAGACGAGATGCTACCAAGGGTTAGAAAATGAAAGCAAGACCCGCCGCCTTTAGGCAAACCTGTTGGAGGAGAAAGCAAAGACGCCGCATCTCCGCAAGGCCGCGTAAAGGTACGGTCAAGCAATCATGTTAGCCGGTAAGGAAAACTACCTATCCATTGCACAAATGGATGGTAAGAGGTGGCAAGTGCACCATCCATCAAAGATTGCCTAGAAAGGTAACATCATTCCAGCTGCATTGTTCCGCCTAAGCCGGAGGGGGCGGCGGCGGGACCGGCTCACCACCTGGAGGTGGGGGGGGCGGAACCTCGCCAGCACCACCAGGCGGAGGGGGCGGCGGAGGACTAGCACCAGATCCACCGTAGTAGTTGTAGGCATTGAGTCCGGGGGGTGGTGCAGAGTAACCAGGGGCACCGTACCCAGACATTCCTGGAGCTCCAGCAGTGGCACCTTGGTAACCGTCATATCCCGCGGTGCTGTATGAACCATAGCCGTAGGATGCTGCGGATGCTGCATTCCAAGATCCAGCACCAGCATTGTAGCCGCCTTGGGCATAATAAGTGTTAGCGCCGTTGCCTGAGTTAGACGCCCACGGAGCAGAGCCTCCATCGCGGTCCTCGCGGCTGTTGTTAGAAGAGTGCCAGGGCGCAGGTCCACCAGATCCACGCTCCCATGGCTTCGCCTCGGACTGTTCGTTGTCGTATCGATCGTTGTTCTCGGCACTGTATTCGATTGCTTGCGGACGGCCGCCAGCTCCACCTCCGAGTCCGCTCATGAATTGATCTAGCTCGCTAGCTCCGTTCGCAATTGCTCCAGCGTGACGCCCTCCATAACCACGGTCGTCATTACGCCAATCTTGCCCTTTCTTCCGCTGACCACAGTCCCGAGCCATGTGGCCAGCTTCTCCACAGATGCGGCAGATGATTGTGGCGGTAAAATTAGTCTTCTTGGGGCAGTCGTACTTGCGGTGGCCGATTTCACCACAGTTCTGACAGGCTTGATTCTCATCATCGCGTAGCGTTCCGTTGAGTGCGGCAAGCTCGCGCAGCTGGTTGCGCTTAAGCTCGTTTTGGCCCTCAGGAATAGAAGCAGCCTAAGGCATGTCAGTGGATGCGCGCTCAGCAATATAGGGATTACTTACCGTCTCGATGACATTGTGGATCAATTTCTTGGCTTTGTTGACCTTATCCTCGGTATCCGCCATGATCAAGCAATGGAGGTCTTCTTCTTGATTGCTGGTGTGCGTAGTGTCAGATCGGCCCTTGCCTTCTTTGACTGAACCTTTTCCACGGATCGCGATCTTGGCGCCGGATTCGGATTCCATCTTCTTCAGAGTGTTACCGCGGGGGCCAATAAGGAGACCGACTGTTAGTGAGACGCTATTTGTTAGCGAAGAACGGGGGAGCGTTAGGTTTAGGGAGGGCGGGGGACGGGGGAAGGGGGGAACGGGGGTTGTGGTTAGTTCTTACTGAAATTGATCTCCGGATAATCATTGACCGGCACATAAACCTTCTCTTGAGTCTTCGTCGGACGGCGATAATCGACCGGGGGCTGGTAGTTGGAGAACGTCTGCATGGCCTGCTCCACAAGCGCGTGGCGTTCATCCTCCAGCTTCTTCTTGTATCGAAAATCGCGCGTGTTGACACGGCGGCCGAAGTTGTCGTACTGTGGCGGTGGAGATGGGGAACTGAGTAAGTTAGAACTGCTTTCAATGAAAAGCGATAGAGAGATTTGTCCGTACCGGTCCCTGTCACTCGGAACGACATCGTTAATCTTGAGCTTCTGTGTAATCTCCTCGATGCGCAAGTGCAAGACGTAAGCATCAATCTGCTCCGGGGTCATAGCGGCTTCGATCTTGGTGGGCAAACCCATCAGACCGGCGGCCTTGTTGTCCTTGGCGTCACCCCAGCGATTGCGACGACGCTTGATGGGCGGTTGGGTGTCTGGAGTGAGAGTTAGCAACTTGGTGTTGTGCTGCGCGACGACAAAAGATGTCATACCTTGGGTCGGGCTGCGTCCACGCTTCTCGGGCATGCCAGTCGAGGGTTGAGCCGGGTTGTATCCGCCATCATCAGCATTGTCGCCTCCGAAGCGACGGCGGTTGCCCAGCGGGATGTTGTTCGACCCGGTGATACCCTGGTTGCGATACATGTTGCCCTGATCCCAGTGGGTCAGTAGCAGCAGAGGATAGCGCGTTGGCAGTTAAGGGTGGAGTGTGCGCGGTTGGGTAGTGCAGTGAAAGGTTGGCGGGAGGTGGTGGAGGTGATGGAGAGAAAAGCGAGAGGGGAGGTGGCGACTATTCGAGCTATGAGCTGCGCAAATTTTAGCGCGACGCCAAGCACGCTAACACACGTGACCGCGTCGTCGCCGTCGAGGCAGCCACCGCTACCTTCACTACCGTCTTCACGCTGCAGCTGAGTTTTACTTACGTCATCAAGCTCGTTCATTGCATGTTGTAATATCTGAGACTTTGTCCTTACTCTGTTCGAGCGGCACAAGCCCCTCCGCCACTAACTTATCTAGTTCTTCAAACGCGTCACAACGTGACTTGCTCACGCCACAGCGACATGTCTGAAGCGCAGATATTCTTGGAGCACATATAGAGCAGATAGCATTCGACAATTCTACAGATATAGATTATTCTTTACCCCTAATTCCACCCTCTACTTCGAGAACAGCGCCGAATGGTTGAGCATCTCTTCCTTTTGCAACCATTGTTGAGCATCCATTTGCATCCCTCTTGCTATAAGGTCAGAATGCGACAGTACCTCATACCGTTCAATCCAGAATCACTGCGTGTCCAAGTTGCTTTCAAATCAAGTCAGATATCCTCCGCATTCTCGCCTTGCGCTAGCCCTAAAATCTCCCCGAGAATAAGCACACCATGTTCCGCATCGGATATTCAGGGCAGAGAGGCTGCGTTCGCTCGTAAATGTTTCTCTATGCCGTTTGCGATGTTAATTTCTAATCAGTGCCGCTTCGTCATAGATGCCCCTCGCCCCACTTCCTTTCGTGGAACCTATAAAGGAAAACCATTTGCGGGCTCGCAAAAGCCCGACTCTCAACCCACACACCTTCTGAAGCCCATACGAGTGTCTAATATTCAAAATGGCTTCTCAAGAGCCCAACATCGATCTGTACACCACCCAGACGCCCAATGGCATCAAGATCTCAATGACTCTTGAAGAGCTAGGGTCAGTGGAAACCTCGGCTTGGGTCGGCGGAGAAGCGTCACCCGGCTTTTCTTTGCAACGACAAAACCTTGGGTTGACAATCGCATAGTCTTCCATATAATGTCCACAAGATCGACATATCGAAGAACACGCAGAAAGAGCCGTGGTTCCTCGAAATTAATCCGAATGGCCGTATCCCGGCTTTGACTGACACGTTCACGGACGGCAAGAAGATCCGTCTCTTTGAATCGGGCTCCATCATGTACGTTTTGATCGGTCGTGGCAAGCAAGATTGCATGAGTCTGAGTGCGAATCGCTTCCATGGTGGCGTGTGCTGCTCCTGTGATAGTGACTTGAACCTTGGAGCTCGTACAATCCACGGGTCATGAGCAGCATACTGACTTACCACTCCCCAGGCAATACCTCGTCTCGCGCTACGACCCAGAATACAAGCTCTCCTTCCCACCAGGGACCCGCGAGCACTACGAAATGACCAACTGGCTCTTCTTCCAAAATGCCGGCGTGGGCCCCATGCAAGGCCAGGCTAACCACTTCACCCGCTACGCCCCCTCGCAGATTGAGTACGGCATCAACCGGTACCAGAACGAGACGCGCCGCCTCTACGGCGTGCTCAACCAGCACCTCTCGTCCAACAGCTACGACTACATCATGGGCACCAAGTGCACCATTGCCGACATTGCGCACTGGGGGTGGGTTGCCAGCGCGGGCTGGGCCGGCATCGACATCGACGAGTTCCCCGCGGTCAAGGCGTGGGAGGAGAGGATGGTGAGCGCTTTTTCATCGGCGATGGGGGACGTCCTACTGACGAGTGCGCGCAGGCGGCGAGACCAGGCATCGAGAAGGGGCGCCATGTGCCGGACCCGCACAAGATCAAGGATCTCCTCAAGGACAAGGCGAAGATGGAGGAGCACGCCGCGAACGCGAGGAAGTGGGTGCAGGCAGGCATGGCCTCGGACGCGAAGAAGTGAGTTCCCCTCTCCCCACCCCCTTTCCATCGCCTGATATCTTGCGTTTCCTCCCGTCTCGGCCGAAGGACGTCTCATTCGTTCGTTCGAGGCGAGGCGGGTGACCTCGCGAGGTTCTGGACGTCACTGCCGCCTTGCAGTAGGTGTTGCTTGCAGGTGCAGCGAGCAGCGAGCAGCGCTGACAGGCGTGGATTTTCCCATGGGGAGAAGTTTTGTGGAGAGAGTGGGGCGGTGGTGGCATGGATTCGGCCTGTCACGTCTTGCACGCTCATGGGTTGACGTTCTTTTTGGAAAAGCAGGTTGTAGGCTGTTCGACGCAATCGAAAGAGCATTCTTCCTTCTAGCTGCAGTGCTCTGGCAAGGAGGCATGCAACCCCCCTTACTGCCGTTCCTTCCATGCCTTCCTCATATGCCAGCCCTGGTGCTATAACGCCAAGTGATGTTCAACCTAAAGGCGAGGCCGTTGACAAGTCGTGGACAAGAGCAGCAGTTCGCGAATCCCGCTGCACGTCTTCACCTTCTAATGCTTGAACAGTGAGCTAATTAAGCCTTCCTGAATCGGCTTTGTCAATATGCTCTCGACCCACTCCCATCCGCATGTAGAAACGCACGACCTGTCTTCTTCCCCAGCACCCCTCAAAACGCACACTGCGCACCTGCATAACCGAGCGAAGCCCGTATCTTATCATGCTTGCAGTATCGCCTCCAGTCCTTCAAGCGAACGGACGCCATGCCTTGTCTCCCTTCATCAGGCAGGCTTTGACTCGCTTGCCACTCTCCTAAACGGCCGCTTAGCCAACTATAGCCCAACCCGCATTCCCGCATAGTGAATTGCGCAAGAGACAGCTGCGAGTCAATACGCCAATCCGCCACCGACGTGCTGCATCAGGCCTTCACATAGTACTGCTATAGTAGATATGTCGTCGACCCGGTCGCAAGTACACAAGATCCCGGGCCATAGAGTCTCGACGTAGGCAGTGACGACGGCACCCCAGGAGCATACTTCGCAAGCCCCGACCTATAAACAGCAATGCGGCGACGCTTTGTGTGACTTCGCCTAACAGCGAGGGGCGGTCATCTCCATCGTGGCGTTTGCGCAACTCCTGCGAGGGCCATGCCGTGTCGCCGCCATGGGCTTTATTTCCGCTGCGTGTGAAATCTTGGTACACGCAACTGTGGTCGCCGTCCTTGGGCGCACGGGCTGGCTAATGAGGGATCGGCCCGAGATCAGCTGTGCGATGCGTAGATTAAAGCGTGTGTAAAGGTGCGTAGATACCTACTCATGTGAGCAGCATAGGGCTGTCCCCTGGCACGGCGCCTTCCCCACACCGGCGGTGGCATCACCCTCGCATTCGTGTCGCGGCCTCTCGGCCCATGGGCAACGACTGATATTCTAGAAGGCTTGGAAACCCCTCTGGCGCGCAGAAGAAAACGAGGCAGCGTAATAAGCCGAGAGGGCGCACCCTAGTGTTTTGCGGGGGATGCGAATGATCAGCACTGGGGAAGACGCGCGCTTTCAGGCAAAAGAGAAAAATGGCGAGCGACTTGTTCACCGTTTGTGGCTTCCAGACTTCTGATAGCAGGCTTAGATGGGCAAAAATAGCATCCCCACACCCAGACATTTGCGCGTTGAACCAGTGCGATGCGTTACTGCTTGCTCGGGTCTTGTGTAATGCGGAGGCGAGAGCGTGGGGATTCTGCCGAAATGCAGTGCCCCTGCGCGCTGCTGCTGTGCGATAGTCGACTGCTGCAGTACGGTGTTTTGGAGAGGACGCGGCTTAGCGATAGGGCCATCGAATGGGAGGCCTGCAGATGGCTGAAAGCATCTGCGGGCCGAAGCAATGAAGCAGGGACACATCATATGCAATCAAACGGTCGTGAGACTGCATCCCTGGAGGCAAGAGGATGAGCGTGACGCTGGGGTGACGATCGAGGCCGTGAAGAGAGAGTGGCTTGCTGCTCGTTCAACGTGCGTGTTTCATGTGGCTGCTTCTGTGAAGTGGGAGATGAAGGTGGGACAATGCAATACAGATGGGGAGCTAAACTAGACGAGTTAGCTATGCGTGTAGCGTGCAAGCGTGTAAGCGTGTAAGCGTAGATTTGGCGGATAGGTAGGTGGCTTGTAGGTGAAAGCAGGTACAGCATGAGTCTGGGGCAAGGGTCGGGGTGAGCGAACGACGACAGGATTCGACGGGAGAGCAGGCGTCTGTAACAATGCATGTCCTGTCCAGTAGACGTTTCCAGTCTGGGAGATTGCAGCGATTCGTAGACGGGTGCTTCGAGGGTGCTCGAGGGTGCTCGAGGTGCGTGCTCACGGCAAGATGGTTGCGACGTCGCTTGACATGTGCGTGACCTGGTGCTACACAGAAGGCAGTGTAGTGCTGATGCCTTTGCACCATGGGCCAACCTGGGGCACCGAGCGAGCATGTGGGCTCGGGGCAGCCAGACGAGTCATTCACCGTAGTTTCAGTGGGCTCAGTGGGCGCGGACGGGTCGAGGGTCGAGTGTCAATCTGGACGACGGCGGGACGGGCAGAGGGCTAATCATCCGGGGAAAGGGACGACGTCTACAAGAAACAGCCATGATGTATTGTTCGGAGGGCGATGCTCGTTGTAGATGGTCAGGCGATGCAAGCCACGGCCGAGGGGCGGGCACGGGCGGGCAGGTTGTCAGGCACGGGAGGTATGGAAGACGTTGGCAGAGCTTCATGCGGGGCCGCTGGGGGGGCATTTTAACCGGGCGGGCGTCGGCCACTGAGGGCGCGAGGGCTAAACGGCTAAATAGCAGCCTCCCCGCAGCCTGCATCGGCACCCACCCAGCGACCAGGTGCCGCGCCAAACTCCCCAGCGCCCCCCAGCGTGCCCCCCCCAGATCGTCGAGCCAATCCGCCCGTGGCAGAAATGATGATTGCGTCTTTTGATATTGCCCTTGGACCTGATCTCGCTTCTCGAAGCCCTCGTGGACGCATGGAAGCTCAAGCCACAGATCCCGACCCTGGAAACGGCCCATCTTGACCAGGCATTCCCTCACAACGGACGTTGGCCCTCGGCAGTCCAGGTGCGCATGGCGACCCACTTCTGTTCCCCCAAGTATCTGATGACCGTCCCCAGACTTTCCCGCCGCCTCACCAGTCCCGCCCCCGTTTTTTTCTTTGTCTGCCCTCCCAAATGGACTCTTCCGCCCTCGACGCCGCAAAGCAGGACCGCGCCGTCAAGCGCAGAGTAAGTCGAGCCTGCGACCATTGCCATCGGTACGTCTCTCTTCGCCCAGTCGTGACCGTGGTCGTGGCTGACCAGCCACAGCATGCGCACGAGATGTAACGGCCAGGCGCCGTGTTCGCGATGCATCGGTACGCAAACAAGACCCACCGGTTATACCCCCACCAACTGATAACGCGGCAGAGCTCGAGTACGTCTGTCAGTACAACAGAGAGAAGAAGCGTCGAGGAAAGGTGAGGCGCCCTTGCCAGCGTCGTCGGGTCGCGCCTGCTTGTCTGCTCACTCACTCACTCCCCCAGGTGCCTCGCCACATCCAGAAGCAGCGAGAGGAGGCCGCCGCGAATGGCCAGCACAGTCCACAGCACGAGAATGGCCTCTCGGTCCAGACGCGCGGCTTCGATAGACCTGACATGATGGTCGAAATGGACGACGACATATGGTCTCCCACAGCGCCCACGCCCATCCAACAGCAGTTCCCCGACGCCAAGGGCGACATGCATGTCTCGTCGCCCGGGTGGCAGAACCTGTCAGCGAGTAAGTCGACGTCCTACTACCCGTCGTGGCCAGCTAGCTCAGTCTTTGCAGGCGCTGCATTCGAGCCTCCTGTCAATCACCTGATGATCGACCCCCTTTTACTCGGCCCTGGAGAGGTCAATGGTTTCGGACAGGCGCCCATGCATCCAGCCATCCAGCGGAATCAGGACTTGATGTTCGCCATGAACGACATGCACTTGGTGCCGGACTCTGGAACGCCCGTTACCATGCAACATCCCGAGTACCCGCAGATGAGCTATCCAATGCACTTTTCTGCCGTGCGGCAGTCATCCCCTCACAGCTACGGATCCGCAGACACTGGCTCACCTCAATCTGGCGTCAGCGGGACCTCATCCGGCCAGGGTGCCATCGCCTGCCGCTACCCGGTCCTGAAGCCGTTGCTGCCTCACCTGAGCCCCATCATGTCAGTCTCGATGGCGTGCGACCTTCTCGAGTTCTATTTTCAAAGTTCATCTTCGATTTTCATGGAGCCGGTCTCGCCCTATATCCTTGGATCCGTCTTTAGGAGGCGCTCCTTCTTGCGCCAACACAAACCACGAAAATGCAGTCCTTCTCTCCTCGCAAGCATGCTCTGGATAGCGGCGCAAACAAGCGAAGCGAGCTGGCTGACATCGTCACCATCAGCCAGAGGTTCCATGTGCCAAAAACTATGGAAACTCAGCATCGATCTCCTGAAGCCACTTGTTCACTCGCCAACGGGACCACATGGAATAAACCCTGGATCTCGTGATGTCGTCAGTCCGGTTGCTCACGACGCTTTTGGCGTGGAGCGTGTGATGGGCCGTTACGATACAAGACTCGAAGCCGGCAGTCCTCCTGTTAGCACCCTGGACGACGTTGCGACTTACCTGAACCTCGGTGTTGTCACATCAGCCAGCGAGTACAAAGCAGCCAGCCTTCGGTGGTGGAATGCCGCGTGGTATGCTAACGACTCCCATCTGAAGATGTGTGGTTTTGGTTGCTGACATTTACAGGTCGCTAGCTAGAGAACTGAAGCTTGGACGGGAGCTTCCCCAGCAGCCAGGACGAGAGCGCGAGTCCAACGCCGGTGAAATTGGCGAGCCAGATGTCCTATCCGATAGCTCTACAGGAATGCATATGCCAGCTGGCACGCCAGTGACAGCTCTTGTGGAGGAGATGAAGGAGGAGCGCCGTCGACTATGGTGGCTCCTTTACATGATCGACAGGCATCTTGGTCTATGCTACAACCGGCCTCTGGCGATGCTCGACAACGAATGCGAGGAGCTCCTACAGCCGGTTCCTGATGTGGTCTGGCAAGCTGGCGAGTTCTACACTGGCGAATCCGGAGCTCGGCGAAAGGGCCTGTCGTTCCAATGCATCTCCCACGATGTCTTTGGGTTCTTTCTTCCCCTCATGACCATTCTAGGCGATATCGTCGATCTCAATGCCCAGAAGAACCATCCAAGATTCGGACAACGTAACAAGGCAACTTGGGACCTGCACGAGTCCGAGATCATCATGCAGCTGGAGCGATATGCCTACAGCCTCCAGGAATTCAAAGTCCAGCACGGGTGCGGCCCATCGAGTGAGGAAAAAGACTCGAAAACAGAGGTTGATCCGGTGAAGGGTGAGTGGATGCACCAAACCAGAAAGGTTGCAGCATACGGAACCCACATCATGCATGTCCTCCACATCCTTCTCCATGGCAAGTGGGATCCTGTATCACTCCTTGAGGACGACAACATGTGGATTTGTTCGCAATCGTTCCTTGCGGCAACTTCCAGTGCTGTTTCTGCTGCGCATGCTGTAGAAGAGATACTGGCATTGGATCCGGATCTATCATTCATGCCTTACTTGTTCGGAATGGTAAGTTTTGTCCCTATAGAAAGAGCTCGCACCGCGCGTAAAGAAACAGTGATGCGAGCTACATATGCATGAGCTGACCGAGTTGGTAGTATCTTTTGCAAGGAAGTTTGATACTTCTTCTATTGGCCGAGAGGTTGTCCACTGAGACCAATGATGGGGTGATAAAGGCGTGCGAGACGATTGTACGAGCGCATGAGGCTGCTGTCGTCACGCTCAATACCGAGTACCAGGTATGAGAACCGCTCGTTGCCTTCTCACGACTCAGAGCTAACTCAAAGTGTAGCGAAATTTCCGTAAAGTCATGATCTCTACCCTGGCGCACATCAAGGGCCACGGTCATGCCCGAGAGATGACGCCCGCGAAGCGACGCGAAGTCCTCTCCCTGTACCGCTGGACGAGTCTGGGGAACGGTCTCGCGATCTGAAAAAAAATTGTTCCATGTGTCTGTCCCTCGACGATCTAAAATGTTGTGTTGGTTGCCTAAAAATGGTTGTATGATTATAGCGCATGATTATTGTACGATTTGTGACGCAAGGAAAAGGACCTTCATTGAGATATCCCAGCAAAAGCGATAGCAATACCACCAGCATAGTTAATATTGAATCGGTTGCCCACGAGCCCAGTCCACCTACAGGTGTCATTGTGAATAGACTTTCGCTAGTGCCTGTCTGCCAAGTAGCTTCGGCCGCACCCGCACATGGACATGAGACGCCGTAAAGAAGCTTCAGCTACTGCACAACGGGCGCCGAGCTCACAGTGGTCCGTGGGCATTTCCACCTGAACAATCCTCAGAAGATTCGGCCGCCTATTGGGCCACACCGCTGACAAGAATACTCACCACCCTCCCTCGAGTCATAGACCGCTTCTTGACACTCGTGTCTTGATTCCCATGCCAATATCATGTAAAACAGTAGTATCAATGAGCGAGAAGATGTGATTCGCAATGACTTGTATGACATGAACGACGCCGGCATCAACGCCATGACCAGAGACTCTGACATAAGAAACATCAGATAGTTATAATTCGTCGAAGCGTGTTTTATACCTCTATTTTTGTACTTTTCATGCACAACCACTTTGTCTAGACCTTCCCATAAAATCTCTTCACTAACGCCTCGACTCAACTAGGCCAATGCCGAATGCGCTCCAACTGGGATAACCCCTGGGCTCCTCGTCTCGGTGCATTCTCGTAAGAGACCCATTACTCGGCTCGAAAAACTGTCGGGGCCATCAAACAGCCCGACCGAGCAAGTTTTGTCGGACGCGCGGTGAAGAGTCTTGTTCAGAGGTACTCTGTTCCTTCTTCGCAACCGTCCAAAGGCCCAAGCATTTCCTTGGTTATGAAAGACCTCTCGACTAGGCTGCATGCCGAAAAATCGTTATCGCGACAAGTTAGGCATGAGCGGCGCTATTCGCTGCATGATGCTTTGGAAATCTGCTTCGAAGTCGTCATCGAAGTGCGATCAGCGCGATCTAGATTTGCTGCGCAGCTCGATTGTTATGAAAATCGGTCGATCACTTTGACGGCTATATTCGTGATTTCTGTCGGTAACTTCGTGAGAGCGACATATGAAAGACTGATTGGCTCTTCGAGCGCCTTGTACACTTGTTTCGTTGAGGGAAAGTGGCATATGTGACTATTACTAAAGTAAGTTGTAGGTTAGATTTGGCGATGCTTGAGTGAAAGTCGTGTTCAGACCCAGCGTTCGATATATCGTTCGACCCGGAAGTAACATGTTCCATCGCATACCCATTAGGTGTATGGGGCGATGCATATAATCGGAACAAATGCCACGGCGATCCGATGGAAAATGAAACTCATGCATGGCCCCAGATTCCTCACCAACGACGCAGGCGGCCGAACGCTAAAGGTACATGCATTTTCAAATGGTAATCCAGTCTGGTTCCCGCATCTCAGGAGCCCCGATGATTTCCATTCCTGCATTGTCCGCGGAGGGGTTGAATGGAGTTCCTGATGAAACAGATGAATGCAGGGTCCATCGTAAATATGAGAATGCCAACGCCCACGCCAAGCGTCGCGAAGTCCGTCCAGATACGGCTTGTAGGCTTGCTGTGTTGGTCGCGTGAAGTAAAAGTTCTTTTGGTTCTAATGTTGCCTTCTGTTAATTTTGGATCAAGTCGGCATCTCTATTGCACACAGTGCCGTCAATGCCGGAAAAACAATTTCGTCCTCTTTGGTGGAGTGATATTCGTTGAATTTGCTGGATTGCCAGAGTCGTAATGGCGTAGATGGTGACGCGATAGTATTCTTTCGGACAAGTGGCCGCGGTTTGTCGCAAACTGGGATTTTCATGTAAGTAGGTTACTCAAATTGAATGCTGCAAGCGGTCCTTGGATTTACATGGGTCCAGCCAGTTGGGAACGCCCATGACCGATCTCGATAGCTGAATCGTATTCGGTCATATAGGTGCTGACGTCATCGCTGGTACGGCGGCATGATTCGCTGGATACAGCATTAAGTGCAGAAAAACGCGAGGTTTTGGGTGTACTTGAGATGGAAGTAACGACGTACCTATCACGAGACTTCTATCTCAGCTGATGTGGAGGCTAGACTATATTTGGGTAAGTAGACGCTGGTTGCCTGTCTATAAGAGAGTCTTTGCCGACGCTGCGCTCGATCAATCGCAAAATGGGCAGACGGCTGCGGTCAAAAGGCGCTCCTTTCGCGGCAAAGGGACGGAAAAGAGAAGAAGAGCAGATGCAAGCGGCGGACAGGGACAGGTACATGTAAGGCCGGAAGGTCGGTCAGCCTAAAAGGCGGCCAGTCGCGACTGCCGTCTTCCCAATCCATATCACGTGGCGCATGCACGTCGACATTGAGCTGCGACTCAGCTAATGCATGATGTTAAAACAACGGACGTCATTTATTGCGCTCGAAGCGGAGTGCATTTCGGCATTTGGATGACTCGGAGTACGCCGACGGCCACGGTGCAGACATGATGCGCTGTCCTCGAGTCACGCCGTCTGGGCATCGTACGCCTTCAGTTAGAAGTCTAACGTCGGTCAATGGGGCCGAGGACGTGTTATCGATAGTGTATTGCAGAATGCGGAGAACCTGGATAGTGATTGCATGTCAAGGTACCCTAGAACCCTACCATTACCGAATGTCAGTCTATTGCATGTTTATCTACACTGACATTGACTCTTAACAACGCTCTGGTACCGTAAATATAGATCAACTTGGGTTGACATATCCAGATTGCGTCACAATAGAAAGTAAAAAGAGATACCACCAAGTTCAGTAGGCTCTATAAGCTCTTCTCCACGTCCATTACCTCTCGGATACCCTCTGCGACTGCAATCACTCTCTCTTGAGGTAGTCTCTTGAGTGGACGACGCGGGTGGCCACCGTAGCCATAGTAAGATTGAATGGCAGACTTCGTTCCAGGAATTGCGGCTTTGGTAAGGACCCAGTCACCTTTGCTCAAAGTCTTCTGTAGTGCCAGCGATTCATCGTACTTGCCCTCTGCCCATAAATCCCATACTTTTACGCACGTCTTGGGAATGACGTTGGCGCCACCCGCAATGATGCCTGACCCTCCGCTAGCAGCTGTTTGGGCGGTGAAGTCGGCCATTCCACCAAACGCCATATAACCGCTCCCTACGCTCTTGGTCGTAGTAGCATTTGTGGCGAGGGCTACTCGGGTGAGCTTCCCCGTGTTGCCACAGGTGAATTTGGTTCCGACGATGTTTCGGTGCTTGGCGAGTTTGATGATGAGGTCGCTGTCCATATCTATGCCTGCAACGGCTCCTGGATAATTGTACAGAATGATTGGTAGCGGCGAGCCATCAGCAACATTGGTGAAGTACTCGTAAAGAGCATCCTCATCCATGGCATAACGGTAATAGCTTGGCGGTACAAGCAGGACGTATTCGCCTCCGGCAGCGGCGGCTTCTTTACATAATTCGATGGTAAGCTTGATGCCGTGTTCCGAGGCTCCCACGATTACCGGAACGTCGTGAAAACCTGCGCCATCTAGAGCATCCCTGGTCGCTCGCGTGACAGCTGTCTTCTCTTCACGCGACAGGTGGACAGCCTCGCCGTTGGAACCCATCGTGACCAAGCCAACGAGACCAGCTTCAGCAAGTCGTACGGCATGCTTACGAATCGCTGGGAGGTCAAGCTCTTCGGTTTCGGGGTCGAAGAAGGTCATTGTGGGAGAATAGATGCCGGGGCGGAGAGGCGTGCGTGATCGAGAGTCGCCATTTGCGTAGCCATTTGTATGGCCGTTTGTGGCGCTATCTGCAGTCATGCTGGAAACTGTCGTGAGGTCGAAGTCAGGATGAACAAGATCCTGGAGCAGAAAAGTTGGGGAAATGGGGTAGAAAAAGAGGTCAGTCAGTCTTCTCCACATACGAGTATGGTCAGCGATTAATATAACATGGAGGTGGATGGCAATCGGCGTAAAGTAGGCTTCTGGCTAGGCCGCAGCCCAATGGCCGTCCCACTCCTGATAGTCTGAGCCATCTTTGAGAGGTGCAAACTTCGTCTATGGGCACTTGTTATTCGCTCGGAAGTGGCAGAGCTTGACACGACAAAACTAAGGCACGCTTGAGATGCGTCGCGGCAGGGCAGCGACATGCCGGCGGGTGGTTGGCGTATTCGGCGCAGACGAGGGCGAAATGCGGGACATACTGCGGCCTTTTTCAAGAAGGGTGACTAAAATTATCGGAGGTGTTGGGAGAAGGGAGGCATTCTGGGGCAGGGCGAATGTACGGTGGTGATACTGCATCACAAAGACCCTCGACGTTGGTGGACCAGGGCGCGCCGGGCGACAGTTTTTCCACCAACCCGCGGCCACCTTAGCTCGTGGGGTGCAGGAACGTCTAGCCATGGCTCTCTTGGCCTGGGGAACTTTGCCATGACACGCTGGCCGGCGGGACGAGCCCGGCAAAGGTCAGTCGACACCCTCAGCGCCGCAGCGTGTATTTTCCGCGCTCTTGCCTACCTCAGCCCTATCTCAGACGCCGACACAGACGCCGATGCGCCTCGACACCTGCGACATGGCCACTCTCCCCGCCGTCGGTCAATTGACCCTCCACATCCCACCTCAACCATTCCAACAATCCAGACGATAAGACGACACGCGTACAGCAAGCATGGCACCCTTGGAGGTTCTGATGGTGAGTCCCCACGTTGGACGAGGATACTGCACGTCTGACGTTTCTTTTTCTACCCGTTCACGCCATGCAGCGGCAGGATTGCTTTTTGTGTTCCTGATCCCTCCCATCACACCGCTTCTTGAGTTTTTTGTCTTGGTGATGGTTGCCTCTGACGTTGTGCCAGGTCGGGACGGGCGAGTACACGACAGGATTCGTAGGCGGTGGGGCCTCCAAGTCGGACAAGAAGGTCGGAGTGGTCGGCTTGACTCTCTTCGATCTCCGACGACGGGGCAAGGTCGGGAAGCTGGGCATGGTGGGAGTGTCGGGCGACAAGTTTCCTGCGATTCGTATGTCAGGCCACGGTGCGAGGCCTCGTTCCTGACCAGCGGCAGGCGAGCATCTCCGGAAGAACATTGAGCAAGCCTACAACGGCCTCGACGTGTCATTCGACGAGTATCCCAAGCAAGGAAAGCGCGACCCGGACGCATACAAGGAAGCTATCGATGCACTCCCGAAAGGCAGCGCAAGTGCGTTCACCCGCCTTTTGCAGGAGCCCTAGGGCAGTTGCTGACTCGCGCTGCCAGTCACAATATTTACTCCTGACACGACCCATTATCCCATCGCCCTCTACGCTATTGAGCGTGGGATCCACGTCCTGGTCACGAAACCAGCGGTCAAAGAACTCGCACACCACCAGAAGCTGCTCGAGGCTGCACGGAAACACAATGTCTTCGTCTACGTCGAGCACCACAAGCGATTTGATCCCGCATACGCAGATGCGAGGTTTCGGGCAAAGAATCTGGGAGATTTCAACTACTTTTACTCATACATGAGCCAGCCGAAGTAAGCTGATCAGCTTTCTTTACAGCTGTAATCAAGCTGACGATGTCGCTAGGAGCCAACTTGAAACATTCAAAGCCTGGGCAGGGAAAGATAGCGACATCTCATACTACCTAAACTCACACCACATCGATGTTAACGAATCCATGATACCTGACTTCAAGCCCACACGAGTAATGGGTAGTGGCGCAAGGGGAATTGCAACCGATCTCGGGTGTGCTCCCGAAACGGAAGACACTATAACCCTGCTCGTCGATTGGGTGAAGAAAGGCGACCCCAGTAAGCGAGCGACAGGTGTATACACGGCAGGATGGGCTGCACCGCAAAAGGCGGGGGTGCATTCCAATCAATACTTCCATTACATGGCCAGCAAAGGAGAGATCCGTGTGAATCAGGCCAAACGTGGGTACGATGTCACCGATGACGACACTGGCTTGCTGTGGTATAACCCGTGAGTAGTCTCCAAAGCTTCTTTGCTTTTGCGTATCAATGCTCAACTGTGCAGATTCTACATGAAGTACGCCCCCGATGAGGAAGGCAACTTCGCCGGCCAGACAGGGTACGGGTACATATCGTTTGAGAAATTTGTGGATGCAGTCAATGCCCTGAACGAGGGAAAGGTCACCCTCGACCAGCTTGATGAGCGCCCGATTCCCACCCTCAGGAACACCATTGCCACAACTGCAATCTTGGAAGCGGGTCGACGTTCGCTGGATGAGAACAGGCCCATTGAGATTGTTGAAGAGAATGGCACCTGGTCTTTAAAGTAAGCTTCAACACGTGTGAGGATCAGGATGAGGTATTGGGTGAAGTCTTTGCCTGCTGGATTCATTCAATGCTTTCAAATGCACTCGCTAGGCGTCAATATGACATTTCCCCAACATTCATGCTAATCACACTGTGCTCAATCCAAGTCTTTCTCCACAGCGACCGGCGATTTCTGGGGGCGAAGGCTTCTCCAGGCGGGTCCTAATGAGGACGTTGGCAATTGATATTGTATGTCTCATCTTAAAGTTGTGTTACCATATACGTTGTGACGCCCAAGATTAGGGACGTATCGATCTTGCACACTGCTACGCGAACCGACCCTTGTCCGGCGAAGCCTTCCAGGAACTTTCAATGGCGAAGGTCAAAAGATCTGTCTTTGCACGAAAAGACTGTGGTGCACTTGAAAAAATGATTATAGACTGTATACATGCTTCTGAGACAACTAAGAGTTCCGTAAACAACATCAATGGAGTAGAAGCTGCTTCATGCGCCCAAGTTCGACCATTGAATCTCACTCGATCGAGGACGAAGGCTTACATTACCTCATCCGATCAAAGCCCCTGTGGCGACACTCTAAAAGACCAAATATGCGTATGCGTGGAAGAAATCGTGTGGAAAATAGACGGCACTGAAGGCATGCACCTTACCATCAAGCGATTTTCATCCTTGATGTCAAATCAGCCACCTGTGAGATCAAGTTCCCGAATAAAGATCCGGCCACCTATGGCTGCGTATGAGATTCGGTAAAGAAGAGCTCTGGTGGCCCTCAACTCTGTCACTGCTCCCAAACCCTCACCTTCACCTAGCCCGCCGCCAGGCGGCCGTGCCGCTCGCTCCAGGCAGCCGCCTCTTAGCGCGCTGTTCACCACCGCGCAATCTCCTCGCCCTCCAGACCATCCTCCCATACAAAATATATGCACACAGTGTCCAGCAAGTGAGTCTGCGCCCAAAACCCTCCGTTTGCACCTCCACTAGCGCATCCCAACCCGCCCTAGCGCCGCGCACGCTCCCCCCTCCCACACTATAAAACCCCCCAGCCCTCCCTCTCCCCTTCTCTCCCCTCCACCCCGGTGTTCTCTGTCCGACGAATGGTAAGCCCTGGTCCTACATTGCAGACTCCGGGGTGCAGCGACCAAAATCTGTCTCAGCAAGGGCCTCCGTCAACCTGTCCCCTCCCTGGCTCGCATGTCTTTTCAGGTGTCAGGGGGAGGGGGCCAACAGGTATGGAGATGAAGGGACGATTGCGAAGAGCAAATTCGGCGCTAAAGATGGGGGGACTCGGGCGGAGCCTGGATCGAGACGGTGCTTTCGGTTTGCGCTCGAGCAAATCGACCCTGAGTGGTCCGAACTGTGGCTCGTAAGTCCGGGCCAAGACGTCCCTTGCGCTACATTTTTTTTTTGACCTTTGGAGGGTTGGATAGTTGGGGTGTTGGGGTTGGGTGGTTCTTTTTTTTGAGGTTCGTTGAGTAGAGTTGCGAATCTTAGTTTGGGCAATTGGGATGTTTCTCTACTTAGGTTCCTACAATTGAGTGTCTTTTTCTAATGATGCTGTGTTACATGTATTCTGCCGTGAGTAATGTCTTGTTCTAATGGAAAGCCCATGTCTATGCCTTCCCTTCTTTTGTCGTGATCTCGCGCAAGTACCGCTGAGCCGCTAGCCCACGTCAACACTTCCAGCAGACTGCCTGATTTTACATGAATCCTGCCAAGGTCCCTTAGTATCTAGTTTCTAACATAAAGAAAGCTAATGGATACTCTTCCTTCGCTAATGCTGAGTTCTGGGAATAATTTGCTGTATTTTGTGCTTTATGACGGCTTTGAGCGCTCTTTTCGATGTGGATGGCCAGAACAGCATTGATCTGTGCGTAGCCGCCACCTCAGTAATTAAGAAGAAGGAGAAATACACCTACGAGAGAAACGAAACTCGGGCACTTCCTACATGTAAAGTTTCGAACGCGCCTGCAGGAAAGCCACATGAAGTAGCATCTAAAGAACGACATTGCTCGTCTTATACATACTTAAATTTGTATACTCGCACGACCTTCCTACTCGAAGTATTCTCATCAGCGACACTTTGACTCTGAGAAACAAAGCTCTTCCGCACTGGCGGAAGCAATCGATTTAAGTGAAGTTAATTCGTACTACTCGGCGACATACACTAGAAGCGCACTAGTTCGCTGTTTTCGTCGTATGAAGCCTTCTCAATTTGTATTGTTCGCAGAGCTGAGTAAAGTTGACTAGTCGTCCTTAGTAGGAAGGCACTCTCCTACTCTAGGATAATTGCAACATGTACTTGGTCGTTAGTATTCTTTTATTTGTAGCGTTTGGCCAATTTGAGCAGGGTGCAGCTGCTGAGGCAAATTAGAACGAATCGAGAAGGCACAGGTAATTCTGGAACGCAGGCGCGACAGAACAACGTCGATTCACCACATCTAATCCCAACACCGCATGTGGGCATGATATCCAGAAGTCATCAATAGCGGACGAGGAAATGAGACGGAAAGTAAAGCAGTTCCACGGCGGGCAAAGAGAAGACAGGGTGATGTGCGTTGCTGCTTCGAAATAGAAGCTTTCCGGATAACGTATTATTTTATTACGATTGAGTGCAACTACCGGAGTCAGGAAGGGTCATTCCCAGTATGACAGAACTGGAAGCGCCCCAGCTTCGTCTCTGAAGCCCAAGGTCTTCTGGACCCGCTTCCAAAGTACCCTACAGCGTGCCATACTCGCCACGACTCCTCTCTTCACTGGTTCTCCATCCCTCGTCCCATCTACGCATTCGGATCATCAGTGAGGATGACATAGAAACCGAGCGGGCAAATGAGGTTACTCTGCTTGAAGATAAAGGTAGTATCCTTTGAGCAAAGTGCACCCGAAACAACCACACTCCCAGGGATCGTGGGAGGAATGCCGCAAGGCGCGCTGTTGATAATGTAGCTGTGTCCCGGCTGCATGACCGGAGGCGGGTTTGGCGGCGACGGGCCTGGCGCTGGCTGGTTGTTGTATGTGGTCACGCCCTCCACAGCGCCCGCGTTGATGTCATAGCCCGTGAAGGTGAAGTGGCCTGGGCCGAAAAAGGTGAAGAGGCCGGGCGCTTGGAGCAGGGAGGGGAAGTCGAAGACGAGGTTGCAGACCTTGCCCTGGGTTTGTGCGACTGGTAACTCGAGGTTGAAGATGGTGCAGAAGTCGTTGGGGGTGACCTTTGACCATTCTGTGGCGTCGTAGGCTTTGTTGGGCTTCTTGGCTGAGATGGGGACGAGGAGGGAGGTCGAGATGGCGCCCTTGGGGAGCTTGCCGTCGGGCTGGGCATCGTTGCTCGGGCACTTGAAGGTACGTTGGTCGAGAGGAGACGCTGGGGATGTAGCTGGCGCAGCAAGGACCGATGCCACAAGGGCAGAGAGGATGGCGAAGGTCTTCATTGTGAAAGTGACTCGAGGCCCCTCGATCAAGAGCGAGTTAATTGAAGTGGTTTGGAAGGAGGCTGGAAACCGTGCCGTTGATTTAGACTCGCGGAGATTTTAATCAACCGAGCTGTTCAAGAAGATTGCACGAGGCGTCTTAAGCGCTTTATACTATCCCTCAAGCCTCACACAACGCCTCCATTTTTTCTTAGCTTGGCTCGTATACAGCGTCGGGCGCGTCCAAGCGCACAAGATAACTTGCTTGTCAGCAGTAGTGGCCTCCAGCTCTTGTGATGCGCCCTATATCCATCGACTCTATCCAGCCAAGGCCAGGCTCTCCTCATCCTAATAGCTTGTTAGGGACAACAAGTGTTCGACTAGCAGAAAAGAGTTTAATGGCGCATTCGCAACCAAGACGCCGCAATGAATACATGTCAGCCCTTTTCCAAGAGTATCATGGTTAATGCACATATCAATGCTCTCTCATGGCCTGACAGGGGCTCGAGACAAAAATCTGGGGATGGAGAGTGGTCGAAGCACCGAAATGGTGCTTTTTAAGGATGAGGGTGCATGGCACTACGGCGCCCCACGAGATTCTCCGATGCCACACCTGGCTTGGCACCACTTGGAGAGGCACGCTCTCGCTGTCATTTGTTGCCAGCACCTGTGGCTTGCCGAAAGTCGGGGAGAGTTTTATTGATGATGGGTGCCCAGCGCGATGCATGCGGAGAGTTGCACCAGGCTCGTGGCTCATGGGTCTGGCACGACTGGCTGCCGGGTGTCAGACAGAGTCTTGGAGATTGTGGAGGGGTTGGAACTTCTCGAGGCGTTCTAGGCTTGCAGGAGAAAATTGTGATGGGCAAATCTGACGTGGACGGTGGACAGCGCAGAGGTGGTCGCGACTCGAGCTGCGCAGGAAAGCGGCTCGCAAGCGCATTCGCGGCTGCCGGCGCCGGATGGTCAGGAACATTTCCCAACTTAAAAAAGAGTTTTTGAAACCTTGACTCAAAATGCAGGGCGGCTCTGCCAGGTACGCGAATGTCGTCTGCCGATCTGCAGTGCAATAGCTTTCCCTATTGGGAGCGACTGGAGCTGTGCTCGCGGTTGTCTCACCACTCTGTCATCGCAGGACCGCCGCACCGCGCGGGAGCGCTTGATGACGAACGAGTGTGCGGCCCAGCATGTTAGATGCTGTCATAGTAAACAGCGGCAGGTGATTTCGTTGAATAAGCCCGTCAGCACTGAACAGTCGGAAGAAGGGAGGAAATTGATGCTGAGAAGAGCACTTGCTGGCCATTCTGGGCGCTGCGGTCCCACAATCCGTCTTCTTTCCCTTGCGACTTGAATATGTCCTGCAGGAAACTCGCTCGTTGCGTTGGAGAGGCTCTACGAAAGCGGATGTTGCACGCTGAAGTCGAGATTAGCATGCAAAGGATGCCACAACCCTTACATCTACTCCAATTGACGGGTGTCATGTTTCATGGCATCCATGTGCGACTGAGACAATGGCAATGCTTCGCTGTGAGGAATGGAAGGGAGGAAGAGGATGCGCAATGCGTGGAAAGCTTGTTTGTCAGGTTTCATCCTCCCTTGACGGGAGCTCCACTTGCCTCGTGGGAGTCGTCGCACGAATACTTCCCTGCTTTGCGCTAAAGTCAACCTCATGTGAATCGCATTTTACTTTTGTTTGTCGCATCGTCGGCGGGGCGAGCATGTGAGCGCAGAATTCGTGGAGGGCGTTGAAGCCGGCGCTGCGTGGCGAGGTACATATAGGCACCGGCTGCTCATCAACAGGGTCTTTTAGTCGCATCCCGAAGACTCGTCCAGTATGGCGAGGGATGTGATTAGGAGCACAAGAGATAGAGTGTTGTCGAGGATGGAGATATGGTTCTTGGGTCGGCTCCCAACTTGACACTGCCGGAGCCCCTTCAATTTCGCTCTACGAACACCAGAACCACGGTTGAAGAGATGTGCTGCGGGGATCGACGGCTGGATCCAACGTCGAACTATCGATAGGAATATTCAAGCAACGCTGGAGCATGAACTGCAGGCACGAGGGATGTGGGAAAGGAAACAGAAACATGTTAACATCAATGCGCCAGTAGTGATGCAAGCACAGGCAAGATGGTGAACGTCACAGCAGACAAGAAGGTATATGTCAAGTTCTCAATTCTCTACAGCTACCGCCACCCAACCAACCGATTACAATTATCTGGAGCCATGTACACAAGGGATATCGTCTTGGCCATTTTCCCAACCGAAGACACGAAGCCAACAAGAAACCATATGCACCGCATCATGCAAAGTCATAGCCGACCAAAGGCAAGCTTAATTGAGAGATGACGTTTACAAGAAGAAAGCGGCAAGAGCACCAACACCAGCAACGAAGCCAGCAACGTTGTGCGAGGCAGCACCGGTGAACTCTGGGGGAGAGCTGGGCTTGGTGTAGCCGCCGGTGGGGTAGCCGGTGCCAGAGGCAGGAGGTGGGAGAGGAGCACCAGTGCCAGTGGGGTAGTAGGGAGCCGGGCTGCTGTAGGGAACGGTGACGGTGATGGTGGTCGAGGTGGTGCAGGGAGTCTCGGACGGGACGTACGCCTCACCAGTGCTGGAGGGGACGTAGACGCTAGAGTACTCCTCGGCAGTGCTGGAGGGCACGTACGGGGTGTAGACAGGGGTCTCAGACGAGTAGACGGGAGTCTCGGTGGAGTAGACGGGGTACTCGACGGAGCTGGGGGCAGAGTAGACGGGGTACTCAGCCGAGCTGGAGTAGACGGGCGTCTCGGTGGAGTAGACGGGGTACTCTACGGGAGTAGAGTAGACCGGGACCTCGGACGAGGAGTAGACGGGGTACTCGCCGTAGGAGGGGGTGGAGGAAGGAGCATACTCGGCGGCAGAGCTGGACTCCTCGGGGTAGGTGGGGTATTCACCGTATCCACCGTAGCTGGGGGCGGCAGAGGCGATGCCAGCGGCGAAGAGAGCAATAGCGGCGCGCATTTTGATTGATGTGGGGGTATTGAGCTTGAGCTTTAAAAAAAAGTCGAAGGGTTGGTGGTGAGAGCGGTTGGAGTATTAAAGAGAGTGTATTAGTAGTTGGTGTTGTATTCAACGAATGGACGACCGAAGTCAGGATTTGGACTCGAGCTGGAGATTGTAGTGTGGAGTGAGGGAAGAAAACAGGATGGGAGCGCGAGGCCGCATAGCTTATGTAGCGCGGGAGATTAAGAGGACGGTAGCGCGGACCGACGAAAAGGAGGGCGAAGAGTGTGCGGGCGGTCAGGGGAGGGACGGATTTGGGGGGGCGCGGTTGGCCTGGTGCATGCACAAGCTAACGCAGGTACCAAGCGATCCTGCACAACGTGGGCCATTCATAGCCCCCAGCTGCCGTGGCGGTCGTATTGGGATATGAAAGGCCACGGGCAGAAGCCGACAGCGTCGGTGCATGCTGCTGAGTTGAGCGACCGTTATTGCTCGACGCGGGCGCGCTGACGCTGCTGAGCGCCCGGCGGTTACGGGGGATGTGGGTGCCCTTGGGTGCTGGCAGCCGCAATTGGCGTGGGTGCCCGCTGCTGTCTTGCCCTCATTTCGCTGGCAATACTCTGCTGCTGGATGTACCGTCGCTGATGGCAGTGCGCTTCCCGACACAGAGATTCTCCGGCGCCAGGAGTCCAGGACGGCTTGTCCCGGTGGAGCAGGTCCATGCCAGGGGAGCTCGCTCTTCGCTGGCAGACCGGCAGGTGCTCCTCGGTGCCCTCGGTGATCCTGCCCGCTTCCGGCTACCGGACTCTGCCAGGCACAGACTGGCCCCCTGCCAGCGTTGCACCTCCTGCAGCCCCGGCCCATCTGGAGTCAGCGCCTGTCTCCTTGTACCTTTCTATTTTCTTTCTCCGCAGATCCATCCGGCCATCGTGAGTGAGATGCGACACTCTCAACTCTCACGTACGTCTGCCCGCCCCTGCGTGCCCGACGCGTGCCCGGCGCGTGCTCGACAGTCACAGCTATTTCAGCCCACCGCCTGCACCTCCTCCCACATCCTCCCATATCGCTCAGCATACAATATCTACATATAGCATGTGCCTGTCCGTCGAAGCGCTCCGACCAGCGAGCCGCGCTGCACCCCCCAGCAATCGATAGAGCAGACCCGCCGTCAGAAAGCACGTTCGCAACCTGCCGGACTGTGGAAATTAAACACATCAATATCTCCCATCCGGCCAAGCGCCAGTCAGCTTCCACGCTCGCTTTCATCTCCTTGGCCGTCCCGGTCGTCCCTCATCTCGCTCCTTGGAGCCCTCGCGGCCGCCCCTGTCGCACGCCCAGCCGCCGGTGGGTCTGGCGTTGCTCTGCACAACACCTTCCTTTGTTGCTCGCGCGCGAGTTTCAGCCACTCGAAACAGGCAAACGTTTCTGCAGCTCCTGAGTCGCTGTTCTGTGCCGCCCTTCCTTTCAGCCAGAATCTCTCGCGCGCCACCCTCGCCTCTGTCCCGAGCTGCCCACGCCGTCCACGCTGCCCCTGCCAAGTCTGCCGATCGCGTTGCTTACCCGTGAACGCTTAAAGACATCAAGTTGTTAATAGAATTATGCTAAAGCTTGTCCAATGGCTCGACCGTCTACCTCTGCAATCTCGTTTGCTTTCATTACTTGTATAACCCGAGTGGGCCCAATTCGTGCCGCTGGTCGAGAACTACCACCGTCGTATCGCACATATGGGGCCCGAGTACGGCGGGCAGCATCGCATATTCTCCATCGAACCACCTCTTTTCATCCTCGGCTTCTCACATCTCCCTCCTTGTATTCCCTGAAGACATTTTTGTTACCTCTCTGGACCCTTTCCTTTCTCACATGCAGTGCCATCTCAGGCCGCCGAGCAGTGTAACAGTTGCTGGACAACCTGCTCCGACATCAGCTGGAAGACATACGGACCTTGCCACCAATTCCTGATATTCGACGAATCCCACTCTGCCCTCCTCATTCTAAAGTTCCGTCCTTTGGTTGTTGCTATTGACTCTCGCTCACGGCTTGTTCTACTCCTTCCTCGGAGCAGAATTATTTCCTTCCTTGTACCCTCACAGGCTCCAGGAGTGATGCTTCACAATCATCAATCGGTTCGTTTCCCAAGACTGTATCTGAACTCCAGGAAAGACGCCGACTCCTTGCTTTGATGAACCCCCACCTCTTTCTTCCTCGCACACCTCATGTTGAACTAATCTCCCTTCCTCGGAACCCCTGGGCCACAGCCTGGATACCAATGTCTCCCTTCTCCGAGTTTTACGCAAACGTCACCTGGTGTTGTGGAGATGGATCCCTTTTTTATGTTCTGCAGTCAGCCATTCTCAATACAAGATACTGGTCGAATCCATTTTATTTTCAAACTCGAATCTGCCGAAGCTTTTGACTAACTCGCTACAGCGGTGACCGGACGAAATATTTCCCACGCAACAAGTTCGACTGATTGACACGACAGCGTGCACATGTCCTCCGTACATGCGCATTTGCCCCGTAGCGCCAGGGCGACCTCAAACTCTACACGAATCTCGGTCTGAGCCATCCTGCACGCATCTCTCGTTCTTCTATTCTAGACCACGGTTATCACTTGTAACCATCAACTTTCTTTCATTGGGCTCCTGCAACCTACTTGCTGATCGGTTCCTTCCGCTGCGCCGCTTGAGTTTGAACCTGGCGGACCCATGATGACGCCTATGCAGTTCCCGAGATTCCCTCCGCATCCCACGGCATCCCACGTTTCCTTCCGTTCCGTGGTGCTAAAGTTTACGTGCATATACAAATCCCGCCCGACGCATCGGCTTATGAGGCTCAGCGGAAGCGTTGAGGCGCCGTTGCCTGACTTGCAGCTGTCTGCTACTTTAGGACTGGACAAGGGCAAACTGAAGGGCGACACCCCGCTTACTGATGCCACTGTGGATCTGAATCTGGAGTCTCCATGGCTAGCGCCGGGTCCCCGGTCCATTCGCAACTGAACCTGTCGCGGCTTGCCACAAGAGGAAAAGCAGCCGGACGATGATCGCGAAAATCTCGAATGCCCGCATTCAACCGGCCAAACACCATGGAGCAGAAGCGGAGCTGCGTAGAGTTACATGGTGGTGTTGCTGTTGGAAACCTAGCCGAGCACCGCATTGGCTGACTGGACGGGTTTTCCGTTCTGCCGTGGAGCCCCGATACCCTAAAAACCTAAACCAGCTTCTGACCTTGGAGGCGATCGCTTGTCGTCGTTGCCGCTCAACAGATGCCGCTACTACCCATTTGCCGATTGTCCCGGTGGACAGCTTTTTCCTATGAGTTTACCATAAGAATAATGGCCACCCACTTCTCGACGCGACAAGCGACCCATCGCCATGACTTCCCCGAATGCCAAGCACGACGCCGAGTTGATCGCGATGGAGGACGACGCCAAGGGTGGTGTGTCTTCTGTGACAACCATGCTACCAGAGAGAAGAAGACAAGTTGAGAAGAGTTTGAAGCGGAAGCTGGATATGCGATGCTCCCTGTTCGTTCTGATCTACATCATGAACTATTTGGATCGGAACAACATCGCAGCAGCACGACTTGGAGGCCTTCAGGAAGATCTCAATATCGACAACACGCAGTATGCTACCTGCTTGAGTATTCGTACGTTGGACATTTTACTTGGCTGCGAGGAGCGTACTAACATTCTCAGTCTATGTGGGATACATTCTCATGCAGGTCCCGTCCAACATGTTCATCAACCGAATCTCTCGACCCTCGCTTTATATCTCAGTCGCCATGCTGCTCTGGGGGATGATCTCAACGCTTTCCGGCAACACCAAAAATTACAGCGGAATGGTTGCCATCAGGTTCTGCATAGGCTTCGTGGAAGCAGCATTCCTCCCTGGAGCGCTTTTGATCCTATCAAAGTGGTATACTCGTCGCGAGCTCACAACCCGAAACGCAATCCTTTTCTGCGGAAACTTGATCTCGAATGCATTCTCGAGCCTGGTGGGCGCCGGTGTTCTCAGTAACATGGACGGCACACTGGGGCATGCAGCATGGAGGTGGCTATATTGGATCGAGGGCGCCGCCACCATGGCCATTGCTATCTCGGCTGCCTTCATTTTGCCCGATCTCCCACACAATACTCGAGGCTTTACGCAAGAAGAGCGCGAAGTCGCTGTTCTGCGAATGACGGAAGATGTCGGAGAAGCAGATGCAGACTCGGCTGAACAGTCACCCTTTGCAGGTCTTTTCATGTGCCTCAAGGATCTCAAAGTCTACGTCATGATGCTAACATTTACGGCCTACGTCGTCGGTCTATCCTTCAACGCTTTCTTCCCGACTCTCACCGGCACTTTGGGCTTCGCGCACATTCCAACATTGTTGATGTCGGCTCCGCCATGGGCTTTTAGCTGCATTGTGTCCCTCATCAATGCCTGGCATGCCGATCGCACGCAAGACCGCTTCTGGCACATAGTAGGCCCCATTATTGGAGGGCTCGTCGGCTTCATCATTAGCATGTCCACCGAAAACGTCGCGGCTCGCTACGTGGCCCTCTTTCTGCAGACCTCTGCCTACGCAGGCTTCATCGTCTTCTACTCCTGGATCAGCTCATCCTTCCCACGTCCACCAGCCAAGCGCGCCGTCGCCATCGCCCTCATCAACGCCTTCTCGCAGCTGGGCAACATCGCAGGAAGCTACGTATGGAATCTGCCGGAGAACGGATATCGGAAGAGCTATGGCATTGTGACGGCCATGTTCGGTGTCACAATAGTAGGGTGCTTTATCTTCAAGGTCATCCTGCAGCGGCTGAATAAGAAGTTGGAGGCGGGAGAGCAAGCGTGGGAGACGCATGGGGACGTGCTGCAGCAGACAGCGAAGACGGAAGGAGTGGATATAGAAGAGACTGAGGGACTGCAAAGGGGTTTCAGATACTTGGTGTGAGCACGGAAACGGCAGGTGCGATTTGTATCAAGCACAGGGCAGTCAGATGACCACTTAATCCAACTTCAGCCCAGAGTCCCAACTTGCTCCACTGAGCCTACATTTCTCACTCCTACTTCAGTGACTCCAACGCACGAACGATCCCTTCGCCATGTCTATTGATCCCAGCTTCCACGGTGAGCACGGTCTTGAGAGAGTTGTTTACGGCTTTCGAACTGTTACTAATAAGCAGCACAAGTGATCCCCACCTCAACACCCGGCGCGGAGTCGCATCTTTTGTTGGTTTTCGTTACACTCGCTGGTGTGGTGTGAATTGGCTACAACGCGTGTCTGCATCACGTTTGACTCAGAGCTGAAGCGCTGCGAGGATGCCTGCACAGCCTCGCACCCAAGAACTCCGTTCCTTCCCACACAAGTACGGCATAGCTTAAAGAGACGTCAAGCTTGACCAGACGTTTTTTATTTGCTAGCTCGCAGATTTTCTCATTTGCCAGTTTTGATCACACCAACGAAGCTCTCCAACCCGTGTTCCCCACATTCGCAAACGACAGGATGCCAGCTTTTGATTACAGCAGGAAAGCCGAATATAAAGATGTGTCCATGCTCCTCGGCCTGACACCAGTCCCAGACCCACCACCTCCGCTAATTGCAGTTGGTCTCGACCGCGAAGTCGTGATTCTCGTCTCAAGAAGCAAGAACTTCGAGCGCCCGTATTTCCGCCGTGCGCACGCAGACATCTTCAAAGAAGACATGATAGACTTTGCATTCGACGTCGGTCGCTACGACCCAGCGCACAGATGCGACATCGCTCTGTACAAGATCGCAGCCAAACATCACAGCAAGTTCCGCAACGACGTGCATCACCAAGTCTACCGCGAAGTGGAGGATCGGTCAATGGTAGTGCCTTCTAGCAAGAAATCCAAAGCTAAACCGGCGAAGAGAACGTTTTATGGTGGGCATGACGGCAGCAACGACGCGTTCTGGACGCATGTCAGTTTCTTTGGCGGCGTGTTCCAAGTCGCGAAGAAGGCGCGTCCTGAGCTCCAAGTCACGCAGACTCCACCGTGTGTCTTCCCGAGCTGCTGGCGCGTTGTCAGCGTCGATTTCGAAGGAGGCCCCGAGCAGAGCGGAATTCCGAGACAGATTGGCATCACCATGCTGTGCTCTAGCGACGTTGTGGGCCTTGCTTTTGATCAGTGGATCAACAGGTCTGTCGTTCGATCGCTGGTGCCAGCGTCGGTCAAGGATTATCGGAACCCGTTTTGTCTGCCGCACCGGGAGGCTTTGTTTTGCAGGCATGAGGTGCTCGAGGATGGGGATTTTACTGCGGAGATATGGTATGTGCTTCGTTTGTCTTTCTGTCTGGGAAGTCTGTCTATGGAGGCTAATAAAGCTGTACCAGGCGTACTTTTCAACGTCAACATATAGCTTCACGACCGCCCGCTACGATACACGATTTGCAGTCCCATGTAGCTACGATAATGGAATCTTAGGAACAGACTTTTCAACATAAAAGCACTTTCCACAGATTCCACCTTTGAAGGCCGGCAATGAGTGCCTGCCTCAAATCAGAAAGGGACTCCGCAAGCCGGCATGCTCATTGAGCTCCAGTTTGCTCCACGACTTTGCTTTACACATCCCCGACGAAGATTTTCAACGACGAGCTTGAATTGAGAGGCATAATCTTCGTCATTCTCCAGTCTGTTGCTGATGTTATAGAACTTTCAGCATTATTCAAAATTTTCCCGCGTTTTTCCTCCATCCAGGCACGCATGCAACGCGCGCAAATTCTGAAACCCTTTCCACATTGGGTGCGAATCGCGACTCCCTCAGGCATAAAAGAGTCTACCCAGCATTCTACAGCTACTTGATCGGAGCTGCTTCCTCAGAGACCATCGTTGCGCATTGCATAGTCTTTTATCACAGCAACGGGTCATTCCCAAACTTTCGCAGTCGTTTACGTAGCTAACTTAGGCGGCATTCCGGTTCAAAGCTGCCAATTCATTGCCAACTCGCGCGCGCTCATAGTGCCAGGTGTGTTTCATTCTTCTCGGCGCGTAAGCTTCTATAAACTGTACATAGTTCCTCAAAACTGAATTTTTGCTCAGCGCAGCAAGTCTTATAAAATGTACATAGTTTTTCGGAACTGGACCTTTGCTAGATTTTGTCTGCTCATAGGCATTTTGCAGCACTCGTTTCCAAAAACCGCCACATCAATCGTATTTCGCTATCTGGTACATGACACGGCGTCGGAGATCGTTGTGATATGACTTCTCGAAATGACATTTAAAGCTGCGTGCGAACGTTTTCGAACTTGTATTCACATTTTCCGAGTTACTCGGCTATGATCATATGAAACAAACGCGACAGGTTTATTTACTTTTATTGCAAGACCAAAAGGATTGACGCCAATCCACTGATTCTCAGTGTATTGCCGTATATGAGCTGACATTTATCAAGGATTCGATGTGAAGAACATGGCAAACATTTAGCGTCATTTTCTTAGGACTTTGTAATATTGCATAAGTTGTTGCTCGACGATATTTTCAATAACGCTATAACTTATGTGGCTTGATTGCTCATGTATGGCTTCTGCAGGAAAGTTTCCTTCTAAGACGAAGATGAAGGCTAAGAGATGGAGATCATGATGCGTAAGGCTGATGCCTTCAACAAGCTTTGGATTATGTATAAGTTGAGACTTTCGCTAATCACGCTTTGCATTTAACCCTAGCGTTCCTACTTTCAGTATCTACGAATTACGAACTGACGACATTTGAGGAAGATCTTTGTAATTTTGTAAATGATAGAAGTGACAGCTAAAGATGATGCCATCAAGATTGTCGATAGTGGCTTTATGCAAACGCGGTGGGTTCGTACAATATTTCTCGACATTATTGATTTGCATGCCGAATTTCAGATGTTGACCCCACGTAACCAAAATCCAGAGATTTTTAAAACTTTGTAAGGGGAATTTTTGGTGTGGCAAAAGACCGAGAGCATCGGTTCGAACTAAAATACATTTTCAATCCGGAAATCGTGAATTACGCATTTTCTTGAGCTAGGGTGCTTTGCATCTTGAGCTTTGATGTTGACTTCGTGTCCGACACCCTGGAGGCTTTTGAACAAGAGAAGGACTGGTAGATAATGAACATGATCTCGTAGGCTAACTAAGAACTTTTTAATATTCTGGTATTCAACATCACATTTTTTTTGGGATGCTTTTTTGGAGAGAACGGCATGTTGAAATTGAATAGCATAACATGTTTTTTGTTCTTTTCTTGCCCAAGAGTTCAAATGATGCTAACTTATTGCTGGAAGACATTTTATTTCTCATTGACGAAGATGACAAACATGCGTCGATGCATCCGAGGTTTTTAGTTGGAGCAGAAAAAGCGACTAAGTGTGGAAAGGAAAGAAGGCCATTCGGCGACGTTTATATACCTCTCTGGAACCTTTCGTCGCTTGACCGTCCCAACCCTGGCTTGTTGCTGTGCGTGATGCTGCATTTGCTCTGCTTATGAACCGGACCCCGCCATCAGGTCGACATGATGGACTCCCAGACAGCTTTTCGAAGCCACTGATTTGCGAAACCGAAGCCTGCATTGCCTCATGTATCATAATTTTTTATTCCTCTGCCTCTGGACCCAAGCAAGCATGGGGCAGGACTGGAAAGCATTTCATTCACAGGTCGAGGAGAAAAACAAAGATAGCACTATATTATGCCGAACCATCCACTGTACAAGGTATCCACAAGCGTGATAACGCCATTTCCATGCCTTGCTGGAAAAACTACACCATTAACAAAGATTATCGAGAGTCTATGTACCATAATTACAGGCCAGGGAAGCCGATCACATCGCGATCATCGTCAATGAGTCTTCCATATCTGCATGCACGTTAGCAACCCGATCATATGGTATCCGATTCTATAAGAAGCAACTTACTCCAGGAGCATCCTGAAAAACCAGGCCTCAAAATCTGGCTTGCGCAACACCATGTTTGCCCACTCTGTACTGCGTTCTGCAATCTCTTTCGCCTTCTGTTCGCCAACAGAGTTTCCGTTCCCTTTGTTATCACCGTCGGGCACTTTCTCCAGCTTCTCTGCGCCGCCGAACCAGCGCACCAGGTCGAGGTGTTCGTCGCCGATGAGGGAAAGCGGGACGTAGTGCACCCACGGCTTGAGCCACTCTTGATGCCACTCCCTGAATATGGCCATCTTGTACGTCAAGCTCTTGCTTTGCAAGAACGAGTAGAAGCGGCCCGAGAATGCATTGCCGTCCATATCGAGAAGATGCTTGTACAGCATGGCTTCCTCGCGGTCCACTTGCTCCGTGACATGGAAGAACTCCTTCTGGGCATCGCAGTCTCCGGGGTCGCATTGCCCAACGTGGCTGAATTTGACGTCGATGTATTTTGACCATTCCTTACGAGCCGTCTCTTGTACTGCGTAGCTTGGCGTATCTTCACTACCTTTGTTGACGAGCATTTTTGCCTTGTCGAGGGCATTCAAGCGTCTAACAACGCGTTGACGGTGCTGCCTGCGCCACCCACCATTCCGACTGAATCCGCCTGTCGTCGAG
This sequence comes from Polyplosphaeria fusca, assembly GCA_010093805.1. Lineage (NCBI taxonomy): Eukaryota > Fungi > Ascomycota > Dothideomycetes > Pleosporales > Tetraplosphaeriaceae > Polyplosphaeria > Polyplosphaeria fusca. Next base: position 109,572 of record ML996107.1, on the reverse strand, counting down.
CCACGCCAGTAGAGACTATTAGTCTTGTTCTCCCAAGTCGTATCACGGTGCTTGTCGTACTCGACTTTGCCGAACCAATACCAGGGACTCGGATACAGGAGGTCCTGAAAACTCGAAACCTTGGACTGGGAGAAGATGGGCGTGAGTTCGTGAATGACGTTGAAGGCATTTGGTCGTTCAAAAAATCCAAAGGTGGAGGAAAGGGATGGGGAGTTGCAAATGTCAGAGAAGGCGGTGTGATTGTAAATGTAATTGAGAGGTGCCGTGGCGTACGACGTGAGATTGTCAGCGACATCTTGCTCATATCCGCGAGCCGGACTGTCGAGTGAACAAGAGAGACGAGCGTGTGTCCATGTTTGCTGATGGGCAAACTCATTGAAGCGACTCGTTTTAACTTCCTCGAAACGCTTTCCATTGCTCATGTCCGAAGGTCGTGGGGAGAAGGAGTTCCGCGGTGTCGTCATCTTCATTGCAGCAGGGATGCTTTCGTGTCTTGCTTTGGCCACAAGCTGAGACAAAGCATCGTTAGGAACCACCACCCTGGGCTCGTCATGGATGTTGAAAGCCAGGTCCATATCGGGCAGGTAGGGCAGAAAATCTTTCATCATCCCAATGGTAGCTTGCTGTTGCCAATCTTGTCCGCCTTCAACCTTGACCACATTATTGTTTCTGATCATGATCCCAACTAGGGCGTTCCCTTGGTGGCCGAGCGCCGCTTTCACCCGGCCCCTAACTGTTGATGGCTTTACACCCCAGAACGGCAACAGCATGTCGTTGATCATGTCAAATTCATCAATAAGCTGGATTTTGTTGCGAGTGGCAAACTCGTACCACTTGTCGAAGTGAGGCGGTGGGGGAATTCCGTTTCTACGCCGATACTCAAGTACCGCTTGGTCAAGCGACTTGGATTGTCTGCCGAGAATGCCTTGAAACTCTTTCTCGGCCGCGGCGATCAGTTGGCGAGCTGGATGCCCTCTTGACAGGTCAACGGGAAGAGGCGCATATGGTGTGTCTTGCGAGACTGGATCGAACGGTGTGCTCTCGGGATTGGTCATTTTCATGGTATAGTATTCCGCGCTGGTCGCATATCGCATGAACAAGAAACATAGCGAAAGCGCAGTGACGCCAGATATGATGCGTCCAAATCGTATGGAACTCGGAGAGTTGACGTCGGTGGAAGTCGAAGTATTGTACATGAAGATTGTAGTCGCTAAACCGAATATTATAGTGAACCAGATGCCGGAAAGAGAAATGGCAAAGGTCTGTTGGGCGCATATGAACGAGAATAAGAGCTGGAGTGAGACATGTGCAGCGCCCTTTTGCAGGAGCTATCTTGTGGGTTAGTCAACCATTCTGGAATATCCTTGATCCCCGAAGGTAGAGATAGGCTTATGTTGGTTCTCAGGCCAGGTCAAGCTTGTCAAAATGTTGATACTGCTAAGAAGTAGGAGTTGTGAGCAGAGAAAAGTAGCACGACTTACAACAATAAACATCGAACCGTTCACTAGAACATTGACGATGATCATCAATGTGCACCGCTGCACTGTCCTGTGGTAGTGGAACGCCCTCCATTCTGCACCCCATCGATTGTAGGCAGGCTTCCACGATATAACGTCCGGATCGATGCCCCCTTCGATGATATATGTACCTAATCCGCACAGCACAGTCATTACTATCGCAACATCGCGCAACGATGCTAGATGTTGGACCTTCTGGGCACCCTCGAGAGAGTTGCGCCTCGAGACGGTGCCATTCGCAGACATGAAGCCCCTTCTATTTGTGGTGTCTTCCTTCGTATCTTTGAGAGCGCTTTCGAATAGTACGAGTCCAGCAGCAAAGAAAATGACACTACTCAACGCCAATGTCCATGTCGAAGGCACTGTGAAGCGGGTCGCAAGAGCAGCAAGTGAAGAGGCCGTGATAACTGCCAGCATACGTGAGGATCTCGTATGGGGTCTCTTCTCGGTATTAGAGGCGCCTTCGTACGAATCGGAAGATAGCGAAGGGAGCGTGACATGTCTGGACCAGGGGTCGCGCTCAGCGATGAAGACGACGAGGATCGGAAGTAGTCCCTTGTAAAACCGTGAGCCTCGAACATGTTGACCAGAGGCTCTAGATTACCTTTGCCTGCCAAATTCCTTGTCTGTCGCGTGCGGCTCGATCGCAAATGTGGCCCAGAGCGAGAAACGCACCCGCAAGCCAACTAGCAACCTTCCTGCTCCTGCTGCCTCCCGACCAGACCCCCGCGCGAAATAATGCCGGAACCCATATCAATGCCCAGGATATTGTTGTGACAAGGAGCGAGTGTTCGATGGGGGTGAAGGCGTTCGAGATGGTGGAAAGGAGAACGAAGAGGATCGGGATGACGATGTGTAGGTTCCTGAGGACATTCTCGACGATCAGAGAGACGGCCGGGTGCATTGGAGCAGCTGGGTATATATTCGCACGTCGAAGGACATACTATCTTGCGGTGTTGGTGCGCAGCGCAAAGTCAAGGTCGGGTCAAGAAACAGCCTCCGCGACCTGGGATGACGGAGCTTGGCGCCGATCGTCTGGGCGCTAGTGATGATTTCGCTAGCGCAACGAACTCAAACACATACACACCCACACATTGTAACTTCAGGTCATCATGCAGAGCTGCGTGCTGTGCTACCACGCAACCCGAAGCGTGTCTCATGCACCCATAAGACAGCAGTCTTAGACGGCTTATTCACCGCACAGTAGTCCTTCGTACGTCTTTGGTCTGGAATATGCGCATGCGTAGTATTGAAAGGGGTGTCGTAAGAATAACCTACACAACCAAGTCCCAGAACACGGTCTCTCCTTCCATTACGTTGTTATTTGCCGTTCTTTCCCCTCATAGACCTCTGATTTTGCTCCTGTCCGCCTTCACACCATACTCGGAGAAGTAGTCGCATTGTTGTATGTGTCGCGGGCGTCCCGTTCTCTCATCGTAAACGTGACATCCGTACACAGCAGCGTTAGGGGGAGTGTAGAGATGCAGAGAGACTGCCACATCAGGTCCAGGGTTGGTGATCTTATGGAGCCCCAGGGTATCCGCCATGTAAGCTACCTCGTTCAAGTTGTACTGCGTGCTTCTAGTCTCACTCAACGGAACCGACTCATTCCTGTTCAGACAAGCCGTCGGCCGCGCATAACGGGTCTCGATGAGTACCCCTTGCAGAATTTTCATGACGCAGTGAGCGCTAGCATGGTCGTGGATCATACTTCCCATGCCAGGCGTCCATACGAGAATGAGCTGTTTTCAGTGTCATGTGGTATTTGATAATGTCAATCTGGGAGCATACCAAGTTACTTTTTCCATTTCCCTTATCGACAAGATTCCGCGTGTAGCTCCTCGATGGATCTGCATGCATGTACTCTTTCCAGTCGCCGCCGTTTGAAACATATCCTTTCATGATATCTTGGAGCTCCTTCGGGTCAATCTCGTCAGAATCAATGCCAGAGCACGGTCCCAGCTTAGTTTTGAGTGCTTCGACAAGTTCGGAGAATCGGTTCTGCTCCCCAGGGCGTGTTTCGTCCATGCTAGCGTCGTGGATGTGGTGAAATGGATGTGGTAGGTTGAATGCAGCGACAATGAGGAATTGGCGTGGCAAGATGAGACTCTTATGGAAACATCGTATTTGCCCATGCAATTGCTATAGAACTTTGTTTGCGTACCGTAATCCACTTCAAAAGACACGTCAAGGGCGAGGGGGACTGGGACAGGTGCGACCGTCTATCACCGGTCGCCTGGTCCACATTAGGTAAGACATTGCTTTAGTATGCTCTTTGAGCTGTCTCGTTGGTCAGCTGCATCTTCACCGTCCTGCCCCAATGCCAGGAAGGAGGATATCGCAGGAAGCGGTTTCCATCGGGAGGGACGAAGCGAGGCGACATGCGGCGGGGCCGGTCTGGTGAAACTTAATTCCGGCGCAAGCGCGGGGAGTGGCTCCGTCATTGCACTTCGAACAAAATTTCTCTATCACAACGACAACGCACCTTTTTGCAATAACTACACAGCCTGCAACCAGCCGATCCGTCAAGATGTCTACCACTGTGGATAAGGTGAGTGTCCAAGACGCGGAAACCATCAAAGCATCGCTGACCGGTCTGCCATGTAGATTAAAGAAATCGAGACCGAAGTAAGCATGGCTGCTTCATTATGCCTGCGCAACCGCTCACTCTCTCTCCTCTAGATGGCTCGAACCCAGAAGAATAAGGCTACCGCATTCCATCTTGGTATAGCAGTCTCGACATTGGTCCGGATTGATAGGTGCTTACACCTGGCCAGGGCAACTGAAAGCAAAGCTCGCAAAACTGAAGAGGGAGCTGCTTACCCCTAGCTCGAGCGGTGGCGGCGGCGGCAGTATGGAGAAGCTCTTGATATGCATTTTGAGCATGCTAACAAGGACACAGTCGGTTTCGATGTGGCTCGTACAGGTGTTGCTAGTGTGTACGTATCGTGGGTGCATTTGCTTCATGAATGCCTTCTTACAAAAGCAGTGGGTTCATAGGCTTTCCTTCCGTGGGCAAGAGCACGCTCATGAGTCGACTCACTGGGCAGCATTCCGAAGGTTCATTCCCTACCCCTTTCCCCATGTGATGTACTGACCAATTCACAGCTGCTGCTTATGAGTTCACAACGGTAATGCCGCCAGTCCTGGCCAATATGACTGCTCTGACCAACTTGTAGCTCACCACCGTGCCCGGCCAAGTCATGTACAATGGCGCCAAAATCCAGATTCTCGATCTCCCCGGTATCATCCAAGGTGCGAAAGACGGAAAGGGTCGCGGCCGCCAGGTTATTGCCGTGGCAAAGACGTGCCATCTGATCTTCATTGTTCTAGACGTAAACAAGCCACTTACCGACAAGCGTATCATCGAGAACGAGCTCGAAGGATTTGGAATTCGAATCAACAAGAGCCCTCCAAATATCGTCTTCAAGAAAAAGGACAAGGGCGGGATAAACATCACGTCGACGGTGCCGCTCTCGCACATTGATCACGACGAGGTCAAGGCTGTTTTGGGCGAGTATCGAATCTCCAACGCGGATGTGGCCATTCGCTGCGACGCAACCGTCGACGACCTGATCGATATCCTGGAAGCGAAGAGCCGAAGCTACATCCCGGTGATTTACGCGCTCAATAAAATCGATGCCATCTCAATAGAGGAGCTGGACCTGTTGTACCGGATACCCAATGCCTGTCCGATCAGCTCTGAACACGGGTGGAACGTCGACGAATTGATGGAGATGATGTGGGAAAAGCTGAATTTAGTTCGGGTATATACGAAGCCGAAGGGCAAGCTGCCCGATTACACGGCGCCAGTGGTGCTCAGGTCGACGGCCAGCACGGTCGAGGACTTTGTAGGTTCCCGTTTGGGCACGGGGCGATATTGACTGACGGCGCGGCAGTGCAACTCGATCCACAAGACGATTGTTGAGTCGTTCAAGCACGCCATCGTCTACGGCAAATCCGTGAAGCATCAACCGCAGCGCGTGGGACTGGCCCACGAGCTCGCCGACGAAGATATCAGTAAGTTCCGATTGCCGAAGAGTCTATTTTGGTGTTTCCCCACAACTCACCGCGTGGCCAGTCACCATCATCAAACGTTAGGGGGCGCACGCCCGCGTGTCTCGCATGCCCGGAGTGCGATTTGAGTGGGTGAGGGTTTAGAGGATGGCTTATTAGAGTGTCTCATTCGGCGTCGAGGCTAGGAGTCGTCATGGGTTGCCGCGGCAGTCGACCTGACATGTTGGATTGGCCATGGCGGGTGCCAATGGCAGTGCAAAGGCATCAGCATGACCATTGTGGTCTGAAGGGCTTACACGGCGGATCGGAACAATCATTCGCCAGGCTGGGGGGCGACGGCGGCGAGTCAACAGCGAGCCGTCGCTATGCCGAGGAGGCGCGCCCACCTCAGCGGACGCCTGGCCGTCGACGGTGGTCGGCGGAGGCTACGGAGGCTACGGAGACTATTGGAAGAGTGTCACAGCGCGACATTCGTTTTCCCATATTGTTATTTCGGAAATGCAGGGAAGGCGGCGATCGACTTGTCGCGGTGTCGCTTGACATTGGCTCATTGGCCGAGTGGCAGCAACAATCGTCGACGTCGGAGAAAAACAGCAGGGGGGTCGAAGGGGGGGGCGCGCAGGCGACTCAGCGCGCTGGCTGCTGGCTTGCTGGCTGTCTGGCTGTCTGGCTGTCATTCGGGCGCTAGGGGTCGTGGGTCGCGGGCTGAGTGGCTGGTCCCGGGTGGCAGGCAGAGGAGAGGGTCCTGGAGCACTGCGACGTCGCTGGGCATGGATGCTTTCGCAGCTTTCGGTATGCGTTTCAGCCTTTGGAAGCTCGAGGCCGCCTCTCGTTTATGCGCTCAAAAGAAGGAGTGGGCGGACGGGGGGGGGGGGTCGCGTACCTGAGGGCAGCGTGTAGCGTGTCGGGCGCGCCACCAGAGCACGGCAACGGCGAGTGCCAATATCGAGGCCGCCGCCAGATTAGCCGGGGGGGCGGCGCGAGGCCAGACGGGCGCGATGGGGAGGGTGCGACGCGACGATGGGGGATGGGGGGGATGGGACAGGATGATCCTGCGGTGGTGTCGTCCCCTCCCCATTTGCCGCCGCGTGCTCGAGGCGGCCGCCTTTCTGGCCCGCATGCTGGCGCCGCCGCCGCCGCTGCTCGCTGCTCGCTGCCCTAGGGGCTGCAGTGCATGCCCGAGTGGACCCGCCAGGCTAACCCAACGTCGATGCTGGATGGCCCCATGCGTAGCAGCGTAGCCGTGTCGCTTGGTGGCCAGGATGCGCCGCACAGGCCCGCCATCGCTCACCATCGCTGCTTGCCAGACCCCGACCCTTCAGGCCAAGAGCGTGCAGGCCACAGGCCATCCTTGGGCTCGAAACAAACAGACTTGCAAGCCCCTCTTCCCGCAGACCTCCCGCTGCTGCAACCGGCCGCAGCCCGCAGCACCTGGGCTCCGTACCACACTCCTCAAGTACGCGCTGCACGCCGCTACCCCGGGCCCTCCCACAGACGTATCTTTGCCGCGCCGCATTACGGCGTTTCGTTTCGTCTCATTAGTCCCGCAGCATAGTCTTTCTCTCACCTGCATCCGTCCCAAGTCGTCCAAGTCGTCCAAGCCCGTCGTCGTCGTTGTCGTTTCGCTTCAGGAACCACCGCCCACTCTCATGCATGCATGCGCGCGCACCTCTCTGAGCTCGCTCACCACCCCCAGAAACACGCACACGCACAACCTCAACGGCATCGTGGCGTAGCTGCAAATGCCCATCTAACCTGGACGGGCCCCCAATTGCGCGCATCCTCTGCATCACTCGCCCTCCACGGTACACAGGGTAGCTCGACATGAGCCAGCTGCAAATGGACCCGGACCACCATCCACACCACCACCAACAACACCACCAGGAGCAGCACTTTGATGACGGGAACTCGTCCTGGCATGACAACGGCGGATACAACCACTCGCAGCATCACTCGCCCGTGCAGGACTACAACGCCTACCACAACTATGCCCCGCTCCCCATGGAGCCGCTGTATACAACCGGTATGCAGCCGCCCAGGACCACGCATCCGCAACTTCAGCCTCTGATCATGCCCCAATGGCCAAGCATGTTGACCAGCCAGTCGACCTACGTACCTCCCATATTCCCCTCGGCCCCGGTGCCCATCACCCCAGCATCAGCAACGCCCGTTTCCGCTATATCGAACAACTCGACGCACTCTCGGACCTCTTCGACTCCTAGAAAGACCCTCACGGATGCCGATCGGCGGCGGATGTGCCTCTACCACGAGGAGCATCCCACTGTCAAGCAGACCGAGATTGGAGGTAAGCTTCTTGGAAACTATTTACCAGGCGTGGGCGCATGGCTGACAAAACCCCAGCAATGTTCGGCGTGGAGAGAAGGTAGACTACTACGCTTTGAAATATCATTGTATGCTGCTGACATGATGCATAGTACTGTGTCCAAGGTGCTGCGCCAGAAGGAGAAATACTTGTACCAGGACGACGGCAGCCGATCACCCATAAAAAGGTCGAAAGGCAAGTTCCCAGACATCGAAAGGGCGCTTTCCAACTGGGCGAGAAATCACCAGAGACAGGGACTGCCCTTGACAGATGGCATCATACGGGAGAAGGCGCGCTTCTTCGCAACCACCGTAGGCAACTCGGAGAGCCACCTGAAAGCGAACAGCTCCAGCTGGCTCGAAAAGTTCAAGCAGAAGAACAATCTCATGGGCGCAAAATCCAGGAAGAGTTCGATAGCAGAGGAATCCGAGGGCACTTCCAATCCACCGTCCAATGTACACACGCCCGGAGGCATTTCACCAACCTCGCCGAGCGGGGTATCGCCCTCGCCAGTCACCCTCGCAGCCAAAAAGAGCGAAGAGAACCTCAATTTCAAGACAGAGAGCCCCGATGCTTACGACTTCTCCAACCATCATAGGCCGTTTCATTCACAGAGCAACACTTCCCTTTCAAGCGTTTTCACCGACACAGCGCCGTCGTCGTTCTCAGCAGGGCCCACCAGTCCGACATCGCCCTTTTTCACCCCAGACTCAGCATCTGGGCAGAACCCTTTTATGGGAGGCAACCAGCAAGCCAGAGGACAGCCTGGCACTAGTAACTTTCAACGACCAAGGAGCCAGACGTTTCCAATGCTCGTGGGAGTGGAGCAGTACATGTCCCCACCTCCATCCTCGGAAGCACTCACTCCCAAGTATATGCATTCTACCACGCTTGACTCGCCAATGGAAATGCGGTCCTCTCAAATCGACGATGCGATGCAAGCATCACCTACTCAGGTCACGAACTCGATGCAGCCGCCCCCGGTCCCTTCGGCAATTGGTCTTCCCATGCAGTCAGGCGCACTCTCTTCTCCAGCTCCCATTGGCATGGAAGGTGTGTCATCATTGACACCGTCGCAGGAAGAAGCTCGACGGGCGCTAGAGTTGGTGATGAATTTCTTCCAGCACCAACCAAACGGATTCGTTGAGCCTCAAGAGTATGTCATGATTGGGAAACTCATGGAGAAGCTCAAGATCAAGCGCGGATCCGAGAGCATGGCATCCGGAGTACGACGGGTGTCGGAGTCTGACTTCAGTGTTGTACGCAAGGTCGAAATATAGGAGACGGCTCGCGTCCTCTGTTGCGCCGAACTGTATTGTCCATTCTGGATTGAGGAGCTGCTCTCCATGGGAACCGGACACCGCTTCACGGATCATCGATTGCACACGACGGACGGCATCTCAGGTGTAATCTTTGATCGTCTCGGAGTATGAATATGTTGAGAGTATAGGAATTTGGGACACAGCAAGCAAAAGCGTTGCTAGAACATTGGCACCGGCGACATGGGCGCCAGAATTTGGATAGTCGTCACAGCGGGGCCTCGATCGTTTGCATTTGCATCATTGGCATGATCATTATCGTCTCCTTGCGGGTCTCCGAGCCCTTTTCATCTTGTTTTACTACTGATTTTCCTTCAGCCACGGCCTGTTTATACCCTCTGAGCATCCTGAATTTCCGCCCTTGACCAAAGAAAAAAGATTGTAACCGCTCGCGCGGGCCACTACTTTTGTACTTGTTCGATTTACACCTCTTCTGGCCGCGCCTGTTCCGTCGCCGTCTACATACGTTGAGGGGCGATTCTATTCGTACCCTCGCTCCAACTTTCATACCTTAGCTGAGACTGATACCAAATGGCCAGAAGTTGCCGACGATACTCCGTACGTGTCACACAATGGGATTTCGTAGCTGGAAACGGCTAAGAGACTTGGCCAGATGTACAGATGTGCTGCCAAGCATACCGTCGGTGATTTGCAGGCGCAGACGGCACCCTGGACTCGCTTGGTCGGCTTCGAAGCAAATTTACATTGGCAAACTTGGAAGACGATTATCTTCGCATCTGACATGTCATCTCGTTACTGTGCGCTTTGGTGCTCGGTAGTACCCCGGATGGGCAGCTGGAGGGGCGAAGCGAAGGTGGCATGGATATTGGTGCAGATGTCGCTGATGGACACTAGCACAAGGGACTGGGTAAAAGGGAGATCGCCTTGAACAATAAACATGACTACTCTAAATGGCTGACCGCCTCCTCTATCTCTCTCATTTCCGTGGGCAACAGCAGCGTACCAGCAGCTAATGCACGCAGCCATGACTTGCCTCCAAGGCATGATGGACCCGGCCAAGCCACGACAATCGCTTCGCCGCTGCCTCGAGCACAGTCTGGCAGGGCTGCGTTTGAGCGTCAACCGCCGTGTGACGAACGAGCGTTGTCTCCGGATCCACAAGTGATGTCCGATGAAAGCAGTCGCCCACCACCCACACCAGGTCCACGAGCACAAAAGCTCGCCAGCAACTCCAGTCCCTAGTCCACAGAAAATCTCGGAGGGAAAGTTGCGTTATAGCGGGGCTCACGGATCGCAGGGCGGCCCAGGGCCCACGAAGGAGGGCCCGGGCTAGAGCAGAAGCAGGCAGGACCAAACCGCCTCACTTAGTTTTCCCCAAGTCGCCCTTCCCGGCTCCCCGACGCCTGCGCTCTGCGGCGCGAAAAGAGAGAGTGAGAGACACGGCGCTCTGCCCTTGTCATACCCGGCGCGGACCCTTTTTGCTCACTTCCCTCGGAGGTATGCCCGGCCGTCAGCTGATGGGCAATGCTTGCCCGCTGGCCACTTTCCCGCTTGTGGGCGTTGGTGTGTTCGGGAATTATCAGCAAACGAGAACCGGTCCGCTTCCTCCCAAGTAATTCGCCTCGGAAACAGATAAAAGCCACGCGCGGAGACATATGTGTGTGTGTGTGTGTGCGGAAGTGGGGGAGATTTTCAGGACCGAAGGGCCAAGTTTCATGATTTCACGATTTCGTCTAGATTGACGGAGTGCAATTTTGCTTTTGGGGGCCGGTGATTTGCTGGAGAGGGCGCGCTTTTTTTTCCGTGGTGGTGGAGGCTGCACAGCGTCTAGTGGTTGGTACAGTAGTGCGGGTGGTTGGGGGGGAGGTGAGATGATCGGTGGGGTGTGCCGAATCGCCTGCGGATGGGACGCATACGGTTTCGTGCCGAAGAGTGGGTGCGGGCGGGCTGTTCCAGATTCTGGAATAATACGATGTAAGCCTGAGGGGGTGAGGTGCCTGTCTGTGCCTGTCTGTGCCCCGGTGTGCCTGTGTGCCCTCTGCTGGGTCAATTAGCCTGTCCAAGCATCTGAGGAGTGATTTGGATGAAGAAACGTAAGAGCTCATGTGCTGTCAAAGTGTCACTCCCAATCGGCCCTTTGGGGAGCGCGTCGGGCCATCCCTTAGTGCTGGGTAGTGCGGTTGCTAGCGGAGGCAGAGCAGATAAGGCTGGTCACGTGACTGCTATTGGATGCTGTGCAACCATGTGTGCACAGCGCATTTATGCGAGCCCAGTGCAGCCCCAGTGCGTTTGGGTGCGTCTGTTCCACCTGACGCGCCCCTGCCGGGCCTCGTGCGATGCTCGCTCCACTGCCGGGCGCGACAGACTCACGTTTATAACGACGTCGTCTGTTTTCCGCAGCGCTGTGCGCCCATACCAGCGGCCAACGCCCCATCGCCCGCCCGTTGCTTCTTCCACTCTCGACGCACAGCTCGCCGGCGATGGGGGCGCCAGTCCAGTGCCCGCGCCGCACCCGCACCAACGTCAGTCAGTGTCGCCGGCCCGTCGGACCAGGACACAGAGGGAACAGAAGACGCTGATGGCCCCTTCTATTCATGTTTGCTACGCCTCAACACCACCAGACGAGCCCACCGCCTATCGCTCTCCAGCGACGCCCGCCACGCTGTCCGGTTGCCCTGTCGCCGTGTATTCCCATGTCGGACGCACCGCGCCGCCCTTGCAGAGGGGGCACAGCGACGAAGGCTGCGGGCCGTACCTCCCTCGACCGATGCCGTCAGCACTGGTCAACGGTGAACGGTGAGCATTCGCCTCGCCCCTCTCCCCCTCCCCGGATTCTGGAGCGACATGTCATGCCCTTTTTCGTTGCGCGTGCCCTGCGCCATCCCCCTCTGACACACAGCACGTATTCTTGCGCCTTGTCCCGCCGTCCCTCCCATCCGTCCAAGCAACAAACATCCCATTTGTAGCGCCTCGCGCGGCCCTCTCTCCCGACATTCCCTCCCCCCTCGCTGCGATCCTCCTCCCTGCGACTTTCGCTGCCTTCCATGCACCATTCCTCCCGCGACTCGTGGCCACGTCTGTCTGAAACGAAACACGCCCCAAAACAGCGTCGTCGGCAGTGGCGCAAGCATGCGCTTCTCCACCATCAAAACGTCTATCATCCCCACAAGCCGATCCTTTAGGCCCTAGAAGCTCTGGAAAATGGGACGACTGCACGTCAAGTGCTAGCATGAACCGCGGCGCGAGTCGCGATAGTCTCTTGTCGCCCCACCGCATCGCTGCAATCTTTCGGCGCAGACTGCTGCTTTCTGCCACGTCCCGAGCGAACACGGCAACGGGTGAGGATTCCTTGCCAGACCCCTGATCAGCAGCGCCGCCCTTTGCACGCAACGTGGGAGTTCGGGATGACGAGAGGCGATCCTGTGGGTCTGTCCATGGGAAGTAGACTTTCTAAATTGACGTCCTGAGGCCAACGTTCAGAATATCCAGCCTGTTGGAAGGTACCTAGCAACAAGGCCGTTGCCGGGATAAGCAAAACCTCCCCTCCCCGAGCGACGACAAGGCATGCAGCCCGCATCCATCGTGACCATTATTCATCCACAACGGCAAACTTAACCACAGCCGAAACGCGCTGAACGGTGAGAGAGATGCGCAGACGAGCCTGATTGAACCGCCCACCTGCTCGTAATAAACTTTCTCGCCTCGTACTCGCACGCGAACACCACATCCGCAACAAGGCATCCCGCGGACCGGCCCCGATTGCTCCAAGATAACACTCCCACACACCCACACACTCTCCCACCATGTCGTGCAAATAATGCCTGATTGAAAACCTCCCACACCAGAAAGCGGGGTATGTCCACCCAGACGAAAAAGAGCACCCACGCCAGCCTCTTGGGTAAATTGAGACACCCCCCACCACCCAAGACGAGCCAGCAAAGGACCCGGCGAACCCGCGGCTCAAGGATCATGCCCCACCCTTGTTGCGCAAGAAGGGGGGGCTGGCTATCTATCCCGGGCACTCGTATACAGAACCCAATTTCTAGGTTAGAAAAAAAAGAAAACGAGAAAAGGTAAATATATACTACTGCGCTCGCTCCCGAGAAGATGAGCAAAACGAAAGGGAAAGATGGGGCTGGCGGGGATTGTCTGGATTTCTGGGTGGTGGGTTATTTTTTATTTCATTTTATTTAAATAGATTTGGGGCGCTTTTGGGGCGGCGTTTGGGATTAGGCGAGATGGAGGATATTTGTGGATGTGTGTGGAAATGGCAGCAATTGTTGAGCAGGATGAGAACGAGGACGAGAACGAGAAGGATGACGGGGGATCAGCTCCGAGTGGAGTGCAAAGTGGAGTTGTTGTTGTGTGACGTCAAAAGCTACAAGCAAAACATCTTCTGTCCAACCCACAACGGTACACATACGCAACTGGCCCCCGCTCATGCGCGCAATCGAGGGAAGATCGTTCATGTCTCAGACCACCATCCACTTCTCCACCGCCTTCCAGCCTTTCTGCATCTATCTGACGTTTTGCTGGCGCGGTGCCTGCTGCTCAATGGCCATGTTTCGACGCAGAAAAAAAAACCCATCCCGCCTCCGAGTTTAGCTGTACTTTCCCGCATCATGTATCTTAACGGAGACAAGCGCAAACCACGCCCCTCCCCCAATCCTCCAATCCTCTCCAACGCATGAAAAACTTTTTCAAGAATGAAATCGATCCACTAATAGACGTTCTTCATGCCATGACCTACAACGCTCCAGTAATAGAGATTCCTCATGCCCAGGCCTTCAATGCTTCCTCAATGACCCCGCAAGTCTTACCAAACCTGCCCGCCCTCGAAACACTCGCCAAATCACATCCCCCCATTCCCCCTCGCCACGCATCATTTTTCGTTTCAAACCCGTTCCTCGCTGACTGGACCTGTCAAACCTTCTTACAGGCGTTCGCTCGAGCCATGCAGCGCCCACCGCTCCCTCCAAAGCGAACGCTTTGACCCACGTACATGCCCACTACTCACAGCTAGCAGCAACAGCAGCAGACAGCAAGCCAGCCCAGCTTCGCGCAGCATGAAGGTAAAAACTACTTAGGTATCTCACCCGTACCGCCCGCGTACCGCGCCGCTCCGGCCCACCGCTCAGCGCAGCCCATCCGCCCGCTCTTAAGCCGGGCTCGGACCCTCGGGCGCAACTTGCGGTGTACAAGAGGGGTACCTTCCTCTGCTCCAACATGCAAACGCCACACCCCTTCTCCGTCATTGCTATAATGGGGTTCGGCATCGGGTCATCATGTGCTCGACACGACATGCAGTCAGGATGCCAGAGAAAGAGAGCAAGAGGGGAAGAAGGGATTCCATTGGTACTATTGCAGCTGTGCTGACGGCTATGATTGCCCGAGCGTGCGTGCGTTGCGTTCTGCGACAGCTTCGAAGCAGCAGGCGCAAAAACCCCCCCTTCTCTGCAACTGCACTGCACTGTACTGCGCTGCGCTGCACTGCGATCCTCCGCGGCGGTAAAAAGTACAGTACTCCGTACCTGCTGGAACCTTCCATCCATCCATCCATCCATCCAGTCTGGCGTCCCCACGCCGCATGCGCATGCAATATACAAGTCTGTAAGGAGGTATATGTCGAGGCATGGCAGCCCCATCCAATGGCGAGCCCACTCCAATCACGATTGCAGTTCCTCAAACACTGCTCCCCCTCAGTGATCTGCGCGCCAAAGGGGGGGACCCCAGCCCAGCCCCTCGAGGGCTTTCCACGCCCCGACGGCAATCACGGAAGCGCTTTTGCGTCGAACCGTGAGCCGCAAGTCCGCTCCCTTTCGAGCACCGACGATCAATCCTAGGTCGTCTTGGTCTTGGTGTTTTTTTTCTCTCTGGCGGTGTGGAGCTTGGACACAACTGCTAATTGCGGAGGATGCGGGAAGCTCGGACCCCCCCATGTGCGGGTGCTGCGGGTTCGGTCCAGGGCCTGGCAAACCGCACGAGGCCCAAAGGGGGTTTCAGAAGTTCCACAGTTCAGGTATCCCGCAAAAAAGGGCCCAGGTCGAAAAAGCAAGCAAACCCTATACAGCATCATTAGTTATAGGTGTAGCTTATGCCCCGGCGAACCACTGCCTCGGAGAGAAATACAGGACAGATCAGCAGCCCCTACCCGGTCCTCTCTTCCAGCAGCTCCTGAACCCCCCTCTCTCCCAGTTCCGGCACCAATCTGACCACCAGAAGCTCCACTATCTGATAAATCAGGTGCTTGTTCAGATAGGAATCGTCGAGGCTGTCAAGTAGCTCCTCTACCTGCCTGATCTGCGCGTACGGATTGCTGCTTGCGGAAAACGCCGCCGCTACTTTAGCAGGGACCAGGTCCAATAATGTCGCGGCGCACCGGCGCTTAATCGCCTTCGCTTCTTCAGCGGTGGGAGTCGTGCGTGGGGGCCCAAGCGTGTTGTTTGGGAAGACGGTCGCTCGGATAGTGCGGAGCATCATGGGCAGGAAGGCGGGGTTGAGGACACGCGTTTGAACGCTATGAGACAGAAACCTACGCAGAGCGGCGAGGCGTTAGCATCCGAAAATGACCAAAAGTACAATCGCTGATTGGTCCGAAATGGCGCAAATTGTATGCAGTACGTCCTGCGAGTGGGCGAATCTTCGCCATGGCAGTCATACGACGTCTCCATTTGCAGGGATTATCAGGTCGCTCAAGGGCCGCGAAGCCGCAGAGGGAATCTAGGCTGGCCGGACACAAATCGCAGAATTCGCAAAACCTGGGGAGGCACAAGCGAAGGGGGGCAGGACTCGATATTCGGGGTAATCAATTCCTGAAGCAGCATGCCTGAGGGCGTTCCCCGCCGTTCCAAGGCAAGCCATCGTGGGGACTGGCAGCCGTCGACGGTCCAGAGCATGTGAAGATGGCGGGGAGCGGTCTGCGTAGATTGAGAGGCTGCAAGAATGGCGCCGTGGAATATTGTTTGCCAGGTTCCAGACAGATACAGTAGGCCATAGTTTCAAGCCAGCCAGTCCAAGAGGAGGGTCAAATGGCGTCGAGGAACCATCGTGTCGAGGAGGACACTTGTCAAGGTGAGACGATGTCGTCGCAGGACAGCCACGATCCAAGGCAGCGATATCGCAGCTTCGCCAACCGAATCAGCGGTCGAAAGAGTGAGGCGCACTCCCCTAGCGGTCTGGGTTGCATGGATGGGATACGCGGCCAGCCAGTGTTGGGCTTTGTGGACACGGCCAGTCCCGAGCTGGACGAGCAGTGTTGGCAGATCAACCGGGCGCGTAAGCGGACCATCTGCAACACCTGGGGGCGGCGATAAGGCGGGCGGGGGCGCGTTGCAGGGCTGACTCGATGTCGGCCGGATGCTGTACCAAGTCGGGAGCGTCGGGCCATGCTCTCTACTGTATCATGGTGTTGAGCAGCGAGAGGGGAGGGGGCCAATGGTGCCAAGGAGGCGCCCGGCGGACAAGGCACGAGACGCTTCGACTTGCCGCCCGGGAGCGGGTGCTAGGGTTTGCAGCAGGGCGATGCACGCCGGCACGGGGTGACTACGTGTGAGACCGTGCGGGCCGTCGCATTCGCTGGCGTGCAGGTCAAGTGACCGAAACTTCATGCGGGGCGTCCTGCGGGCAAGGATGAAGGATGAGGCCATGGGGTGCACGAACGGGGATGCCGGCCAACCACAAAAAGAGAGCGGATATTATCGCAACTCACCTGTCCAATACGCCGTCCGTGTCGCCCACCCTTCCCGGACCGGCCACCGTTGCCCAATGCAGCATTGACATGGCGCCTGAGAGCCAAGGCATGCGCACGTCCAGCTCAACAAGTCGCGATGCGCAGCTCCACAACCTCATGCTCACCATGGGCCGTTTCGTCGACGCCATTTGACGCCGCAAACTCGGGCCCATCGGCCATTGGCGGCTTTCCTCAACGGGTGACTGCCCGTTAGCTGCTGCGACGGATCTCGGGGGTAGAGAGGCAGATGTCGCAATCGCGACCACGACCGCGCGCATCGCCGCACACGCCAAAAATCCGTATTGGACGAGAGCCCAAAACATGACCGAAAGCGTCATGGGCCCCGTCGCATGACGTCCATCCTTGGGCAACAATGCCTTTGTGCTCCCGTCGCGCGCCTCTGGTGGTGTCGAGAGCAGTCCATAGCGCTCCAGGCGGCTCAGCGTCTGATCGGCTTTTGCATGCCTCGATTGGCCCTCCTTGTCTTTGGCACCGTCCTGTAGCACCTCGGCAATCCTCGTGATGCTTTCCCACAGTAGCCAGCCTTCGCACGCCTTGTTACTGATGCCGTTGCCAAGTATCATTTCGGCGAACATCTCTGCCACCAGCGCCCGCAAGCACCCATTCTCCAGATCCTCGGTCGGAAGCAACACAGCCAACACCCCCTGGACGAGAAGCTGGCGCCACGCTGACTCGTTTTCCCGTTGTTCAATGAAGCTCGAGGGGGCCGATTCGGTCGGAACAGGGGACAAGGCCGGGTGTGGATGAAGCGTGTGGTAGACCACCCGGGGCTCTGCCACTAGCGAATGTGGACTGCTGGCCTGTTGTTTCGCGAGGCGGAAGGCTTTGGAACCTAATCAGCCATATTCATGCTACCTTCAGGGATCGGGTTTGCCTACCACTCAGGTGAGCCTCCACTAGTTCGGGCAGCTCGTCCAGGAGGACGCTTTCCAGATCCACCTTGCGTAGCCGCTGCTCTAAGGCTCTAGTGCAGTGCGCGATAATTTGAATCACCTCGTTGACGAAAACGTGGTCTGGGGTGATCTTGGAGTACCACGTCTGCACGAATTCCTTGATGATCACGGCAATGATGGCGTACAACTGGAGATCCACCTCATTCGAGCTCGTTAATGGTGGCAGGACATCCTCAATCGGCCGTGGAGTGTTCCGGCCCCTCTCGCCATTTCCCAGCAGTACATTGTGAGAACAGAGTATCCTCCGGATGAAGGCTGTCGTGGCCTTGTCAGAAGTCGTCTCGAGCTGGGGTTTTTGCGAGTCGGCTGGGCGTGTCACACCGGTCACACGCGGGTGGTTTGGCAGGTTGCTGGTGGTGGCCCCTTGGACGGACTGGGTCGGCGACTGGAGCGTCTGTGGCTGCGGCTTGGGGAGATTGGACTCCCGAGAGGTGCTCGCCGTCATCGACAGTCGACATCGTCACCCCGCGTCGGGGGGCAGGCTCTCTGCGAGCTGGGCGCGTAGCTGACTCGGCGGTGATGGACTTGAAGTTGAGCGGGATGGAGCCAACGCCATGACGATTGCGCGGGGATGGAAAAACATGGAGCCGTGCTGTTCTTGGCCGTCGCTGGCCGTGCCCCCACCATCAACTCGACAGATTGCTCTTGCACGCTGCATCATGGCTCCTCAGGCTCCAGGTAGTATTGTTCTACCTCTTTTCAGGCAATGCTAAACATCTCAAGGGCCGGTCAACGCGGTCGAAGCGCGGCTCAAGGACATTGTCCAGAATCTCTACAACCTCATCGTGCAAGCTACAGATCACCAAGGACTCCCGACGCAAGATGCGATGAAGCGAGAAATGTATGACACTCTCTCTTCTGCTTCAAGAGCAAGTTTTGACTCGTTTCGCAGCTCCTCGCTCGTGCAAAACCTCGTTAAGCTCGCGCGTACTGCACCCACCGTCCAAATCGATCTCCCGCGAGAGGTCACCATGTATGTCGAGGGCTCTCGGAATCCTGACATCTTTACTCGCGAATACGTCGAGATGGCACAGCGGATGAACCAGATGCTGAAGGGCAGGAGCGACGCCTATGCGCTGCTGCGAGACTGTCTCGCCCGGGACATTGCTGGGGGCATTCCAGAGCTCAGAGGAGACGTGAAGACCGTAGTTGAAGCGACTGGAGGATCACTTGATGTATGAGCATCGTTTGGTACCTCGCCATCCTCTGCCTTGCCAGTCCAAATGCAGGCATCCCTCCAACTCACCACTAATCGACTTGACTATTTCCATCAACTGTCGCAACTCAGCAATATGACGCCAAAGAATATCCGTCGGCATGCCGGACCTGATGCACCAAGTTATCCGCGGTTGTGACGCTCTTGGTCGGTGCACAAGCAACCTTGACATCCGGGGGAGCGCATCGGGCTCCTAGCTGGCGCTACGTGCTGGGCACCATGGACAGGCACTGTGAAGTGGAATCCGGCAAGATCTGGAATTCTCTTGTTCCTCTCCATCGGCATCTTCGTTATAGCGGCGAGAGGCACTACTGCACGAAAGAAAACGGTGACCTCTGTCGGACATTTGTGTCTAACATGGTGATCCCCGTTTCAAGTTGTGGACGACAGGGATTTGGCATGTTCTGTGCTTTGCACCTGGCTCATGCCGATAACGATAGGAAAATATGCTGCCTGAACCACCAATCCAAGTTCGACAATTTCTTAATATTGCCTCTCCAGCCTCTCGAATTTCTCCTCGAGTGTTTCGTAATGAGTGCAGTACCTGTTTGAAAGTACCCGCATTCACCCTCTCCAATCGTCAAGGCTGACGGGCCATGTCTGATACAGCCGTTGCGGTCAAGATCTCGGTTGCGGTACTTTGCCCTCTGTACCTGCGTATTCTGGAGACAATCATCACCTAGATCATTCTACGACCGTCGTTGCGAACGCTAGGTCCGCGCGGATGTACGTGCGACGCCCGATGCATTTATCCATCCACGCTTGTCAAATCCTCTGAGTGCTTCACGGCTAGGCCCGACCCGTCCAAGATTCCTTCACAATCCATCCGACCTTTCTGGTATGAAACAGGCACATTATCATACCGTTGCCAAGCTCAGGCTTCCCCGGTGATGGCAATCGGTCGATGCCTGCAGCAGGTTTTGCGTACCCTTGTACTTCATCCAGGCTGGTTGAGCTCGAGCCATGATCTGCGAGGTGTCGTAGCGAACGGTCTTTGCACGCGATGAAAGTATCATTGGCAGGAAGCACTCTGCGAGGACCTTGCAAGTATCCAACATCGCTATAGACTTCTGCGACTACCTTCTCCACGTCTTTCAAACGCCCATCATTCGATCACTGATTATTCATGTTCAGTCAATTGCTACGTTTCACTTTATTTCCGCCTCATTTTTTCTGCGCTTTAATAGTCCAACGACTACTTTCCAACCATCAACACGGCAGGCTCGAACAGTGGGTGTATGATATCGGGCTGCAGTAGCGCAGTCACAATTACGTACCCAAAGGCTCTGAATGCATGGATAGCTGAGCTCGGGCCATGATCGGTTGAGGGAAAGTAACCTTAATTGAATTGGATATTGTTTCGGTAGATGAGGGTACGTACCCCGCTTCCTCAGTGCCCGAGACATTGGCATGGTGCCCTCCGTCGAGGCGAGGTGGCAAGAGGGTCTTGATGTTTGAGGATTTGATTGTAGTGGTGAAGTGGTGACTGGTGTGGCGATCTTTGCAGGCAAGCGATGGGATTTCGGGCAGAAGGCCGTCGCAGCACAGCCTAGACTTCACAAGACTTCACAAAGACTTATGAATGAGGGAAGTGGGTATCATGAGTGCTAATACACAGCTCTGAGCAGGTCGGATACCGAGAGCGAGTGCGAGGTCTCTTAGCTGCGCCATGCAAGCCTAATGCACAAAGTGTGGTGCATGTTCTGGATTTCACGCTGCTAATTTGGGCGTGGGTCTGCTTGACCAAAGTTTGCATCCAATGTACCTCGACATTGCTATGCAGACAACACTTGCATTGTCAATATTTCATACCCAGGATTCCACGGCTCTCTTGCTTTACCTCGCGACAGGCATATCCCACACCGTGCTGACATCCGGATATTGAGAGTACCACGGGCCGACTAAATCGGTGGCTGGGGCTCCGAATAGTCCAACGGCAGACTAAATACCGGCAGTGCTTTCGCGTTTGATGTTGACATGTGTAACACGATGCAGGATGTCAAGAGGTGGGGCAGGTCGTGAGAGCGTAGACGAAAAATGTTTGTTGGAGGAAGTCAATGACATGGAGAACGTGTACGAAGGCTGATACACGGTGAGATTCGGCCTTGAACGACCTCTATATGAGCGCTACGTTCTTCTTGCTGGACCCAAAGCTTCTGTAACTTCACTGTCATGACGCCGCCCGCCATCAATACAGTTCTGCCTCGGTGTTGATTTGACCCCGTGCCTCGCAACGGCCTGAGACGCCATGACAACGACTGTGATGTTGATCTCAAAACTTGCGATTGGCAATACCAAGGACCAGTACTTCTGGCTTTTTTCACATGAGTATTCAATTGACCACGTATGCGTTGTCTGTCCATGGTGTGCCAGGTGCGTTGTCGACTTTGGGGTATGTTGGCGGTCGTGAAGATGGGAAGGTCACAAGCACAGAACGTACGGCTTGATTGGAGCAACGTATACTCGTGTCGCGAACTTTTTGTTTCGTAAGCGGTGGCTCTCATGTGATTCTCGCTAGGATCTATGTCGATTCAATTGCTTTCTCTCATATGATCTTACTACGGATTATCAGCAATATTGGGTATTTAAAAAGCATCTATTGATATATAGATGCCACCGACTTAGGTTCTGCTTTAACTTTGGTAAAGTCGTTGTATGATTTTCCACTTACTAGATATGACGCAGTAATTCGTTCTATCAATGATGAGTCCATGAAAGCTACGACTTAAACCACAATAACGGGCTGGAGCACTTTAGCAGCCACTTTAGGATCCATCGTGCCACCACTAAAGATACTGATCCTAGGAAGCTAGGTGAGGCAGTACTCTGCAGGACGACTCGAAGATGATTGCTCCTTCCTGAAGTGTTGTTCCTTCCACTTGCTCGCAAATGTCACACCACCAAGTTTTTTTTATGCCCTCAACGTCGATGTCTAAGCCATCAATAGCTACTCGTCACCGTAAGTTAAGAAGGAGACTCTAAGGCGAAAAGCATAGAAGAGATATGGCTAATTGACTTATAGCACTCGAAGGTCGTTAAAGCTAAAGGTTGTCTCTGATAATAATCGCCTAGGACCCTTTTCATCTTTATAGCTCTCTATGAGGTATGAAGTTGATGTTGTCCATATCTGGAGAGATTGGTGCTGGTGCGCCTTTCACCACGTCGCGAGCAAACGGTGACAACGCGTTCATCCTTCACCTGAGGTCCTGAGCTACCGCCCCAAAACAGTACCTTTCACCATGGCAAATTCTTCCCCGCCATTTCCCCCCCCGTCCCCGTTTCTCGTTTTGTCAGTCCATTCGAAGTTTACTTCCTGCCACCGCCGCCGCAACCCACGCTCCAGCACCACCGCCGCCACACCAAAAGTGCATTCTTTGCGACATTTCCCATTAGGATCACTTCAAAAGTCTACCCAAAAGTTCAAAATGGAACCGCAATCAGATCGCCGAGTAAGGGCTTCTTCTGTGCCGTCGTCTTCGCTGAGGAGGTTGTCTAACTCGTCCACGATCTCGCTGGAGTTTGTGGATTCGGGGACTACGTTGTTCGAGAACGCAGAAACGGAGACCATCACCTTCCCGCCCGTTCATGACTTCCTGCCTAGCGTACGCAATGGCAGCGCGAAGAGCCAATGGATGCACCACTTGAAGTCGCCTGGGAAAGCCGCCAATATGCTCACGCGGGCTGTGAAGCGACAAGTTCAGCCTGGAAAGTGGATCGTTACCATCAAAGAGACGACTTGCAATGCAATTGCTGCAAAGCTCGAAAAAGCACTGGAGGGCCACGACGCAGTCCAGATGTTCAACAAGACAGCAGCTCTGGTGCCCGCCGTCAGGATACCTAGTCAGCACACTGTAGATCGCATGGTGGATCGAATCGCGGACGATATGCAAGACCTTTTTGTTCGTAAGCCATCTACGCGATCATATCGCATGAGGGAGCTTGAGGGAGCAGAGTTTGAGTTTGCTCGTATCATGGGGAAGAAAGCGAGGGACGCGATTGTGCACCAAGGAATCTGCAAGCCATACCAGGTGATGCCATGCAACGCGAACCTGCGGGAGCAGCACCACCTTAATCTCTGTCTCGTTCGTACTGTGTACGCCGAGCAAGGTAACACACACTGACAAAGACTCAGGCCCACACCTACGAGAACCTTCGAGAGCTTCACACCTTCATGGAGATGCTTGAGCTCAAGCCTGTATGGATCGGTATTCCTGAGCTAAACACCTGGCGTCTGAAGCTGCAGATGGAAGTTACGGAGATTATTTTCGATGGCGAAGAGGTTGACGATGTGCCACTTTATCTCGAGACCGGATTTGAATTCCAGGGACAGGAAGATTGGGCTTCAGTGAAAGACTACTGCCGCGGCACTGTGAGTGTCGAAGCGGGAGACTGGGAGGCGGTGGAGGTTTGAGAACCATCGCCGTGACGATTATATTAGGATCTTCGAAAAGGTGGAAAAGTTCCAGAACTGAAGGTTCCAAAAGTACTTTCAGCGTAAAAGTTGTCGACGGTCACTGGAGGTTGCCTCGACGTGAAAAGTCAAATATCTCTAGGAATCTATCTGGACTCTCTTTTGAATTTGAATGATTGCCCTACTGGTGAACGTATGATGATAAGAAAGTCCTATGCTGTCAGTCACTAAGAAATCGCCCCCTCCCTAGAAACACCCTTTCGCGCCCAAACGTAAGAGCACAAGTGGCGGATGGGGTTAGCAGCACCGGTTTAATAGCTACCGGGTCTGAGTAGGAGGCTAGGAGACTAGTTTTCCGAATGTTAGTGGTATATATGCCAGCAAACGCCTTGTCACGTACTGAATTTGGCAACATACCCCAATCCCCATGTTATGACCAAATGCGTCACGTTTCAACCTAAGACTATCACAGCACGCACGCCACTCGCGCGCTCACGTTCTCTACTACACGACCATATAAATACCTCCATTGCCCCCCTGCCCCCTCAGTCCTTCACCACCACATACATTCAATCTACCAACAGCCAACCAATCTTATCAAGAAAAGTAGCAAGGCAAATCGAACTACCTCTTTCTGAAACAGATCTCCTCTCCATGGAGTCCCTCTCCAAGCCTTCCCCAGACCCCCCTAAACAATCCAAGACCGGAACACGCGCTGAATACAAAGCCCTCAAAGACTTCAAACCCACACCCAAAGTCTCCCGCAACATGACGGCGATAGCGCAATACAAAGACCTGCTTAAGAGCCAACCGCAAGAGCGCAAGCGCATCAAGGATCTCGTAGCCCAGTCGTGGTGGAACAACTTCTGGCGGAGCGTGCGCAAGGACGAAGTTTGGGAGAACTTCTTCGACAAATACATGTTCGACAAGCATGGTGTGCTGGACGCAAAGTCTGCAGGACTCCGCGGCGTGATTCGAGCTTTGGTGAGTGCCTGAATGTTAGGGGGAAGAGAGCGATACTGACGTCGAACAGCTGGTCATGTACGTGCACATTCGTGCCAAGTTTGGGGAGCCCGTCATGGAAGACTGGGAGATTACGTGGCAGATGAATGAGGATGTTGGACCGATTATTCAAGCTGAGAATAAGAAGTTGGGCAAGGCGTTTGGTATGTACGATGAGGTCTGGAACAGCACTTCGTATCCTCATGTGGGATACATGGCATCCTAACTTGGGGGGCTAAGTGGTGGATCAGAGTTCTGAGTTGCAGTACGAGTATACTGACAATCGTACCAAGGCATGGCACCCCCCATCACTGGCTTCTACGACCACAAGAGCGAACTTCGCAAACTCCGTAGTGATCGCGACGCCGGCGAGATTTAGTAAGCCAGCTTCAAAAGTAGTTACTCGCACAAAACATACTGACCCCCATTTCAGCGAGGTCCCCGAGAACCTGAAAGCCTTTGTCGTCGACGAGAACACACCATCCATCAAGGCCGCCGCAAAGCTCTCCCCAGCCCTGCGCCCCGCCACCGACGCATCCGTCCCCGGCAGCTCACCCAGCGCCCTCGACCTCTCAGCCACGACCGCAGACCACGTCGCGCTTTCCACGCAAGCCATCACCAGCAACACGGGTGCCTTCGCCTCGCTCTCTGGCCCGAGCTTGGAGAAGCGTGCACACAAGCGCGAGAAGTTTGGCGAGACGGACATCATCGAGGCGTCTGGGATTGACGACGAGGACTGGGGCTTGATGTTCCATGGCGACACGGAGCTCTATGGAGACGAGGATGACGATGTTATGGATTACGAGGAGGCGAAGGAGTGTGCCCGGGGTAATGAGGGGTATGTGTACAAGAGGGAGGATGCGAAACAGGCTAAGAGGAAGGGCTGGCTTTGGTAAGCAGATGACTCTAGTCTGAATGACACATTCGCCTCAGGATGCAGTAGGGAAGAGGTATAGTCTGGAGAGTGTGTTTTCAAATTGGTACACCTCGGAGGCGGCATAGAAAGTGGATGTTTGGTACTTTGGATATCGTACTCGTCACCCTTCTGCCCCTATTATCATGCAAATACTTCAATTGGCAAAATGCCTCCACCCGATAGACTCCTTCTAGTCCTCCACCTTCTTCAATTTCTGTATGCCGAGCCTCCTCTTCCCATGAATATCCTTGTTCTCCTCAATCTGCATCAGAGCCTCCCTCTTCTTCTCCGTGACTGGCTTGATGGCGTCTCTGACGACCCTCGTCTCAATATTGACGCCTTCCTCCTCGTACTCCACCATCTTTTCATTCACCCTGTCCTCAATAGCGTAGATCAGATCGACATCTCTCTGCCCGATCAAGGTGACGCTGAGGCCTGCCCGGCCCGCACGAGCGGTTCGGCCGACGCGGTGGATGTAGTCGTCTGGGTCTCGCGGCACATCGTAGTTGACGACGAGAGCAACCTCCGGGATATCCAATCCTCGGGACGCGACGTCTGTTGCGACTAGTATTCTGGCAGCTTGCGCGCGATAGCGGGCGAGATTTGAGGTTCGATCTGGCTGTCGGAGTCCAGAGTGCAGGGCCGTCACTCGATGCTCCAGCTTCCTGAGAAGGCGCTCCAGTAGATCGGCTGTTTTGGTCTGATTGCAGAAGATGATGACAGATTTCTTGACAATCTCTGGTGTGAGCAGAAGAACGTGCAAGTAGCACTCCTTGTGAGTAACTGGGGTCTGAATATAAGTTTGCTTCAGTTTTGGCGGAAGAGCTATTGTTTCTTCGATATCTAGCTCGTGAACAAACATTGGAGGCCGTCCTGGCCGTGGCGGCTTCTCTTTCAAGGTTCGAACTTCGTTGGTGACTGTGGCAGTGAATAGAAGTGTCTGTCTCTCGGCCGGTGGTGGTAATGCAGAGAGTATAGTTTCAAGATCAGGACTGGAATATTAGCAGGAATAAGACGGCATATCTTCCAACTTACAGCATGCTGCCTCGTCCCGGAGCGAGAAGTCGGTCTGCTTCATCGAGAACTAAAACTTGCACGCGAAGGAGGCCTCGAGTAATGTCTTCGCCCGAATTTTCGATCAAGTCGGCTAGTCTCCCCGGGGTAGCGATGATGACATGAGGTCTCTTTTCCAAAGCAATTGTTTGCTCAAGCTGATCGGCTCCACCTGTAACGAGAAGCGGCTTCATGGATTGCGGTGCCGAAATAGCCTTGAACTGCTCCCAGATCTGAATTGCTAGTTCACGCGTAGGCGTCAAAATGACGGCAAAATTTCCACATGGATCAGAAGCCCATTTCTGCATGATCGGCACAGCGAAAGCT
This sequence comes from Polyplosphaeria fusca, assembly GCA_010093805.1. Taxonomy (NCBI): domain Eukaryota; kingdom Fungi; phylum Ascomycota; class Dothideomycetes; order Pleosporales; family Tetraplosphaeriaceae; genus Polyplosphaeria; species Polyplosphaeria fusca. The sequence goes on along the minus strand of ML996107.1, from coordinate 82,807 downwards.
ACGGTTTTTCCAGTTCCCGTTCGTGATGCGCCAAGGCTGCTTAAATCAGTACGAATGCACCAAGAAAAGTCCTCGTTACACACCAGTCCCTGCCTTTTAGGATTTCCGGGATGCAAGCCTGCTGAATCGCGGTTGGTTTCTTGATCTCCATGCTGGCAAGTGATGCCACCAGCCAGGGAGCAACATTTAGGGAACTAAATGTCGCTTTCTGCTCTTCTTTTGCCGCAGAATCTGATGGAAGCGGCTCAGCATTCATTTGACCTAGTTCTAGGCCTCCTTTCGCCCGTATTCTGGACATTGTAGCCGGCGAAGGCGCATGCCCATTCGAATCGGGCTGGGCCGACCCCGTCGGGCTTATAGTCAGTTTGCGTCGCTTGCGGGAGCCGTGTTGAGGGCCTGAGACTTCTTTTTGAGAGTCGGAATCAGAGTAAGATGGCGCAGGCTTGGCCTTGGAGCGGTATGAGGTCCTCATTGCAGCGTTGATATGAAGTGCAGCTGACATTCACGATGCAGCCTGCCCAAGTCGAGAATTTTTAGTGGGACCGTCTTATCGATAAGCGCACAGACCTCAACGCATGGCAGATGTTTTCGCTCAGCATGTCGGTGCAGACCAGCAGTGCGCTTTTATAGCCTTCAAACCTGACATCTACATGATCTGGTTTCTACGGTACCGTGTCTGGTTGTTGAGCTGCGAACCTTTTTGCTGAGTCTCTGTTACCTTGGTACGCTGTTTTAGTGGCCAACGACACCTAAGCTAAGCTCAGCATATCCAACTCCCGTCACCTCCATCACTTTGTCTATCAGTTTCGTCTGTACCTGCAACAAGATTCTCCACAAAGACACTTTTTGTCCAGTCCACTCCAATACCTGTCCGAATAATCCACCGTTATCTCCATTCCAGCTTCGATCCCCTTGCTGACCAGCACCACCCTCTGCGTGTCAAGCCAGTTGAATTGCTGGAATTGCGCGTTCGCTTTGCAACTATGGTTGACGAATCTCGTGTAGTTTCCCTGGTTTCCTTGCCAGATTTGGTAATTCGCCGAGGGGGTCGCGCTATCCATGACGTCCAAATGTCTCTTACCCTTTGTAATTTGACCGACGAATTCGCCAACTGCGCCCCCACGTTCATACGCCGCCAGAGCCATGAGTCCATTATTTCGATTCGGGGTACGAATCACCTGGACAGGAGCAGGTTTTCGTTTGGCGCAACCAAACAAACGCGGGAAGCAGTAACACGAATTCTTCTTTAGGTCATCCGACTGCTCCTCACCACACGCAGCACACACAAATGCACCTGATCCTTTCTTTCGAGTGTTTGCGTTCGGCAACCAGCGTGGATCATCGCAACCCCATACCGCCTCGTCAATGACTGACTCTTCTATATGCTCGAAGCGGAAGAATGGATCAGTCTGCGCATAAGTCGAGCGCAGTGGTACGGGCTCCGAGCCATCTTCCGAGACGACCCAGTCGTGAGGATGGCCCTCGTATCGAATTGTGGATCGCTCCCCAATTATCGATAGAAGCTGCCGCCAATTTGGATGAAGCGTATCAGCCGCCACTTCCAAGCGGTTGCGAATATTGCGTAGACGACGCATGGCATCGGAATCGAAGCGTACGCGGTATTTGCAGAAGCGATAGATGCCCATGCCAGCAAAGACTAGCGCTGCCCACCCAGCGGCCTCTTTGATTTCCTGGTAACCGCGCCATATAGCCATCTTATTGCGCAACTCTTTTTCAGGCCAACTAAAGTCATTGCATGCCTCCATGAACGCTGCTCTACGGTGTTTGGCAGACGACAGCTGGGGATTCTCTGCAAAACGAAGCTGAACTTGCTCATCAAACAGCTCCACCCAGCGGGCTTGGACGATAATTTCAATCGAGCGACAGACGCGACTTGCCTGCGTAATTTTTCGACAAAACAAATTCACTTAGGGTCGCGGTATAGTCAGCGTAGGTCCTCAAAGTAAGGGTATTGGCTATGATACTGATCGCTCAGACACAATTTTGCTGAAACACCACCGAAAGGGTGTCTAGCCGGTGATAATTGGTTCTTTTGAGCAGAAGCAGTCATGTTGTTCCGGGGCATACTCACTCCGGCTGAAGCCATCCTCTGGTCGAACTACATCACTGTCTATGGCTTCAACAGTGGCTACGTCTGGATGATGCTGAATAGCGCCGAATTCTGTAGCGGAACTGATCTGGAACTGTTCAAAGATGGCCTGCGGATCCAGATATATAGATCCATGGACTTGCTCCCAGATGCCAATGATCAACTTGTCGAGCGTGGAAGGTTGAAAAACGAATTTCTCCGGGATGATTTTCCGTCGCTTTGGAAAGGCCCGATTGTCGGATTGCATTTGCCGTTGATGCTCACTGACGTCTTCCTGGATCGACCCTGTAAGAGCGATTCGAAGGCCCCCGGTACCTCTTCGTCTTGCTTCTTCGGAGTCAATGTCCACCTCGTGTGTGGAATGCGCGTCAATTTGGTCGCCTTCGGTAGCGTCTTGCGTATTCTCGACCACGTTCGCAAGGGTCTGGTTGGGCTCGTTGTCGTCATTGCTGGGCTCTGGAAAGGTGACGGTAGGGCTAAGAGAGGGTGTTGGAGTTACGAGGCCGGTCAGTTCCACGATTTGCTGCACAGCCGTCAGTTCTGTCTTTGCTTTTCACAGTTGCCGGAGACTGGCCAAGTCCGGCCTGATATACGAATCCAGAAGAGAGATTGGCTCACCGATGCTATTTTTGCCGAAGAACGGCTCGAGGTACGGTCCAGACTGGCATCCTCCAGGAAAGCCTCGAACCGTACTATTGGACGACAGAAGTTGCCGGCACCAGACCACTCAATCTTGGACTTGGCAAGGTGCTCCTGGATAGCTCGAGCGATGCATTCCGACAATCCGTCTATGGTCGCAAGCGAAGTCATGCTGACTGCAGCTCAGATAGTATCTCTCTAGACCCTGGCGTTCTAGCAGGATTCAAAGTCTCCCGCACCTTTGCGATGCCCTACGGACCATGTTCGAACGTCGGGTGCGACGACGAAGCGAGGCCAAGTTCAGATTGTGTTCCTCTGGATTGTCAACCCAGCGTAGCTCGGACTGAATCTACACGTCTCCACGGTGGTGAAAATTAATGACGTGGGATGAACGAGGTTGGAGTCGAGCTGCGCTCTAGTGTAAGGGTAGTGGTCATGACGTGCCTCTTGCAGCTCCCTTTAGCGAACTATGCCTGATCAGGACAGATGTTCAGCCCTGGTTGTCAGGAACATCGAACAAATGAACAGCGAGTGGCGTTCTCCCCGGGCAGAATCTTGGCGGCCAGCATTCGGACCGAGTTCATGCAATCCTTCAATTGATGGGCAGCTAGCTTGGCGTCGCCTTCGAGGGACCGAGTAGACAACTCTAGCAGACGTCACGCTCTTTTAACAATTCCCCCAATTGATTCGAAGTGTTTGGATTTTAATCATGCACGCAGAATTGGATGCAATGTCATTGTCTCGGCGATGTCATCTCAATCAGTCTCTGCATCAATTGATGCCACAACGATCAACACGGGTTAATCCACGCAGCTTGAAAAAGGATTCATGTACGCAAATAGAGCGTCTTCAACATGCCAAGTCGCGCTAGAGCCATCTCCATCGAAATCCACCAGTGTGATTTCTCCCGTCGGCAAGGCTCTGATGGGTCTGGTTCATATAAAAGTGCGCTGCCAACAAGGCCAGAGATGACTTCACTCGGATTGATTTAGTATTTGCAAGTTCTCCCTTCCATCTTGTTTGCACAAGAAATCCCTTTTCCTTTTATTCTAGCAAAATCTTCAGATCTCGCTAGCTCTCTTTCAGCCTGCTGTTGTAATTGCGTGGCACTGGTGTTGTTTGACATCATCATCGACCTGAGCCATGGGGTCCACAGGAGAGCTGGGCGAGAAGCTGGAACATGTCCAAAGAAGCAAGACATACACCTTTCAAGGCGCAAAAGGGTGGCGCAGATACAGAATCTTGATGCCTGGAAAGGGCATGTACCACGATGTCAAGCGAAGACTCCCATACTACTTGAGCGACATAACGGATGCATGGACGTATCGGGCATTCGCAAGCACGATTCGAATGTACTTTGTCAAGTATGTGAGCCCCCATACCCTAAAGACATGCCATTGCTGACTTCAAAGTCTTCTTCCCGCTGTAGCATACACGCTCGACATGACTCGACGCACGGGGTACTTCTTCGGCATCAACGAATCCCTCTTCTCCTCCGCCCTCGCCGCAATGGTCTTTAGCATCGGTGCCGCACAGCCCCTCACGATAGTTGGCGTGACGGGCTTGATATCTCTTTTCAATTACACCATCTACGATATTATCAGTCAGTACGATGTCGCGCTATATCCGCAATTCATGGCATGGACAGGCATTTGGGCAGCGCTCTTCCACTGGATCGTCAGCTTCGGAAATTACTGCGATTACATGCGATACGTGACCGACTTCTCCTCCGAGTCATTTGGCATGTATGTAGGGATTATATACTGCGGTACGCACATTGCCTGCTAATTCGTCTCTCCACATGCTGACCCTTGAATAATAGTCAAGGGTGTCGAAGAACTCGTCAACGAGTTCTCCCAGGAGAACCCAAGCGCTGGCTACATGTCCTGCGTCATCGCCATCCTGTACTTCGGGTCCGTCTACTCCCTCGAGAAGCTCGGCTCATCCACCATGTGGAAGCCCTGGGTCCGTGGCCTGCTCGCCGACTACGCCTACGTCTTCCCCACCCTATTCTGCGTGGGCTTCGCACACATTCCCGGAAACCTAGCCAACACACACGTCTCTTACGTCCCAACCCACCAAGCATTTCACCCAACCCAGCACCGCAGCTGGCTAATCGACTTTTGGAACCTAGACATAAAATGGATCTTCGTAGCCATACCCTTCGGCCTCTTGACCACACTCCTCTTCTACTACGACCACAACGTCTCCAGCCTCACCGCACAAGCCCGCCCCTTCCCGCTCAAAAAACCCGCCGGCTTCCACTGGGACTTCTTCCTGCTCGGCTGCACGACGCTCGTCGCCGGTATCCTCGGCCTGCCCATGCCAAACGGTCTCGTCCCGCAAGCCCCTGTGCACACCGACTCCCTCACCATCTACACCACGCGCCTCGAAACCATACATACCACGTCTGGCGACGAAATACGCCGTCCTGTCACAGAAGCTAGCGCTGTAGTCGAGCAGCGCGTCTCCCACTTCTTCATGGGCCTCGCGCTAATAGGCACCATGACGGGTCCGCTGCTCGCCGTGCTGCACACGATGCCGTCGGCCGTGTTCGCAGGCGTGTTTTTCGTCGTGGGGTGGGGGTCCATTGAATCGAATGGCATTCTGCATCGCCTCGTGTACCTGCAGTCAGAATCGCGCTTCGTGTCGCCTGCGGACCCGCTCAATGCCGTGTCGCGCAGAAACATTGCGCTGTATACTGGGATGCAGATTGTGGGTGTGTCGGCGAGTGTGGCGGTTAGTCAGACGGTTGCTGCGATTGGGTTTCCGGTGCTGATTATTGGGCTTGTGCCGTTAAGGATGCTGGTTATGCCGCGGTGGTTTGGTGGGGAGGAGTTGGGGGTGTTGGATGGGTTGACGGCGGATAATGAGGCTGTGCTGGAGAGTTTGGGGGGGAGGCCGGATATTGGTGATGCAGGGGAGGATGGGATGGCACGGAAGGATGGGGTAGCGAGCGAAGAGCGGGAAAGGGAGCTGGAGGAGGGTGTGAAATTGAGGAAGGCGAGGAGTCGGAGTGTGCAGAGACAGGGGGCGGGGAGTATACATCGGTCTTCGTCCTTATGAACGGTGAGGAAGGGGTCTGGCGAGGCAAACCCGCAACCTTGAGATTGCGTCGAATCAATCGCTCTGTAGGATCGTGAAGCTATGAGCATCACTAATAATTATTAAAAGGGACTTGTATTAAGGACGGGGAGGTTGGAGAAATTGGGTGCATTCGTACTAGACATGCATGCCAATCCAAAGCCATGGAAAGAATCCTGTGTATACGCGCAAACGCACGCATAATGGTTTCAGCCTGTTGTACAGAGGTTTCCTGCACTCACACCTTACACCGAATTACAGATCCGCACTCATCAAGTCCTGCACGAGTATGACTGACTAACACAGGGGTCACAGCGGTCAAAGGCAGACCGCGCAACTCTAGGCAGGTCCAAAATGTGTCCCATGCAAAAGAATCAGCACGAATGCAGTCCGTTCACATGTTCTTGGTGCTTCTTGTCGTGTTCCCATATTGGTGTGTGCCCAGTGGAGCGCATAAGAAATCTCGTATCCGCATCGGAACGAAGAGCGGCCACCCGACTGGCTGGCGAGGGCAAGGTCCCACAGCTCACCGCCCACAAACAAAATTCAAATTTGCGAATGTCCGTGAGTCATCTCGCCGTGCCACAGGCTATTTTTATGTACTATATAGTTTTACAAACTGCAAAGTTCTTTCATCAAACAGTGCCCGGTTAGCTCAATCGGTAGAGCGGTTAGTTCATCTGCTCTTCAGCACAGTCATCACATCTAACAGACGACAGTGAGACTCTTAGCTTCACGTTCCAATAGGACGATTGATTCGACGCAATCTCAAGGTTGCGGGTTCGACCCCCGCATCGGGCTTGTCTTTTTTTGTCTTCTTTTTGTCCTTCCATTGTGACATCTCGCGCTGTTTGTTTTCATTGGCCGGCTGGGTGGGTTGAATTAGGCCTGCATCATTTGTGTCATTTAATCGATCACGCATCGTAGTTTCTTCCTTTTCTTCTCTCTACAAATACACGCCTTCTCATATTCACTACCACTGATTGCACTTCTATTCATATGTTCCTTATAGTCTAGAATACAAGACGTAGTGAGCCAATCGCTCTGGAAGCCTCGCCCCAATACAAGAGCGCTTCCTCGAAGCCTCGAATATCAAATGCTCACACACCCGTCCTTTCAAATGTCTAACAAGCCCCAAGGCACGCATTGGACGAAAGACGCAGTCGTTGATATTGCGAGTCTTCAAGTGTCGGACATGCTCGCGAGTGTAATATCTATCCATTTCAAATTCTTCTTCAGACAGACTTAAGATAGCTCAATCATCAAATAAACTTCCCATAGTATCACACCCAGCTTCAGAAGATCCTTCTATCGTTCTCCTCTACTCCGGTACTTCTCAGCACGCCCCCTTGCCAGTACATAGCAATCGTGCCTTGAGCTTCGGCGTAGCGTAAATCAAGACCCGCAGATGATGAAGCATTACACGATTTGATTTTGAGAGCAGGACAGTTTATGGAAGAGGCATGCTAATAGACTGTGCAAGCTTCCTTATCCCCCATGTAAGTCTCGCAAAATCTAGCGGTCTGGCAGGAAAGGCAAGAGCCAGTCTGCGCCTGCCTCTTGACCGCTCTTCCACACTCACCTCCAGCAATGACGCACATCCACGCGACACCGTTCGCACCTAAAGCGAACCACCCAACAAGACTGAATTCGACCGGCCTGATGAACCGGTACCAATGATATAATTACCCCATTCAGCAAACAGGAGCCACAAATACAAAGCGCAATCCCATCTCTTCCTTCGAGTGCAATTCCGACCGCAAAACACCCTGCAACACCCAAACCCACAACACACTTCGCCCTCACACCCGGTACATGTATCTGCACATTTGTAAAACATACCCCGTCAAGAACATAAAAACCTAGACTTCGACCCTCGACCTTCGGCCTTAAAACGCAGCCCAACTACCCCATCTCCCCATCTCCCACCCTCCTTCCCTCAATCCATCTCATCCCACCCCACCTTCCTCTCCAATCCAACCCACACGATCTACATACCCCGTCTCGCGAAGCAAGATGCGCACCGCACCACACCCCTTGTCCCACCGACGATCCCCCTCCGATGCCGTCATGCGCGTGCACCCAACCCAGGATCCGTAGATCGCAATCAAAGCCTCGGGAACACGAGCAATGACGTAGATTGGTCATCGGGGGATATATAGTGCGCGGCTCGGGGCCGCGCTGTGAGAATGGTGAGACATGAAATTTCGCGGTCGGGGATGCATGCGTGTGAGAGTGGGTTTATTGGGAGGGGCGCGTGGGATGCGATGCTTGATTCAAGGGGGAATTGTGCGTGTGCAGTGGCATCGTAGAGAGTGTAGAGGAGGTAGAGCCGACGACGCAGCGGGGTGTGAGGAGTCGAGTTGTTGCTGATGCTGAGACCAAGGTTAGTATGATTCATCAATTTCAACACGACTCCACTCCACACATCACCACCATCTCAATCCCCATTTCTCAAAGACAACAAATTTCCATTTCCTAAATTCCCTCACACTTGGTGTCCTTGCACTGTTGTCCCCATCCCATTTCCAGCCCATATATACACGATGGCCGGCAAACGGGTTCTCTCTCGAAAAAAAAAAATTTGTGCCAAAATCATCCACACACACACACTTAAAAACCACCAATCTATCACTCGAAAAAATCGTCCCCTAGATTGTTGAAAATTGTAGCTTTATATTGGTTGTGTGGGTCGAAGAAGACGGAAGAAGAGACTCCGGGAAATGGTGGACATGCAAGAGGCTCTCGACGCAAGACGTTGCAATCAATCGGGCCGGATCCGAAGCTTTAACCTCAAGAGATCGATACGGCGAAAGTCCCTCTCATCGGTGCTGCGGAGGCGGCGCGACAGGTCTGCGGAGATGGGTCGCTTCAGTGCTGTTGCTGGTTCGTTGTACAGGCCGGGAAGGAGAATGAAAGACAAAGGAGAGCGCGGGCATTGCGACGTGACGGCGTGAGGGTCGTGGCGGGTGTTACTCCTCCATCCTACCAAAGACGCCATCGTCGTCGTCGTCATGGCCGCGGCTGTGAGAGTGCGTGCGGCGATAGTCTTCGTCGGCAAGGCTCTCAAAATCCATATCCACGTCCTTGGGTTCGCGACGGTTATAGCCGTAGCTGGTTCCGCGTAGGCTCGATTGCTGCGCAGTAATTGCGCTGCTTCCCGATATCGAGGCAGGCGTGCTTAGGCCCAAGAATTTCGCGGGGAGTGGAGGGACTGGGGGAACGTCAGGTGGGAGCGATACGGGGCCCGTTTTGGGTGTGCCGTAGGAGCAGCTCAACAAGCCCACGGCGGCGGCGAGATCGGCCTGGTCGTTCTCGTCTTCATGATAGGAGCCCGCAACCGAGGTGCCCGAAGTGGTAGGCCGGTCGGACACGTTACTCCACTGGCGATAGTGGCCACCGTTGCCACTGTCGGAAAAGACAGCAGACTGGTAAGAATGGCTGTAGGCCGAGCTGCTGTTGGTGGAGTAGCGTTTGGAAGAACGATTTCCATAGTGCGAGCGAGGAAAGGATCCTACGGCGTGATCGTCGAGTTGTGGGGGCGGGGTAGTGTCTGTGGAGCTAACATCGTCGCGCAGATCAGATGATCCCGAAGCGGGAGGCGACACGGACGAGTGTTCGCTGCCAGACTCGCCGTCGAGGTTCATGGCGACAAGCACCGATGCGGCTTCGAGGAGCTGCACCTGCTGGTGCTTGGAGATGAGCAACTTGGACGTGTACTGCCATTCCGGCGTGTGCTCCCAGCTAAACAAAAGTCAACAAACTAAAAATCAAGCGACGGCGATCCAGGGCGAGCAGGGGAAGAAAAGGGCATTCGTTTCGAGACGTAAAGTTGTGTGGGTGCAAGGTGGTTTTGGGGCAACTGACAGGTGCTTGGTCAGACAGCTGCTGTGCTTGTAGCCTTTTCCACAGGTTTCACATCTCAATTCGCTACCACTTGATCGTTTGCCTTCGCCCTTTGTGAGGCGCGATCCCTCGCTTGCACGCCGTACCCGCGACTTGGAGTTGCCTTTTTCGCTCTCGGGCATGCTGGACAAAGGGGGCCCGTCGGTGACAGCCTCGGCCTTGGTGGCCGCGTTGTAGCTGCCCGGGGCGAAGACGGGGCCGTTGCTGGGGACGCTGCTCGCCATGGTGGGATATGCGTTCAGATTGGGGCCGCGGAACTGTGCGGGAGGCTTCGAGGGCCGGCGATGGCTGCTGCCGCCGTCAATGGGCGCGCCTGCCATGCCCTTGGCAGCGGCGGCAATGGCAGCGACGTTGCCCGCAGCCGTCGACGACATGCTCTTCCTGCGAGTCACGCGGTGTGCCGAATTCATGGAGCCGACAGAGAGCGAGTGCGAGTGTGGACGGGACTTGGGCAGTGAGCCGGCGTTGCTGGACGAGTGCCGGTGCTGGCTGGACGGGCGGGCTGCCATGGCTTCCTGCAGCGAGCAGCGAGAGTTAGCGCGCGAGCAATTGAGCGGACAGAGGCAATTGGGGAGGGAGAACGTGCCTTGAGGACCGTCATAGCTAAAGAGTGGTTTGCAAGTCGTGAGTCTTTGTTCGGCTGCAGATGCGCAGTCTGACCAAAAGTGTCGCACAGGCCCGACAGCTCGGACAATTGCAGCTGTGGGCGGTCGGGTTCCGAGCAGGGGCGGGCGGACGCGCGACGGACGATCGAGCGGCGGGGGAGGACGAGAGAGCGAGGGTGTGGGCGAGAGCAGAGAGTGTTGAGTGCGAGGGTTGTGCGTGTCTTTCAAAAAATATGGCCAGTTGGTGGAATGCTGGCGGTGCGGTGGGGTCCAGTGCACCGCGAACAACCGTGCCACTCGATATTGGTTACACGCTGGCCGCGGCGTTTCGAAAGCGAGCGCCTGCAGCAATCCCTCGCCGGCCACTTGTATGCGCGGGTTTCAGCGGAGATGAGGGCAGGAGCAGGAGCAGAAGTTAGAGCAGACAGAGCAGAGCAGAGCAGAGGCGGCAGCTGGGCGGCGGAAACATTTATTGCGCCTGGCACGCGGCGGCAGCTGGTGAGCACCAGACGCCTGGCTGGTCATTCGGACGCTTCAGTCGCGCAACAGCGGCTAGCGCAACGTGATGGCTGATAGGGCCGGTCGCGAACTGCAGCGAGGCAGCGAGGTACCGGCCTCCCTGGGCGTGGCTGAGGGCGAGCGTGGTGGTGGTCGAGGGCCTGTTTCTATTCCAGGCGCACCCTCTCGCAGCGCATCCGCCATGAAACAGGCTGCGCCCACGCTGGAGTCTGCCACAGTGCTCGCTCGTCCGTCCAAGATGTGTGTCCTCTCTGCCAGGGACGCGGCGGGCTCTGTGTGCTGTGTGCTGTGTGCTGTGCGCAGGTTCCTGGCTTCAACGCAGGTTGCGACGCTAGACGGCCGGATGCGTTCGTTGCCTCTGATTGGCCGGCCTCGCGATATCGCCTGCGCCGCTTTGGGATGACACGGCCGATCTGCGATGTCTGCCGCCCTGGCCTCGAGCGGCCTCTGCCCATCTCGACGAGCATCCTCAGCGATCACTGCTGTCGCAGGCAGCGACCGACAGATCTTCGAGAGGGAACCGCTGCCCAGTGCTGCTCGCCTCCAGCGTTCAACACCACCACACCCACCACGCTGCCCTCGCAGCACTCGCCCTCGTCGACTCGTCGTCAGCACGAGCAGCACGCTCCTCCGCTCTGATCGAGCGCCTCCTTGGCACTCGCCATCGGCCCCATGTTGTCTTGTTGCGTGTTGCGCGTGCATATTAAATGCGCTATCCTCAAGCCACCTCCTCACTGTGAGCGCCCGGGCTGCGGGCCACATCTGACAAACCGACGAAAATGCCGCGCGACGGCCATCGTATTGTCTCATGCAAGTCATTCGCATCTCCATCCTCGACCTCGACGAGTGAATCGAGTCCAGCGACCGTCTCCCGTAGCGGCCCGTCCGGAGCGTCGAAGAGCGCGATGCCATTGGGACGGCGGCCGTACTCTCGCCTCGACGCCGCCCGGGACCCCAATGACAGCAGCAGGCCTTGGATCGTCGCCGCTCGTTGGCGATGTGGGGAAGGATGGGCTAAAACCATCTGGTCCTGAAGGCGTCTACTCTGCCATGCAAGTGCTGAGGGGTCCACTCTATTTCGCTGCCGCATAGTGTTGGCCCAGCACTTGCCTCCCGTCAACCCAAGGCGCCGGATAAGCTCGACCGCGAAGCTTCACAATCAATCCATGGTTGGACCTGGGGCTGCTGTCGACAGGCGTCTCGAGCGGGAGAGGCTCCCTCATGCTGGTGTATCGGCAATAACGCCTCCCACGGTTCACCCGACATGTCCAATGTGTTCCTGCGCCGAATGTGGTCGTGGCCTGCCGTTCCTGGACTAAGCTCCTCGCAAAGCCTCCAATTTCCGTGCCCGCCAAAAAAGTTGCAGCAGAGCAAGTTTCACCTCGGCCGTCTGACGTCACGGTGGATGCTCCGCCGTCCCATGGCGACAACTGGAATTCTGTCCTTCTCCCGCTGATTCAGATATATCGCTCTTGGTCAGCCGCAACCTATCGCACGGCACGTCGTCAGACTGGCCCCAGCGTCCACATCTGGTCCAGCAGATATCCCACGTGACTTGTCGGCGAACTACCGAAAGGACACTGCAATCTTTTTTGATGAGCCCCGAAGGATGACCAGCCTAGTCACACAGCTTATAGTCCCGACTCCACGTGGGTGTGCTGACCATGCAGCGAGGGACACGTTCCGCGGAAGAGAGCCCCAATGTGCAAGCTGCACTCGTCTGTCTGTCAGTAGAAGCAGTCAGCGTACCTACCTGGTATTCCTCATACAGTCGTCAGTCGTTTGCTACAAAGGTACTGCTCTCATCCTGACAAGAAATATCGACCATCGTACCGCCCGTGCGAATTCGCAGGTAGGCTCGTGTCACCAGCGACGTCCAGCCGGTGTTTGCCTCGTCTCAACCTACCAAGCCTCTTGTTTATGCTCTCCCAGCATCGTGTCTACTTACCCGTTTATGCCAGCTTACCTCGTCTATGCCTGATACCGTTGACGCCCAGTGTTTACGCTGTGCAACGCTCGACATGATGCGTGCAGTTCGCTAAACTGAAATAGAAGCCCTCAAGCTGAAACCTCCATGTCAGAAGATGCAGCTTCGTATACGCCGCGACGACAGGCGTGGAACACTGCGCGACATCTCATGTTGATGCCTCAGGCAAGCTTTGCTCGCCCGCTGCTAAGGTTCTGGCCAACGGTAAACTCCATCGTGGCTTCCCAGAGTGGCTGCAAGCTCGACCTGCGATAGGACGTGGTTCAGCAGCTCTGCACTTCACCCTCAGCTCGTCTGGGCAGCTTCCTTTTCGCAGCGATATCAAAGCTTCGATTTGCTCGAAGAGTCCTGGGCATGCTTATGTCTGCTTGGATGCTCGAACCACGGCAAGAGGGTAGCGATAGGGTTTCTTGGTACATCACACCAGAATGCGAACACGACAGCTTCTCATACTGAAGGCGGGGTGGATTCCAGATAAGAGAGCCTAGCCCGCATGCACTCTGGGACATGAACCGCGTCCCGTCTCTTTGAACTATGCGCTGTTACTTGTGGTTGGCATTACTCACTCTCGGTGCGCCGTTGGGTCTTGCGCAAAACTCACCCATCTGTGCTGTAGGTTGAAGCTGGGCTCAGGTCCCAAGATCGCAATATATATAGCAGGCTTTGAAGACCTTCGACAGGGTATCATCCATGATAACACTGACCTGGCGTTCCCCCGAAGCCCTCCAGGGACTGCTGTATATGGCTGGGACATCGACGATAGACACTAACAATCCCTAGCAAGCCTGCATCCTCGACGCCGAGACCGCTACTCGTGTCGGTTGCTCCATCTCAGACAGCTACTGCCTGTGTTCGAGCTCAACCTACGTTGAGAATGTATTGTGCTGCATTCGCTCGAATTGCGGTTACGATGATGAGAAGAGTAAGATGATTGCTTGAGTTGGCACATTGGCAACGCTGACGAGCAATTTCAGGGGCTTTGAGCGACGCCTCGTCCGCCTGCAACACGTAAGTCCCAACCGATCTTGCCCAGGCCACAGAAGGAGAAGCACAAGCGCATGTCCTACTCCACCACAAACCTCAATTCACTCAGGCTGCGTTACTCAATGCTTCCATGAGGGCACATAACAAGTCCCTACCCGTTATATCTAAAGACCGCTTGAAACCTGACTGCTCCAGCTACGGCGTGACCCTCAACACCACTCTCCCCTCGTCATGCACAGCAACTTCTACAGGTACCTATCCCACCACCTCCTCTCCTACCCTCCCAACATTCTACAGGTTCCTCGCGTCCAACCTCGCCCCCCACCGCAACCCCCACAGACCGAGTCTCCCTCTTTGGCCCCATCTCCTCAACCGATTCCCAAAGCTCCTCAATGTCGACAGGCACAAAAGTCGCCATCGCCATGGGCATCATCATCCTCGTCGTCGCCATCGGAATCGGCATCTGGGTCGCGCTCAAGAAACGCCATCACCACCACCGGCAGCACGCAGGCTACTTCCCCACATCTCCCGGTGGCTTCGGCCACAAGATCAATCCCCAGATCAGCGTCGCTCCGCTCGATCCGACGCCTTGGCAACACCAGCCGGCGCAGCTAGCGACACCGAGGCCCCTGCCTCCGACTCACTCCCCCCCGAGCCAGCAGGTACCGCTGCATGTGTATGCGCAGTTTGGGAGTTCGGCTGTGCCGTCGTATGTTTCGCCTGTGACGTCGCCCGTGGGGAGGGGTGCGGAGTTGAGTGGGAGTCCGGTCACGCAGCGGAAGGTGTTTAGGGGCGACGGTGTGCCGGGTCAGGATGTAGGTCGGGGGTAGAAGAGCGGGGAAAGAGATGGGAATGGCATACTACCCGCTGGCAAGGTGTGAAGGTTCGAAAGGGTAACGTCACAATCTCTTTTTGCCTTGGTTTGGGCGTTGCGAGCACTGCGAGTACTGTCCGCACTCTCTCTTAGATGGAGGTAGAATATTGGCGGAACCATGGCCTCGCGAGTGGCTGAGTGGGACTCGTAATGTGATCTCGGGGTTAATCTATTGCTTTTTGCATCCAGCGTTCTCATACTCGTGCACAACTTGATGAGTGCGAATCTGCATTCGGTGTAAGTGGAGTGTTCAGGGAACCGCTGTACAACGGGCTGAAGCCAGCATACGTTCCATACCCGTGTATGACTTAATGAGTGCGGATCTGCAATTCAGTGCAAGGCGTAAGTGTTTAGGAGACCTCGTACGATGGGCTGAAGCCAGCATACGTGCGTGTGTGCGCATACACAGCTTTCCGTCCATGACATTGGAGTGACATGTCTAGTACTAATGCACCGATCTTTGTCCCGATGAAGACTTGAGACATGGACACTCGGGTAGTAGGGCAGAGGAGCCCTCTTGTTCCTTCTACATGATGGAAAGACTACGACCGGGCTTGTGCAGCGGTGTCCTGAACGAATGAGCTCAAGGTTTTCGCAGACGACTTCGACATGAAGGCTTACCAAATATACTTGATAGAATTTCATCTTCACATCTCCATCGACCTTGGTCATCCGCGCATGCGCAGCCCAATCCACTCCCGCCTCCCCACCGGCCTTTAAACCGTACTTGACCGTCCCGCGCAGCATCACCTCGTTCGTACCGGGGCCGAATGGAAAGATCTGCAAAGGTCGATGGAGCCTGCTCGAGACCTTCTCCCACATCGACTTTCTTAGCCCCAGGATCTCTGCGAGGGCGTTAACCACGTGCGCAAGAATGGTAGTCAGTGAGACTCGCCGTCGCGTCCTTTTACCTGCTTCGACGCCATAATCAAAGTCGCATCTTTCGTAAAGAATTCCGTGTACCTTTCGTGCGCATCAGGCGTATCCGAGATCGCGTAGAAGTCCTCGAAGAACTTCTTGTACGCTGCATCAAAGTCGACGTTGGGATAATCGGAGGCGTATGAGGTCATGGCGAATATGGGTGTAAATGAGAAACCGACTCAGCGGCGAACTTGTATTCCTTCACATTGTGGAGACTTTGACGTAAGAAAGCATCGGAAATGGGACCTCGGATGAGAATCGGAGGCCAGTGCAGCTAGCGCCGGTTGTCGCCAGTCCCAAATTCCCATGTGCGATTGCTCCAACTTATCAACCACAGTAGCCCTCCACCATCTCCCATCTATCGGCCGGCATCAAAGAGACGGAAGAGCATCGCAAAGCGCATCCTGGGGGCGATAATGGCTCCTTCAGTATTGTGACTACCGCTAGCGACGCCGCCGTACCGCCCTCTGAAGCGAAAACTAGGCAGATTTGCTCTTCGATTGAATACAATCTGAAATAACTAACACGGCGGCTAGAATGATGCACTCATTGCAGACTTCGAGATCCCGCAGAGGATTGCACGTACCAAGACCTGGCCTTCGCGACGAGCGTGGGGGCAGGAGAAAACAAATACGCTGCAATGAGAGTCCCTCAACATGCAGAATTGAGGCCACCCGCTGTACTAGATCCGGCGATTGCAAGCCACAGAAGCAGTTGATATTGCCAATCCTATGTTAAACCCACTTTTGAAAGGAGAATGGGACGGATCTCCCAGTCCGCGGTCATGTGGTCATCCACTTCATAATCGTATTATCGGTTATGGCGTTCAGCCATGTTTCAGCCTCGCTGCGCCGCCCGATAAACGAAAGTCTCTTCAAAATAACATCTCCATGGGAAGCATTCGGGCGAATTGAATAAACGCGAAGTAAGACGAAGGCAACCTTTTTGGACCGTAAAACCCCATTGAACACCTTCTCAAGAACCGATCATCATCTTCCTATACTGTGATGGCCTAGAATCAACAGGTTATGAGCCCGAGTTGCGCTGCTGCTGCTGCACTATTCCGTCCCATCTCCTCTCAGCCTTGCCAGCCATCCCGTCATACACAAACCTCACCTAGCAAATCACCGTCTCAGGGTATATGAACACGCCCTGCATCCATCTCACTTGGTCCCCTATACAAGCTGGATACGGATAGCCTCTCCATTTTCGAAGAAATGGCTAAACTAGAACCTAAGAACGAACTCGAAGCTCGTGAGATACTTCATAGTATTCGAGATGAAAAGGGGTTCATGGATGCCCAAACTACAGGGGAACTCGAGAAGCTATCAGGCCTAGCGCGAGACAATATTGAGCAAACGTATCGCAAATACCGAGAAATTCAGGCTCAATACACGACGACGTAAGTCACACAAGTCCTCTTTGCTATGACGACCGTATCTAAATATTCCGAGTGTTTCAAAGCAGCTATATTCCTCGAGTTATCGCTTTCTATTCGAATTGATTCAGAACGCGGATGACGTCAGCTACTCCAGAGCCAAAGCAGCGGACACCCCGCCAACTGTAGTTTTCAACCTGACGCGCGACCGTCTCATAGTGGAACTCAACGAGGATGGGTTCACCAGGGCTAATGTTGAAGCCATCTGTGCCACTGGGAAGAGTTCAAAGAAGAAGACTGCGCTAGATGACCACATTGGAGAGAAGGGGTTCGGTTTCAAATCCGTGTTTGCCATCTCCGAAAATGTCCACATACAGTCAGGTTTATGGTCCTTTCGATTTGAACACAAAGAGGGGCAAGACGGACTAGGAATGGTCATCCCGCTCGATGCAGAGATCTCGGCCGTATCCGAAGGCATGACCACGAGGTACACCTTGCTTTTGGCAAATACCTCGGAGGTTGCTTACCAAGAGCTTGTAACGGAGATCCGTGGCCTTGACAACGTCTTGTTCTTCATCAGGCAACTTCAACAAATATCCGTCAAAATCGCGCATCTGAACGGTGAACTAGAACATGTCATCATCAAGAAAGACTTGCACTTGCCGCGACCGAACATGATTACGATCACTCGATCGACCCAGTTTTCTGGGGTGTCTGGAGTGTCTGAGGCCCCGAACGATGAAACAGATATCCGAAGGTACTACCACTTCGCCGACACGGTCGAGAACTTGCCGAAAGATGCCCGTCGTCAAGGTCGCACCAAATCAAGGATCGAGATATTACTCCCAGTCGACGATCAGCACAGGCCAAATCCATGCGAGTTGGGTGAACATGTCTTTGCATATCTCCCGCTGTCGCCAAGAATCCCTCAACTACCGGTGAGTTATCTTCGTCAATATTCTCAATTCTATCGGTCGTCGATCGCAATCATTCTCTGGATTGTGATAAGAACTAAGCTGCTGACACACTTCAAGTTCCTCATACAAGCAGATTTCACGACTACTGGAAACCGAGAGACAATTGACATGAGTAAATGGAACGAGGCTCTTCGCAATGGCATTGTGTCACTATTCGCAAAGGCCATTAGTGACATCACCGCTCAAGAACATGCGTTGAACCACAAGTGGCTGCAATTTCTGCCCACGAAAGGAATGCAACATCTTTGGGTGCCATTCCGGGACGACATTCTGAAACATTTAGCCCAGCTTCCTATCCTACAGACACGAAGAGAGAGACGTCTTCGCAAGCCTGACGACCTATGCATACTGGTGGCCGAGGACACTTTCGAGAACAAACCACTCTTCGAAGATCTTCCGGATGAAGTATATCTGGCTGCAGAGTACGAAAAAGCTCACTACGAAAGTCTCAAAACTCTTGGTGTCGGATACCTCACTTGGGAACATTTGTTCAATCGTCTGAAAGCCGACTTGCGTTCCAGCGAATCAAAACTCAGGACAATCCCGCCCACTTCAAGGTGGCATGCCGCTTGTGCCAGTCTGCTTTTGGAGCTGTTTGAAAAAGCAGCGTATAAGAACTCACCCTATCGAGGTCATCTGAAGAACATTGCAATCATCCCGTTGAGGGACAACAACCAATGGATGAGCTCTTCTGGCGCTAACAATCTGCACCAAAAGATATACTTGCCATCCTCTGGTGGCGCTGACGTTCCTACTGGGCTGTCACTCTTAGTCGTCGACCCCGGTGCCATTCAATTTACTGAGCGATTGAAGCTATTCCGAGAGCTTGGTGTTTGTGAGTGCCCACAAAATGAGGTCCGCAGTCTTATTCAGGAGGCGCATCGAAAACTGGATCGAAAGGGCATAGACAAAGCCCAAGGGCTCTTTCACGATATCTTCACTCATTACGGGTACCTGTTTGATGTTGGCGTTCCACCCGAGGAGTGCAAAGGTCAGCTTCTGGTACCAATCACTGCTGGGTTATTGAAGACTACGCAAGCACCGTTGTACTTTCTATCAACTGCGCCTCACGACACTCAACAGCTCCTCCCGGAAGAATTCTCACAAAAGGACAACAAGATTGCGGCCTTTCTCGATCGTGGACTTGTCGACTGCAGGAGGGCGGACGCCATTTCGAATGGTATCACGTGGCTTGAGTGGCTAAAGAGAGCAACTGGTGCTCGGTACTTTCCAGCACTGGAATCTTCAGATTCAACGAGGTTGTCAGAGGCTGTTCTAGAGATACACCGACAATCGCCGCAAAACTTTCTCCGTATGCTGCAAGCCCATTGGAAAGACGAATACAGAGATGTTGTGGAGGGCAGCGCAAAGGTCGGAGGACTTCTCTCTGACCTCAATGTGCCCTGCGAGTCAGGTGAACAGCATCAAATCAAGTCCAGCTATCTTCCCTTGCCCGAACTGAAAGCGAAAGTAACGAGTTCCGGCACGATCCAAATATTTCCCTTCATTCAGATCCCCGTCGCTGAAGGCGAGTTGGACGGACTAAGTTTGCAGCATTGGCTCTTCCTCAAACATGTGAAAATTCGTCACGAGCCTGGTGTGATGTTCTACACGTTGATTCTTTTCTTAATGAAGGATTTGGCACACTTCAATTTCAGTCAAGTCTCCGAGGTCTATGCCGGCATAGTCAGCACTGCTTTGCCACGAGATGAAGAAATGCTCCGGTAAGTACACAGTCAAGCACCCCTCTTGCAGCATATTTTGACCGAAAGCAGTGGGATTTTCACAAACGAGTCCGGCATTTGTATGCCCAAAAGCGCGGACGGCCCATGGCAATGGAAACCTCCAAGCGAATGCCTGTGGGAAGGGCCTAGATTCCTTACGATCAAGACACCCTTGGTACATGAATATGACCAATCTTTAGAGAGGCTCTTCAAGCACTGTCTTAGGATACGTGGAGCAGACGTGAACGACATTCTTAAAGAGTTGGAGCACCGCGCGAAATCAATTCCCGAACCGACACGGGCTGTTGAAGACGTGACTATGATTTATCAATATCTGATTGAAAACTTTCAATCCAAAGCCGATAGAGATTGCATCAAGTGAGTCAGACTTCTTTGCACCAGGAAACAGCCCCCTACAAACACCGCTTCGCCACCAAATGGGGTTCAAAGTACTTTGCTTACAAAGTCAGGGCTGCGTTCAAATCGGATAGCCTCATATTCGCCAACGGAGACTGGCGTTCATTGAATGACTGCATCTGGAAATCCGAGTACGAGCTATCCGGATATCAAATCCTCGATGCCATTTATCCAGATCTGGAGCAGTTGTTCGTCGGCCTCCTTGACGTAAAGATAGCGAGTCCATCTCTGCTCGCCAAAGACTTGATCAGATTGGCCAAAAATAGCGTTCCCGATACTGCCCGGATACGCACGAGACTTTTGCAGGTCGGTGAAGTCTTGGGGAAATGTGAGATCAACGAAGAACTCCGCCAGGTACTTCACAAGCTGCAAGAAGAAAAGATCCTTCCAATCTCAAGCACGGATGAAGCGGCCCCTTTGCGCTCGATATTGGATGAGTCTTACATTCCAGACCACGAACGCTACAGGTCTGATATTGGAGCCCAATGCCCCATGTTGGACTTGTCCTTCTCCGAGGTCAAAACACTGGCTCCTTTTTTCGCTCATTTTGGCTTCGCTGATTATTATCTCTCCACAGCCGTCAACGAACATACAAGAGCGGTGGGAGAGATGGAAGAGGATTCCATCTTCGCAACTATGCTTCAGCAAAGGGCATATGCTCTGTATAGGTGAGTCTGAACCCTTATGGGAGCACTGCCCATGTTTCATAGATGGTGTACACTGAAACATCGTCTAGCTGTGCAGCGCACCACCGCAGCACACGCGCCCGGCCTGGAGACACGCTCATGTTTGAGCAGCTGTCTACGCTTACCGCATATAGGGCCAGTGAGTTCTCAACTGAGTTGAGACTTAGATTAGAAGATGGAAATGTGGTTACGGTGCCCAGCCAGAAGACTCTACAGGTCTACTACGATGAACAGGCCAATTGTATCTACACCCCAATCGACAAGAGTCAGTGGCGAGAGTGCTTCCGTAAGCTGCTTCCGAGCGTGTTGAGTAAACTCATCGGTGCAGAGGGCGCAAAGTATCAAATCACTCTCATCCTCGACGAAACCCAAGATCTAGACGGCTTGCTTCAGGATCAGGACATACAAGAAGTGCCTTGGATTCCGAAACCTGTGATCGACTCGAAATCCTTGCGTGGCCTAGAGAACATGTGGTCAGAAGAAGCAGTCGTGGAGGAGACTTTGTCAAGAGGACGCGAAAACGGATACACGGAACGGACATTGATCGAAGATGTCCGGCCTCCTCCTCCTTCGGACAAAGCCTATGCAACCTTTTTGGATCACGTTATTCAGCAAGCTCAACGACATGCCAGTTGCTGGAGCATGCAAGACCTCGAGCACGCGCTATCGTCCTTGGCTATTTCCAAGCAGCAGTTCAACCACGCCGAAATTTTTGGCAACAGAGACTTCTACAGAGACTTACATAACGACAGGATCGGGACTGCAGGGGAGCTCTTTGTAAGTGAAGATCAATCTACGAAAGCACCGCTCTGATACCTGCAGGTGTTTGAGCTGTTGTCCGGTCTTGGCTTGCCGAATTTTAGTATCGACAATTGGCGTAGCAACAAGCGAGGCATTGTTCGTGTCGTCTCAAAGTATAGTGGCTTGAAGTCGTGGTACGGCAAGGAGTCGGGTGATCTTATCTACACGGACAGCGACCGAAGCCTGACCAAGTGGATGAAGGGACAATGCGAGGAAAGCTTCGTAGCGGAACTGGAGAATCACCAGGGGCCCATTAGGTATCTCATCGAAGTCAAGACGACGACTGGGCCTTGCTCCAGGGAGTTTTATATGGCGCACAAGCAGTTTGAGCTGGTAAGCTGATTGGCTGTCACGGAGTGTCGATACACATGCTTACATGTTGATGCAGATGGAGGACTGTAGCATCGGAGACGTCTCAGGCGAGAGATTGGTCTATGTCCTCTTCCGCGTATACGAGGTATCGTCAGGAGACATTGGCTTTAGAGTCTTTCTTGATCCATGGCGACTCCGAAAATCTGAACTGCTTTTCGAGACGACGGGCCAATGGGAGGTACAGGTCCGGTGAGGGCTTTGGGTTGGAAAGGTTTGGACGAATTGGACAATGGCTAAGATATGAATGGGTTGGACGTGGATATGCATGTGGCTGGAATCGAGAGAAAATGAGTGTACCCAATCCTAATTAGAGTAGTGCGCATAATACAAGTCGGTTTCGGTCCTGTTCTATCTATAACTGAGGACACGAAATCGGAGAGGTGCCTGCTCCCTATTTACCGGTAGTCAGTCGCTGCTCCCAATGGCGGGTGTCAAGGCTCGGCAACGGCTGGGCAGCAGCAAACGCAACTGCCGACAACGTCCTATACTCAGCGGCGTGAGCCATTGCTCGGAGAAAGTCTAGCCTCTGAGAAAACCGAGGCCCCCATGGCCCGGCAGTTCGCCATAGATGTTCAGATGATCGCTAGCCACGGTACCGCCGGAGCTTGGGGCGCAACAAAATCGAGTCGAGCACCGGGCCATCGCTCACTATGCGGCCAGCGAGCACAAGAGGCAATTAACGACGGCCGAGCAGCATGGCGCAGCGGGGAACAGGTTGGCGGGAATAACGGCGGATAGACTGGTCAGCATGGGGACGGTGGACGGTGCTGAGGTGACGGAAACGTTCCCCACCCACCCCCGCGGTACGACGACTGCGGAGAGGCCAAAGAGGAGCACTGTTCCCGACGCCTCCCTCTTCCCCAACTGCCGACACACATCATCGTCGAGATGCACCAGCTCGCTATGCCGTGCACCGTGCGAGCGCTAGACCCGGTCTGCAACGAGGGTCCAGGAAATGCAGCGGCAGCGGCAGTAGATTCCTGGACGCCTCCGCTCTTACATGTCTATACAAGGCGCGCGGCCGGCCCCAGATGAAAAGCTGAGGCTCTCCTCCTTAATATCTGGCGCTTCAACACGGCAGCATATTAGCCATAATGCTTCTCAACGAAGTGCTCCCACTGCTGGTGCGCTACTGGCCCCTCGTGCTCGTCTCTGGCGTCATCGCCCATCTCGTGAGCAACAAGTACTGGAAGGGTCTGAACAAGTTTCCGGGGCATTGGCTGGCCGCCTACACAAACTGGTGGAGGTTTTGGAACGTGTGGGGACGGCAGCACGAGTGGACCATCATCCAGCTGCATCGCGAGCATGGAGACGTCGTCAGGCTCGGCCCGAACGTCTTGTCCTTTGCCGACCCCAAAGCCATCAAGATCATTTATGGCTTGAACAAGGGCATGACAAAGGTATGTGGAAGGGTGTGAGTTTGGCCATTACAACTGACGCTCGCTCCAGTCCGACTTCTACCCAGTTCAGAATGCCGTCTCCAAAGGTCGGCGCCTCCAGTCTCTCTTCTCCACAACCGACGAAGAGTACCACGCAAAGTACCGCCGATGCGTCAACAATGCCTTTGCCATGAGCTCACTGGTCAACTATGAGCCTCTCGTCAGCTCGACCCTTGACTTCTTCCTCGACGAGACGGAAAAGTCATATGCGAAAACGGGGGCAATATGTAGCTTCAGCCAATGGCTGCAATACTTTGCCTTCGACGTCATCGGAGACTTGACCTGGAGCAAACGACTGGGCTTCGTGGAGGGGCAGCGCGATGTCGATGGCATAATCGGCTTCCTGAACAAGTTTCTGAGCTACGCCGGACCAGTGCGTAGCCCAACACAACCCATAAACCCCATCACTAACAGCCCCAGATCGGCCAAATCCCCACCCTAGACCTCCTCCTTGAAAAGAACCCCATCCGCCTCTGGATGCAGCGCATCGGCCTAAACAACACCGTCTTTCCCGTAACCCTCTTCGCCCAAACCCGCTCCAACGAGCGCGCCGGCGAAATCGCAAAGATCAAATCCTACGGCCTCCCCGACGACGTCTCGAACCCCCGCGGCGTGGACCTCCTCTCCAAATTCGCCCAAGCCGCCCACGACCACCCAGACTTCATGACCGACACCCAGGTGCTCACATCGTGCGTGTCAATGGTCTTCGCCGGCTCCGAAACAACCGCCATCTCGCTGTCCAGCGTGTTTTACTTTTTGCTCAAGCACCCGGCCGTCTACGCGAAACTCATGCAAGAGCTGGACGACGCAGTCGCGCACGGAACGATCGAGCCCCGCGCAAATAAAACCGTGTCGTGGGCAGAGTCCCAAAAACTCCCGTACCTGGACGCTGTCATTCAAGAGTCGTTCCGGCTGCACCCGGCCGCGGGCCTTATTCTCGAGCGCATCGTGCCAAATCAGGGCATGGATGTGCTGGGCACGTTTGTCCCCGGCGGCACGATTGTCGGGTGCAATGCGTGGGTGCTGCATCGGCGGCCCGAGGTGTTTGGAGCAGATGTCGATGTGTTTCGGCCGGAGCGCTGGATCGAGGCGTCGGGCGCGCAGCAGAAGGAGATGCGTGGGACGATGTTCCAGTTCGGGGCGGGGGCGCGAACGTGCATTGGGAAGAATGTGAGCTTGTTGGAGGTGTATAAGTTGGTGCCGAGTTTTTTGCGGCGGTTTGAGGTGAGTTTGTTTAAATGGAAAAAGGGGTGGGAGTATGCTGATTGTGTTTTTAGATCGAGCTCGATCGCCCGGATCGCGAGTGGAAGACGCATAATGCGTGGTTTGTGAGGCAGTCGGAGTTTTATACCAGGTTCAGGCCGAGGACGAAGAGTCAGTGAGATGGTGTGTGGGGAGGGGACGAAGGGAAGGGGGGAGACGGAACGATAGAGGAAGGGAAGATGGAGGAGGGTATGTAATTGACGCGACATGTGCATATGAACGTAACACGATTCTCTACACGCATTTTCACGCATGCATTGCTCGTACACCCTGTCCTTCCTGGCTACACATCTAACACCCTACTCGGGCATACGAGGAGTACAAGTACGACATTCCCGAGCGCCTTGGCCCACGGCACCACGATACGATGCGGCTGACGCTTGGCCACCCTTCCGTACAATAGTCACTTGGCTTTTTACTTTTTGGCGCGCGGGGTAAGACAGACGTTCATGTCTGGTTGCACTCGATTGCTGACGACTCTGGGTGTAAAAAGAGCTAGGTAGCTGGGGGTCACGGCGTAGCAGCATTCGCACTGGCTTTGTACAAACTTGTGCGTGAGAAGCATCACGTTGAGGAATCTTGTTACGATATTTAGCGTGCTGGGAACGAAGCATTGTTTGGTGGGAATTGTGAGTGTGAGAGAATGCAGACGCAGTCGAGGCGCGGGCTCTTGAGTCTGCCAGGCGAGATCAAAGTTTTGGTGTGGAGGCACCTAGCTCCAGAGAGGGTTCATGTGCTCTGCGGGCGCGTCTCGAGACGAGTGGCATTCGGGAATTGTGCGAGATGGTGTTTGGAGTCTGAGAGAGGTGGGATGAGGGCGAGGTGCTTCGGCTCTGGGGATGAGAAGAGGCTTGTAGACGACGTAGTGCAAGAGCTAGGTGCTTTGGAGATGGGATATCTACGCGTGTGCAAGCAAATGTGAGTGAAATCGTGGCTTCAAGAATTTCCATTGACGCTGGCTAGGTATCACGAGTACCGAGAGGTCTTATTCGCGTGTTCGACGTTCGTCTTCGATGACCTTTGTCTCGTTCAGCTCTGTTTTGATCAAAAGGGGACTGAAATGATGGATTCGATCAAGCACGTCGAGCTCTTCTTTCACCGCCATCCGAGCCAGTGTTTGGCCTGGGCGCCGCAATTGAAAGAGACCGGTGCTGAATATCAAGATGCGTCGAAACTTGTTGGGTCTTTCAACAGGCTCCGAAGCCTCAACGTTCGTTTCGGAAGCCTGGTTCTGAACTACATTGGCGAACAAAGGCAGCCGGAGTTTCAGTATGAAGAGACTGCCAAAGAGCATCTTCGAAGCTGGCAAGAGTGTTTCCTAGCCCACCTTTCGGTCTTGCTGAGAGGCGTGAAGAAGAAGGAGGAGAAAGAAAGAGCACTGAGAATTCTACTGCCAGCATGGAGAGCACCACTGTGGTATCCAGCGGAGGTGGCAATTTGCAAATTCTTCCAAGTCGACTGGGACACCAAATGGTGCGAGGATCGATTGGAGCAGCTGGACGTCATTGCAAAGACGGAAAGCTGGAATAACTTGGAAGACGCGAATCATGGAGAATCTACAATCACCCACGGTCCGAGGAGCGGACAGTCCCGATGGGGAGCCGCCACATTTGAAGGATGAGATGAAAACAAGTTCTGGATGTTGTCGGTGAAGCCATACTCAGTCATGTCCATGCGCATGCGCATGCGCATGCTGAAGATCTGCAGGGCGTGCTTTACTCATGCCCTACTGGGTGCAAACGGAAGCCACGTGCCCCGAGCCTATGAGAATATAATGGCAAGCATAAAGGCAGACGAGATGCAGCTGAGCAGCATGTACTTGTCCAAGGATAGGCGAGGATTTCGCTGCTTCTTCGGTGAAATGGCAATTTGTCGATACTCAAGATCTGTAGTGATGCAGTTGCATCTGCTTCTGCACCTGCATCTCCACGATGGCGATCAGCTCTCAACATTTGCATCGCGATCAGGCATCGATGCAGCAGGGCATGCCGATGGTTTCCGAGGCACACGAATGTGCGACTTGGGCTTTCATCATGGCTGCGCCTTAAAGGTATCGCCTGACGCAAACAGGCACGTGCAGACAGTGTTGACTGGACGGGTACCCGTCGCATCCAGCTGGGTACACGCCACGAGACGTGCGCGACTTTTGCGAGTCGACAGCCGCCATCAGATACATCAGGTGGCGGACTCGAGACTGCAGTCGATGTATTGAGGAGATGAGATCTGACCATGATGGCGGGTGGACGTTCCTCGTGACCGCGGAGGACAGAGCGGCGACCAATACCGAGGGCTGCGAGGCGAGAGGCAACGACATTGGACGGGTTTGAGATGACCATGCAGCGAGAATCAGAAAAGGACAGGTAGACGAAAGTCGAAGAAAGTCTGAGACCCAGGTACAGGAAACTGACGATGTTTGCATTTCAGGTGATTTAGCGCAGCGCGATGGCTGGAATTCATTTTTGGCTGCGGGCCAGTCTGTCGCGCTGGGGTGAGTCATTGCGATACACGTCGCGGTGCAGGGCAGGTGCAGCAGGTGCAGCGCATGCGGCCACGGAGGGCCAGCAGATTGTGAAACGGGCTACAGAATGTTTACCTGGACCTGCATTCGTTGGCGAAGGCGACCGAGTTGCACAGGAGCGCGTTCGTGGTGGACGTTGAAGTCGTCATGGTGGTGGTGGTGGTGGTGGTGGCGGCTGGAGCCGGCTCACAGAGGCAGAGGGCGGGCTGCCGTTGCAACCCCTGTCGAGCTGAACGTCAGGCGGCCGGGACGAGGCACGTCTCTCCTGAGTGCTCGAGGACGATCGACCGTCGATGGCAGGCGGCTGCGCGGGGAAATCTTTCTCCAGAGTCAGTGTGTGTCCAGTGCCAGTGGAGCAGGCGACGCCTGCCGCCACAGCCGAGTCGACGTCGCCTGTGAGGCGCAGTCCCACGAGAGGCCGGGAGCCCGCCTCGCAGGTTCGGCGTCGCCTGTGCAGGAGGTGAAACACGGTGGCCATGGGTCGCTATCGATAGCACCGCAGCTATGGGCCGTCGATAGGGTGGTCCGGGGTCGTCGCCATCGTTGCGCAATCGCCGCAGACGCGATGCCGTCTTTTGTGAGCTCGACTGGCGGCGGTGATGCGGCGTTGAAACGGCGAGCGACGCAGGACCAGGCGCGCGAGGAGGCTGATCAGCGAGGCTCGGGCGGCGCGAGGGCAGCAGGGAACGGCGGCGGGCGTGGGAGGCAGCGTGGGAGCGTGGGTGTGCAGCAGCGCCCTGGAAGAGGCCATCGGATGCTGCGTCGGTCGGACGTGCCGAGATCGGCTCTTCGCTCTCGCCGCCGCATCGCACAGCCACACGCCTCATGCGCGCTAGGCCGCAACGGGCAGCCAGCGTGAATGTCTCGCTGTGTCGCCTGGTGCTTCCTCGATCGCATCATCGCCGCATCATGGCAGACAGACAGTGCAATCTCGCGCGTCGCATGTTGCTTCAGCACGCGCCCGGCTGCTCGACCGCGCGTTCGTCGCATGGCAGTCTGGCCGCCCGCCATCACATGAGAGGCCTCGGAGCAGGCTTGAGCAGGCTTGAGCGGGCTTTTCGATGCGGACGCAATCCCTGCTCACATCCCCGCGGGCCCAGGTGATTGGGCTGACTGTTTCTCGCTCACTCTTAGCCCCAAGCAACCACAACCTGTCAACCGTCCAAGACGACGCTGGATGCTCCCAACCCAACTCCCACCGTCTCTCTATCCGCCAGACACCCTTTACCCGCGCATTCCCAACCCGGCAGCATCGCCGCGACGGTGCGCCCTCCTTTTGGCCCGCAGCGAAACCTTCTGGAACCGCATCTCGCCCGCCCTGAGCAGCGCGTCGTCGCGCATCCAACGTCCACCCACCATGGACAGAGGTAGGCCATGTTGGCCATGTAGGTACCGCAGCACCAGCCCAGTCGCCCTGCTTCGTCGTCAGTAGTCTGTACCTAGTGCGCGGGTGCCTGTGCAGCGCGCGTCCAGGTCGCCATGATATGCATGTTCAACCGTGAGCCCCCCATCCGTCCCCCCCCTCAGCTGCCCGGCCGTCCAGTTTCCAGCGATAGCTGCTCGACGTGCTTTTTGCCATTTCCACCCTCATCTCCGCCTGCGCCATGGACAAAGAAGTGCGGGAATCGCAATCTTTGCTCGGCCCTGTGCCCGCCTATCCTGCGTGCCCGGCCTGTGGCCTGTGGCCTGCGCCCGTCGCCGTGCCCGTCGGTCAGCTTGGATCCGCCTAGTCCTGCAGCTGCATCGTCGCCATGTATGCACCTTTAAACAAGCTAGATGCGCGCAGTGCATCCGAACGGGGCAGTGTGCATGATACCCTTGCCGAGCCTGTGGCCACGCCGAGTGGGCCATCGTCGCCCTCGTCAGCGCTCTTAAGAGAATCGCACCCACCACCGCTAGCTTTTCCCCCTCCACCTCTCACTCGCCCTTCTCCCCCCCTCATTCGCCCGTCCCCTTCTCGTCTCCTCTCGACCCAAGGCGAACCGTGACAACAATTATCCGCCTGAGACATCACACTTTACTTCTCTTTTGTTGCTTTCCTTCGTTGATTTTCGCCGTCCCTCTAATAGTGCACCGCCTCGTCACGCGCTCGACCACCACTCAGCATTCGCCATGCCCATCTCGCTGCTCCCAGCCTCGGCGGCTGCCTTTGCGCCGCGTTCAGCGCCTACCATTGTCCTCGCCTCCAAGGTGGAGCCGTGGTTGACGCAGACGCTCAAGAGAATAAACCGGGTCAAGCGCCCGTTGAACAGCGTCCCGCAGCACTTTCGATGTCTCACAGAAACCCTGTCTGGTCCCAATGCAATGTGGTCGCTGTGCTCCATCATGGTCCCCAAGGCCCCGGACACGGAGCTGCGCAAGGATTCAAATCCGCTCGTCGAGGCCCTGTTCAACTACCAGCTCATCCACATCGAGGCCTACGTCGTGCACGTCGACATGGTGTCACAGCATGAGGTTGCATTCAAGCTCACCCCCGAGACCATTGAGGCCCTCATCGAGTACCACAAGGATATTTACTCAATCGACGTGTCAGCCAGCACCTGGAACTGGGCCGAGAAGGAGATGCAACTGAAGAAGCTGCAAGACGAGTTTGTGCAGTCGGTCAACCGCTACGTCTTCCGCACCAGCGTGCGCGCGCTCGAGGGTCTCGAAGAGGAGGGTGCCGGCGAGCTGCTCGAAGGACGAGGTGAGGACGTCAAGAGCGCCATCATGGGACTGTTCCTGCCTCTGCTTCCCCCTCCACCAAGGATTGTCGATGTCGTGCGACCGGCACCGCTGCTCCCCAGCTCTCCAGCCGCCGCGAACTGGTGGCACCCGGGACAGAACATCTCGCAGCCGCATCCTGCCCCGGTTGAGTCTTGGAGAGTGGTGCCGTCGACACCGAGCCCGACCATTACCACCTGCGGTGAAACGCAACCCTCCTTCTGGAGCACAATGGGCTTGAACGACATCCAGCTCCCCTCGCCGACGCCTTCCTTTAGCCAGCCGTACATGACGTCCAGCCAGTACTACAGCCCGCCTCAGGCCACTGCACCGATACCCGCGCTGCCACTGCCCAGCCAGCTCGCCCAGCAATGCGGCTCGAGCGCCGTCAACGGCAGCTTCGGCGGCAGCAGCTTCGGGTGGGACTCTGGATTCGCACCACAGTACGCCGCCTTCACATAGACGGGCGGCTCGGTCCGTGGTACCCTTCCTCTGTCGAAGCCTGGAAGCGTGGACCTGGCCAGTCCCCCAGTCCTTCCCACCCTGCACCAGAGCTGCACGTGCACAGCCTGGCGACGCCCGACACGAGACGAAATGCGATGTGCATGACGTGATGTACAACCACATCATACAGCATGGGACGGCGTTTCATCGATATTAGCGAGTGCTTTGAGCGATCCCTTCTCTCTTCTCCGTACACTTTTCCTTGGATATCCGTTTTTCGTCTCTGTTTTAGCGAAGCGTTTCCTTTGTCAATTGCTTGCATACAGCGGCCGACCCGGTCTTTCCTATTTGCATCTCTGGGAGGTTTGCATGTCGGGCATTTAAAGATGGGATTAGCCTCACGGCACCGTGGCGGGCACACTCGGACTATTTGTTTAATGTCGTTTGGAACGGCTGGCATCCCTTGATTGAGCATGGCATGCCACTCATGATTGGACGCCTTTACGTTCTCGCTTACCAGACTGGCATTGAGTGCCAGCAGGACATGCTGGAAGGCGGCGACACAAAATCCACACGCATCTGGAATGCACACGTCTCTGCGCGAAGGGCTTTGGAGAGGAAGAGGAGGCGTGGGCCGGGGTGGAGACAAGGCCACGCCTGTGGCAGGCTTTGGCTCTCGGGGTGGCTCGTCTGCTTGCGGACGGGACATGCCGACGCACTCGCGGACCACGTTTCCTTGACTTTACCAGACGTCGAAGGGCAGAGGCGGTAGGCTCATCTCCTACCATTCAGGACCGAGTCCTGGAAAAGCCCCCTGGCGGGGCGAACAGGATGCCGGCAGGAACAAGCTTCCACTCTTATAGCAGTAAATCTAATAAAAAACAAAATCTTAACACTCCAAAAGCGTCCTCGATGCAGCTCTACTTGTTCGTGAAGTCGAGGCAAAGTGCCAGGCCTGTCTTTGGCGAGCTTGGCTGACTCGTGGCGGCCCTGTGCGTGTGCGGGAGCGGCTCTAGCAGCCAAACGGTCGGTATCCGTTGATTCACGATTGGGGACATGGCGAAGCGCACTGATCAGAGGGTGCGAAAAGACCAGCGGAGTTTGGAAACGGGGGGCGATGACAAAGGGCAAGGCGCGAAACGCTCCGCAGTGGAGGTGGACGGTGGACGGCTTTGTATCCGCCGGCCGGTTCCTATGTCGCAAGGCTGAGCTGCATTCTCGCGCCTGCCTCCAACCTCACTCGACCCGCACACCGACCCGCACACCACCCCACCCGACACTGCACTGCACTGCACACCTCACACCTCCACCTCCACCTCCACCTCCACCTCGCACCTCATTCCACACCACACACTTCCTCCCCCAGGATGCACTTCGCTCTGGTATTCACATAGCCACAACCCACCACCACCGCCGACGTCTCACTCACGCCAGCGCGCCATGCCGCCGGCCAACTCTCGCGCCACGAGCCCGCCAGCAGTATGTCCTCTCCCCCGGGCCGCCTTTGTGCCTGATACTGACCTGTAGGCCCACCAGGACCCGGGCCCGCGCGCTGCCACACCGCCATCGTACCTCTCTGCTCTGCGTGAGCTGGAGAGGCCAGTCAACCGCCACGTCCTGAATCTGGCAGCCACGCTGATGGCCCGAGGCGACGACGAGGGGCGGGCCGAGCGAGCAGAGCGGACGGAGCGGACAGAGCGGGCGAGGGAGCGCCTGCGCAACCTGCAGCAGCGCCAGGACGACGTCGACCAGCGGGACCGGCTACGTCGAGTGATGAACAGGCTGAGCCGGATACACGACACACCCGCGTATGGCGACCGCGTCCCCAACCAGAACAGCCTCTACGACTGGTCGCCCGCCAACGAGGCCGACGACGAGGACGAGCTCGACCAGATCCTCGCAGAGCTCCGCCGCGAGCAGCCCAACACACACCCCGAGGTCCTGCGAGTGCTGGGGAGGTCGCAGCTGGACAGCGAGCGCGAGTCGCGGGTGCGTGCCCATTCCTCCAACCAGCCGTCGCAGCCGGCCGACGGCTCACTGCGCTCCGCCGCCCTCCTGCGCTCTGTGAGGAGGCACCCCAGATTCTCCGCGCATTCGAGAGACTCGATGCAGCGCTACAATGCCACACGAGACGCTGCCACTAGGCCGACACACGAGTCGAGAGACGGGCACAGCTCGACGGAGATCGCCCGCCAGGCCGCTATACAGCAACTCGCTAACCAAAGGTCCTCGCAGTCCCTCGAACGAGACCGGGAACGCGATATGCTTGCAAGGGTGGAACCGATCCGCCGGAGCTACCTCGACCGCACCTCGCCGCCGGTTTCTGGGGTGCTCGAGCACACCATACGATACTTGTCTCGGATACGGTACTCGAACACCAGAATCGACAGCCTGAACTGCGCCATGGATGCCAATTTCCTCAGCAGTGACTTCTTTACCGAGGATAGTTCAGACTTTGTACTCGACACCTCCACGCTCCCTCCCCCGGCCGAATCGTCCTGGTTGGCGCCGGGTGCCGTCTTGTCTGGCTGCCAGCACGCCACATCCGTCACATCAACCGTCACCACGGCTGCTTCAGGCGCCAGCACCACCCTCTACCGATTTCGGAACAGCGAAGCCATGTCATCGACCGTCTTTGATCCCAGCCGCCCTTGGTTGAGTCACCAAGCTTATGAATCACCCAGCCGCCGAAGCTTGCATTCTTCTGGGCCCGAAGTGGTGACTTCTCACACCCCACAGCAAGATAGGTGGCCAGTGAAAGTCACCATACACGCCGTCGACTACACGAAAATGTCTCTCGCCGCCACCATGGAAGCATACAACGTCCCCTCACATCCACACACCCACCAGTCCGTTCTCAGCAACGCCATCGACGGCAACACGCATCCATTCACGCGGACCTCATCCATCACTACCTATCTGGAGGGTGAGATCCTGGACTTCAACCACCACACCTTGCTCACAGAGTCGTTCAAGTCGAGCTCGAGCACTGACGCCACGTATTGGAGCAAGCTGCCTCCCTTTCAGAATTTCACCGACGAGGAGCTGAAGAAGAGATTAACGAGCAAGAGGTGGCTGACCGAAGAGCTGAATCGGGACTGGATTCTCATGCGCTGGAAAGAGCGCTGCTTCGTCAAATCCCTCAACCGAAGCACCGGCGACCCTGTCCAGGCCGTATCTTTTCAAACCGCAAACCCCAGACTCTCGAGTCGAGACACAGCGCACGACTCGTTCATTTCGACTACCAGCTCGAGGGAGAATTACCCGAGCTATCACTGGGCGGCTGGTGCACAGCAGGAAGAGGGCCAGTTTGATGACTCGGGATGCGGGCTCACCATATCAGGATTCTACTACGTCTGCTTGCGACGGAGCGACGGCAAGCTCGAGGGCTTGTACTACGACCCGCAGTCCAGCCCGTACCAGTGCTTGAAGCTGGACAGCGTGAATGGGGGCATGTTTCCTGCGTGGCAGTTCAGGTGACCAGAGTGGGACCAGGGGAAGCGGTTTGACGTGTTACACTATTGCATGCATCAACACGGCGTTGGACCTGGGATCTGAATCGAGCGGGAACAGGTAGGTTGCATGAGAAACGCTCGCTTTTGAATGCCCTTCCAAGCCTTGGATGCAGGGAGGGTGCTGTAGCTGAATACAGCCCCCATATCAAATTTGCGTCAAGCGCCTGTTTGGTGTGAATGCGTGGTGCTAAGCACGTGTCTGTTGTGCCGATTGCATTACCCGTGCGAACCCCTCGCAAGACGTTACCAGTCTTGTCGGAGCGCTTTCGAAAGCCTCACATGTCGAACTCTTTTGAGAGCGAAATGATGAAGTGGCTGACACTAACCACGTGCTTTTTTATTATCAGCAATGTGATCGAAAGTTCTTTCCCTCTTATCTCTAATACAGTGTCACAGTGTCGCCCAAACCGCTGTACAAGCTCGATGCTAGCTTTGTGTCATCTATGTTGATGCCGAGCTTGTCATTAGCATAGGACTCTTCGCAACTTAGTAGGTGGTGACACACATAGCCTAGTTCCACCGCTCCTTCCTCATATAAAGCTGGACCGCATCGTCTTTGGACACACGCGTTTCTACAGCTTTTTAGACAAAACAGCCAAATACATTTTAGCACCCTTATTGACCAAGGCGTACAAGTACCCCAAGGCCGCACAAAAATGCGAAGAGGAAGTGCGCCGCTTGGTGGTGGAATTGAACGTCTTCTCCGCTGTTTTTGATCGGCTAGCCCGTCTGGCGAAGAGCAATGAGGAGGAGGATGGTGGCATAGCTAGTCAGGCAAGGTCTCACATGAAAAGTCCGCAAGTGCTAATCTCTAGAAGGCTCGACACCCACGTTGCAAAAGTATCAGCTAGAACGTCCCTCGACAAGACGGGATTTCATCGCTTGGCTGGCAAAAAGACGTGCTGGATGACTTCTTGCTGAACTACTTCCTGCACAACACAGCCGACCTATTCACCATGCACACGTTCAGAACCACACCTCTCAATGTCGCCTGCGCCTCCGGCCCCTTGCAACAATCCCAGCGTTCCTCCATCACCGTCGCTAACCATGCATATCCTCAACCACAACAGCCCCGAGCACGGAACGCCGCTGTACGCACTGACCACGCGCGCATGCCAAAATCCTTACGGAGATGTGACCATCTCAACCATCCGTCACTGCCTCGACGCGGGCTGCTACCCCAACATGCCGAGCTACATGCAGCTTTGCGGTACGCTATTGGGGATTGCTGTGGCGATGGGAAATATGGATGTATTGAGGCTGTTGGTGGGCTACGGAGCTTGGTTTTGGAATTTGGCGGTGGGGAGAGTATGGTGGTTGAGCTGGCGAGGATGCTGGGTAGAGAGCGTGTTTTGAAGGGTTATGGGTTGAGGAAGTGCGTTATGTGGCGTAGGCTGTGGTATATCTGGGAGAGGGAGTTTGGGGATGCGGGTAGAGATGCTGGGGGAGAAGGGGGGAGGGGGCGCGGAGGAGGTGGGCAAGATGGCTGATGGGGGTGAAGGATCGAGTGTGTTTTGAGCAGCTTTCCAAGGATTGATTTAGGGGTGGGGGGATGAAGATACGGCCACTAATGACGTGCTTTTGGAATGCAAGAATACAATTTGCTCGTGACGGCTCGAGCTCTAAAGATAGGTTGTTGTTATTGAGTTATCGCAGTAACTTTATGCAAATGCAACTACTCTCATGACAAGATGAGCTAGTTTGCATCATTCATGTCTCCAAAGTCATCTGCTCGAGCCTTCTATCCAACCAGGCCCCGAACCCCGCAAACATGCCCACATCATCCCACCTCGCACACACCTTCCACAGCGCCTCATACCTCTCCCTCACATACCCATTTTTCTCTACCTCACCACCCCCCAACAACTCAGTCGACACAGCATACCCCACCTTAGCCAAACAAACCAAACACAAATACGGCGGCTGCCGCACATCCTCCCTCATCCCCGCCGTCCCCTGCATACCACACGCATAATAAACACAATGATCCAACCCAAAACAATGCCCCAACTCATGCGCCACCGTCCTACACACCCTCGAAAACCACACCCCCCTCCCACTCTCCTCACCCTCAACCTTCCCCGCCGCATCCACCGCCGCACGCATCGGCGACTCCTCCTCCACACCTACCTGCTGCACCTCCAAGTCACGCTCGAACTCAAAACCCTCTTCCTCTGCGAGTACGCCGTCCACGAACCTCCCACAATGCGAAGCAGGCCACACATGCCCACCCTCAATCCCCTGCATGCGATCCAATTCCAACCTATACCGCACAGAGGAAACGACAGCGACACGAGATCCTCCGTATGCACGCCCGCAGCAAAAATCGTCGGAGGGAGACTCGTACATGTCGTGCTCGATCAGGAGGACGAGTGCGTATGCGTCGGGTGGGAGCATGGCGATGGCTGCGTCGAGGATGTCGTCGAGGTTGAGTTGGTGGGTGAAGGGGGGGTGGGGGGAGGGGCGGAGGCGGATGCGGGTGAGGTTGGAGGGGGTGGCGAGGGCTATGTGTTTGGGTGGTGGGGAGGAGGGGTTGGGGGTGCGGTGTTTGGGTTTGTCGTCGGGCCAGGGGACGAAGCGGAGGGGCGTGGGGAAGGGCTGGACGGGTAGACCGTGGTAGAAGGCTGTTAGGTATTCGATCAGGTCGTTGGGGTCGAGAGGCTCAACGTCTCCAGCAGATGTTGGGTCTAGCTTGGAGCGCTTTGTGGGGTTCTTTCCGGCGTTGAGATTTGGGATTGTCCATTCTTGCATGAAATCCACCCCCGGGTCGACATTGGGAACAGCAGCAACGTACAGTGTCTTTCGAGTGGATGTGATTTTGTTCCGATGCTTCTCGTGGAGCCAGCTCCTGAAGCTTTGCGCAGGCGCCTTTGGATCCCAGTGCAGCTCGTCGTCTGGAAGAACGAGAGGGCCGGGAAAGGTTGCGGCTGTATTCTTCTCTTCCACGGAGGTTTTTAAGACACGGCCAGATTTTGTTGTCGCGGCTGCACGCTTGTTAGGGGGGGGCCTTTTGAAGCCACATTCTGCGGCGTAGGCTGACGTTTCGAGTTGCAGGGTCGAGTGGCGACACGATTGGGTTCCATCAGACATCTTCTTGCGGTGTTTGATACCAACATTCTCCCGGTAAATGCGAGGAGCAGCGAATACTGAAAAGCTTTCTTGCTGCCTGTTGATAGATGGGGCTGCGCCGTTGTAACGTGAGTTGGCGACGAAACTAATCCGGAAGTGACTAGTTAGCGCGCGTGAGGCGTTCCGCCTCCTGGACTTGCAGCCTGCTCCTTCGATTGTGCCAATCGCATCGGGTGGATATATAATGCTGATTGACCCCTCCACTCGTTTTGAATCTTCCATCCACGAGAGGAGGCCAGAATTCGCGGATGATAACTCGCCATGACATCATTCCTTCATCTCTCCGCAGAGCTCAAGCTCAGCGTTATCGAGCAGCTCGACAACGACATCGACACCCTCTTGAGCATCAGTCGAGTATGCAGGATTCTCCGGCTCTTTGTTGCACCCTTCGTTTTCAATACCGTCGTGCTCCGCAACTCGGAGAAGAGTGGACGCTCTATCGCGGCCCTTGGAGCGCAGGACAATCCCATATCTCTTGCTCATCTCGTGAGGGAATTCCACTACAAAGGCTCCATAGTCCCGCCCGTATCCGAAACGATAGGACCCGACGGTCCTCCAAAGAAATTCGAAACTAGCGACTTTCCTGATGTCGTTGATGCCGTGCTCGGCAACCTGGCCGCGTTTCCCAATCTGGAGAAACTGGTTGTCGAGTTCACACTCGACGGGAGATATGACTATGATATCTATCTGTACGAGGATGAAGAGACCACCGAAATGATGGTTAAAGCTGAGGAGGATGAAGCCTGGCGAACAGTGATGGCCAAGTCCTGGGATGCCATCTCGAGAAATCATGGGTTTGTCAAGAGCTTGGAGATCAGAAATCTTATCCCAAAGGAGGTCTCTACATGGACGAACGAGAGCTCTAGGTTTCGAGATTTCTTGGTGGGGCTGGAGAACATTAAGATTTCCATCCTGGGCCATGACAATGGCGTTGGCTGGAGCATCAGCACAACAGAAGGCTATCGTTATTTTGGAGAACAACTCGATGTGTTTTTCTTCAACCATCTGCAGAACGTCACACGATTCGAATACTCGGCCTGGGAGGATGCGCCGCCGGGGTTATCAGACCGCTATGACTCCCACCATTACCGACTACCGTTGCAAGGAGGGCAGATGCCAAGATTGCGACAACTTGTCCTATCAGATTGCTTCATCAGCACTTTCTTGGCCGATTTCATCCGCAGCCTTGCCCCAACGCTCCAAAGTCTTGTCTTAAGGAAGTGCCACGCTGGGGATCGTGAACTCGTCGATGGCGGTCAGATTTCGTGGGGGAATTTCTTCAATTTTGTATACGATGCCGAGATGGCGAGTTTGACTGAGCTTGTGGTGGATCTACTTGCGGGAACCTCAAAGGAAGAGAGCGAACGCAAGGATGGTGTGACGTATTTCTCATACGCGGAACTGACTAGAAAGTACGGAGATTGCTGGGCGCGCGAGAATTCAGAAGAGGCGGATAACGATTGGAAGGCTTGGACGAGGTTGACGAGAATGGTTGAGGAGAAGAAAGATGTTTGATTCTAGAATCGGCTCGCGGAGAATGAGGGTGCTAATTTCGGGGCGCAAAATCTCCTTCACGCGTCTGGACATGCATTTCAGTGTTCACTATTCAGGAGCTTGTCAATGATTGTCCTTGTCTATTTCCTCGGTATCAGCGAGTGGATGCAATCGAGATGTCCTCGTCACGCGAGTATCTGCAATCTCCGCTCGGTTTGACCGAAGTTCACTCCCGGCATGTGAGCTCTGGTGTCGGCGACCGCATCGGCTGCTCGGCAACAATATTTCTTTCAACTGCTTTCGGCGCCAACGATTTGAGCCCACCTCCGGAGTTGGCCCCACCATCATGAACAGGTTGTGGGAGAAGCCAACGTCCGGCCTGCAGTGTCCGCGGCATCGGATGGTGGTAAATATGTATCTAAGCCCTTGCAACGGCCGAACCTCGGTCTCAACGGTGCGCCGATGACGCAAGACCATCAAGCAGCTCCGGCCGCTAACGTTAACAAGTAAAGTCGGCGCGGAGACAAGGTTCTAGACTGGGGTAAACGCTCCGAAAAGAACCCCATGATATTGCAAAAACGTGGAGAATTTTCTCCAGACCGAAGGCGACTTCAATTGCCGATCGCCATGTCGGGCGTACTTGTACGCAGAGTCATGTCAAGCCCTTCTCTCCGCTCGCATGAATCTTATAGCGGTGGGGAAGGTCTACCACTGTTGACCTCGACTCCAGGAGTTCCCGCATCGCCGGATGCCACAAACGCTACATCTTCCAGTCTCAACTCTTACCCACCGACCTTTTGATTCCCACGAGCTCAATCGGTTCTATATTGTTTCCCGTGGTGGACGACTCATGATGTTGCCTTCACATATCAGACAAGGGTCCCAGTCTATCAAGTCGATGTGGCGTGCTGTCACTTTTTAGCACCACGTCAAGGCTCGAACTCGTCTCTTGGCTACGTCTTGTAGCCCCGGGTAGCACCTTGGTGCCTCAATCGGTCTTCGAGCACGGGTAAACGTCGGTGTCGGAGCGCACGTTGGTCGTGAACGATGGCAACGCGCGCCCAATTCCCGGCACTGTTGTTCGGCGGGATCTATAAAAGCAATGGAAGGGCTCATTGAATCTTCATCCAACTTGCACTAATTCACCGCCATGGCTACTATTCGTTCCCTCTGGACGTCAAGCTTCTTGTGCGCGCACGTGCTTGGCCAAGCATACAACCCTGGAGGTCGCGAAGAGGGTGCATTTAGTTATGTACAGCCTTTGAACACAACAATCCTCGGGCCGTATGGCCATTCGCCAGCTGTATTGCCATCGCGTAAGTTTCTCCTGTCATAGCTATGGCAGCAATCTGTCTTACCAACATACAGCCAATGCAACTGGAGATGGCGGTTGGGAAGCGGCGTTCGTAAAAGCGCAAGCTTTTGCGGCTCAATTGACCGTCGAAGAAAAGGCTGACATGGTCACTGGCCAGCCAGGGCCATGTGTTGGGTAAGTAAGATACACTAGCACTCGGAAATTGGCCCCCCCAAAACGCATCTTCGCACGACAAGGTTACATATACACAATGCACTTTGTGTTTGTGCCTGACTTAAGAGTGTAAAGTCGCGATTTGGCACATATTTCCTATTTTTGATACTTCCTCTCATACTGTATGCTGACTAGTATAGAAATATCGTTGCGATTCCCCGCGTAGGATTCAATGGTCTCTGTCTCCAAGATGGTCCTCTGGCCATCCGCGTCGCCGATTATGCCAGCGTTTTTTCTGCTGGAGTATCCGCAGCTGCTACCTGGGACAAAGATATTTTGTATGAGAGAGGCTTTGCTATGGGTCAAGAGTTCAGGGCCAAAGGCGCTCACGTTGCCTTGACTCCTGTCGCTGGCCCACTCGGTCGCTCTGGCTATGCAGGCCGGAACTGGGAGGGATTCGCCGCGGACCCTTATCTCACTGGAGTCGCAATGGAACTCAGCATCAACGGCATCCAAGACGCTGGCGTGCAAGCCACCCCCAAGCACTTTATTGGC
Source organism: Polyplosphaeria fusca (assembly GCA_010093805.1). Classification (NCBI taxonomy): domain Eukaryota; kingdom Fungi; phylum Ascomycota; class Dothideomycetes; order Pleosporales; family Tetraplosphaeriaceae; genus Polyplosphaeria; species Polyplosphaeria fusca. The sequence goes on along the minus strand of ML996107.1, from coordinate 42,295 downwards.
AACGAGCAAGAGAGGCAGCGGAATCCGACATACGACCCCAATGGGACTGTGACGGATATTCTCTTCGAGGCAATTTCGGCAAACATCGACGATCGGACCATGCATGAGCTCTATCTCTGGCCTTTTGCCAACGCCGTGCGTGCCAAAGCAGCCAGTATAATGTGCGCCTATCAGCGTCTGAACGGGTCCTACGCGTGCGAGAACTCCAAAGTCCAGAATGGTCTTCTCAAAGAGGAACTCGGATTTCAGGGATATGTCATGTCTGATTGGTACGTCCGAAAATCAAAATGAGAGATGCACGGCACTGACGAAATTTAGGGGTGGTACTCACTCTGGTGTCGCATCCATCGAAAACGGGTTGGACATGAATATGCCTGGAGGTCTCGGGAACTACGGGTTGTTCCCTCAAGCTGGCTCCTTGTTCGGTGGAAATCTCACCCGAGCCATCAACAATGGTTCCGTGGCGGAATCGCGAGTCGACGATATGATCATTCGTATCATGACACCGTACTATTGGCTTGGACAGGACAAAGACTTCCCTACTGTTGATCCATCGTCAGCTGATCTGAACACCTTCTCGCCAAGGCGCACCTGGTTGCGCGAGTTCAACTTGACTGGGCCTCGGAGCCGCGACGTTCGGGACGACCACGGCGAGTTGATTCGGAAACATGGTTCGGCGGGGACCGTTCTACTAAAGAATGAGAATAACGCACTTCCTCTCAAGGCCCCGAAGAGTATTGCCATCTTCGGCAATGATGCCGGCGACGACACACAGGGCTTCTACAACCAAGTCGACTTTGAATACGGAACTCTCACCGCCGGAGGAGGCTCTGGTACTGGAAGGCTAACGTATCTCGTCACACCACTAGTTGCGATCCAGAATCGTGCGGCTCAGGACAAGGCACTCGTTCAGTACTGGCTGAATAACACGCTCATCGTCAACTCTAATGTCACCGATCTCTGGATCCCAGAGCAACCAGACGTATGCCTCGTATTCCTCAAGACATGGGCCGAAGAAGCTGCCGACAGGCAACACCTCTCCGTCGACTGGCACGGCAACGAAGTGGTCGAATCCGTCGCCAAATCATGCAACAACACCATCGTCGTCACGCACTCCTCGGGCATCAACACCCTCCCATTTGCCTCTCACCCCAACGTAACCGCCATCCTCGCCGCTCACTTCCCTGGCCAAGAGTCCGGCAACTCCCTCGTCGACATCCTCTACGGCACCACCAACCCCTCGGGCCACCTCCCCTACACCATCGCCCTCAACGGCACCGACTACAACGCCCCACCCACCACCGCCATCAACACAACGGGTATCAATGACTGGCAATCCTGGTTCGACGAGAAGCTCGAGATCGACTACCGCTACTTCGACGCCCACAACCTGTCCGTGCGCTACGAATTCGGCTTCGGCCTCAGCTACACCACCTTCTCGCTCTCAGACCTAGCCGGCTCCCCCCTCCGCGACGACATCACGTCTGCGCCCGAAAAGCTGCCCGTGCAACCAGGCGGTAACCCCGCGCTGTGGGAATCTATCTACAACGTAACCGTATCCGTGAGCAACACGGGCGAGGTCGCAGGCGCCGCGGTGCCGCAGCTCTACGTCGGTTTCCCGAGTGCGACGACGCCGGCGGGCACGCCGCCGCGGCAGTTGCGGGGGTTCGACAAGGTGATGTTGGAGGTGGGGGAGACGCGGACGGTGGCGTTTGAGCTGATGAGGAGGGATTTGAGTTTTTGGGATGTGGTGTCGCAGCAGTGGGTGATTCCTGCGGGAGAGTTTACGCTGAGTGTTGGGTTGAGTAGTCGCGATTTGAGGGATTTTGCGACGATTACGCCCGTGGAGGCGTGAGTGGTAATGTTTTGTTTTGAGTTGATTGGGTAATGATATTGTATTTTGTCTAATCCGCCTTCTAACATTCACTGCATCATGATGCCGCGCCATTCGGCCTTTTGCGCGTACGGAACCAATTGGTGGCCGTTTTGAAAGCCTCGACGTTCGGTGGGAGGAATTGAGTGCGTGTTTTCTGCTCCCGTAAATATGGCTATTCCTATTCAAGGAGCCTGTTCCCCATGACACCCACAACCTCTATCCTTGTTCGCCCACAGCTTCAATGTTTCCTGGATTACCAACAATATTGTGAGTATAGCAGTCGCTACATCAAGTCCAACCTGCCCATCTTTCAAGCTAAAACCTGCCGCTAACCCACCGAAGATAGAAAGCGTAAGCGCCACAAGTCGCCAATATGCGACCATCAGCTCATCAAGTCCCAGATATACGCAGAAGATTCGTACGTCAACCGAGTTTTCTTTTCGGCCAATCAGTTCGGAGAATATGTACGTGGCTATGAGCTTCGAGTTTGGAGACAAAAGACAGGGATGGTGAAAAGTCTTTGTTAGGAACTCGTCCTTGTATATTCGGTTGATATAGAGGGCGTTTGGTTGTTGGGATTCAAGATCGAGTGCCTGGCGGCGTGTTGACTGAGGCAAATGGGTGGAGGGAGGAGGGAGGAGGGGTACCTTGATATGGGTTGCGGTGCCAATGACGAAGTTTTGCATGAACACTGCGCGGAGTATTGTATTGTAGGCCTTGACGTAGACCGAAGCTCTTTGTGAATATTGTTCATAGATCTTGTCTATGATTTGAGTGTCGTGATCGTCGGAAGAGATGGAGATTAGAGGAGTGCAGGGTGAGCTGCCAAGAGTGGGCAAGAAAAGGTTGAGCAAAGCTTTTCTGGAATCCATTGTCTAACACCACTATCATTTAATTTAAGACATAAACCTTTAGAGTGAAAAGATCATAGTGTGGGTCCAAGATTATGTCTTATACGTCAGTCACCTACGCGGTCGCTGCACTCTCACATCTTATGCCTCAATAACGACCCTTTCGTCGTATCAAAATGGATATCAAAACAGAAATACGAACGCACATCTTGTGCCGCGCGAATTCTTGTTGCGCCACTTGAGGCGCTCCTTGACAGCCAATAGGAAGCCAATCACGTGAACGCTAAGGAGGTGGCTGAGCGCACAACTTGTGCGCAACACCGCTAGCGCTCGCACACACATAGCCTCGCATCTCATTGATGGGGAGCGTAGCCTCCTTCGAAATGATCCGCTATGCGGTCAAAATCTCGACACCGCGAGAGCGACTCACTTATGCAACGGACTCATCACGCTGTGCTTTAACCGCGGAGTATGGAAGACCTCCACGAGGCTGGACGTGATAATGAGACGAAGGCAGCGGGTCCGGCGTCGAAGGACGCTTCAGAGACAGGGTAAATTTCTGTTCCATTACACTCTTACGATACTACGTTATCCTTCTAACGAGCTTACGACTTGCGATAGTGATAAAACGCAGCAGCCATATTGGGACAGAGATAACCGTGTGCCCGTTCCGATTCCGGTTGATGGGTCACAGTATGGCATTCTCTGGAACGATCGTTTTACCGACTCCGCATACTCGTCGTCACAGACAGCATATCGTTCTCCAATCCCTGGCGCTTATACTTTTGACTGGTCCAATACGTCTACAAATACCTACTCCAGGGCTAGAACGTCTTCCAATGCATCCTTCATCGAACCCTGGGCATTTCCATCCAGATCACCGACGTCCACTGCTTTCTCTTCTTTAGAATATCCTTCGAAATCACCAACCACCGCCTCGTCGTCAATTGCCTACTCTTGGACGGCCAACGCATATCCCGTGCAAAGTCTACCCGTGTCAAGTGGCCTTGACCCCATGTCTGAATATGGGTATTATGGACCTAGAACTATGGCCCAAAGAGATGAGGAAGAACAAGCGTTTTTATTCCCTGAACAGTCATCTGGCTTGAGGTCAATCCTGGGCCCTTATGAGCGATATCTCGACAACTACTGGAGATGCTTTCATCCGTTCTTTCCCGTCATTCATCGAGCAACATTCGATGACCATTCAACGTCGCCAATGCTTCGGGCAGCAATGATCGCCATTGGAGCGCAATACTCCAATGATCCTGGTGCGAAGCGCAAATCGCGAATTATCACTGATCGATGCTCAAAGCTATTCGATAAGGTATGCTTGGCCTTTACTTGATCGCTAGAAGCACTGGCTCATGTAAAGATAGCGGGAGTTAGTTGTCATGACGGAGCCTGAAAGACCTTGCGACAACCAAGCGCTTTTCCTGTTCGAAGTATTATCACAATACCGGGCCAGACGCACAGCCAGGACCTTATCTGCCCGGTTTGAGAGCATCTATCACAAGGTAAAGTCCTTTGCCTAATACAGAGTGATTGCTGATCAATAGTAGGCTGAGAATGACTTTCGAGCCGTCACGTCGGCTATCACGAAACATGTTTCCGTCCTTGACGAACTCGCAGACTTAACCTATGACCACTGGACACGCTGGATTGAGCTTGCTAGTCAGATGCGACTTCTTCATTGTTGCTACATATTGGAGTATCAGCAAGTTGCTCTACTTGCGCGTTCCCCTCAAACATCAATGATTCAAGCATCTGGATTTGATCTTCCGTTTCCTGTGCACTCCTCTGTCTGGGACGCAACATGTCCTCGGGACTGGGCCTTTGCTATTAAGCAGTACATAAATACTCCAACATATATGTTCGAGTTTTCGCCAGAGGTTCTTGCCGAAATGAAGCCCGGTTCATTCGACATATTTCAATCTACACTATTTACTGCCAGTTATTACAGTCTCTTTAATAACACTGCGCCCTATCTCTCCTCCAATTCCGCACCAGATGTACTGGTAAACGCCAATCCTCTCGATAGCTCTCTTACGACCAAGCACCATCTGCTGATAGCAAAGCTCAATCAAGTTACCCCGGTGCGCTCGTTGCTAGCTGTAACCGGGGACTCTTGGATCTTTTCGGAGAAGGTCACTTCTCAGGCTGCGTTCGGAAACCACAAATCAGCTTTGCAATCGTGGGTTAATGGGTTATGGAGTTCTCCAGCTAATACACAAGGCCAAGCTGCTAAAGAGGCCCTTAAACTTGCAACCGAGATTCTTCAGAACGCAATTATAGCACCGCCTGAGAGACTTCGACTTGAGTTTGGTGGCGATATGGGGCTCTATTTTGCTGCACTGGTTATCTGGGCTGCGACCGATGCCGCGGATGCCCATGCCAAAGCTTCGAACACGCGAAATGAGCAATCTGGAAAAGATATCGGTACTTCTTACTTCACCAAAACCACCAAGTCAATCCCAGCCCGTACCTCTACTGGTCCAAACAGCATGACACCTCGAACCACTCACACCTCATCAATGTCATTACCCACCTCCAACAGCATTGTTCGTTCTGATATCACCATGGCATCCTTGGACTTCCTTGCTGAAACCGAAGTCAATATTGCACTGCTCGGTCTGGTACCCCAAGCACCCGATAGTATCTCTCGATGGCAGCAAGGCTGCATTTCGCTAATGCGCTGGGTCAAAACTCGAATCTGTGAAGACGAAGTGGAATCGGAAACTACCTTGAACAGCACGGGACTAGGAGAGGTTCTTGACGGAATCGTCGCCGTTTTGGAGAAGTTGATTAAGAGGTGTTCGGACCTATGGCCACCTCCTCTCGAGACTCCAGGTAACACATCTCTGTTCTACGGTAGAGAATCGCCCATCGATTCATCTTACGATTCAGATTTGTGGACCGACGACTCCATGTCCAGCCCGGGTTCTTCTCAGTCTCTGGATGGACTTGCCACTTCCATCTCAATAGTTGCTAGCTTTCTGTATGATCAGTTCCAGGCGTACCGTTGCTCAAAAATTCTCCAATGCATGCAGGATCAGACCGACACCGACCAGGAAGTCAACAGTAGTAACGTCTCCACCAATGCTGGTTATTCCAGCAATGTTACCGGCGAATCTGCAGGCTCGTTTGCGAACCAGAATGGCCTGCAGCAACAGTCTCGTAAACGTCCGCCGGGCGATGACGATAACAATAATAACGACCGCCCGCCGGGAAAGAGAAGAAAAGTCACAAGTATATGCGAGGAGCCCGATACCCGTCTTCTTGCATGTCCGTTCGCAAAGAAGGATCCCCTGCGTCACCGAAAATGCTTCAAGTACGTGCTACAAGATATCGCCAGGCTTAAGTAAGTATTTGGGCGTCTTTTCTATGTACCCCCTTCTTTCAACACCTCCGTGCTCTCCGAGAACATATATTTCTCTGTGGTTCAAATCCAAGCTAATCTTTCAAATAGGCAACATCTAATGAGAGTACATCGAATACCCGTACACTGCGCGAGATGTTCCAAGATATTCTCCACCGAAGACGAGCGAGATAGCCATCTCCGCCAATTACCTGAATGTCCAATCGAACCACCTCGGCGCTGGGACGGCATCAGCGAAAGCCAAAAGCGCCAGCTAGGCAAACGCGTATCTATCAAGAAGACCAAGGAAGAAAACTGGTACTTCATATTCAAGACGCTGTTTCCAGACACAACTCTCCCAGAAACTCCCTACATTGACGACCTTCATCTTTCTGAAGATTTGCTTGCTCTTCGCGATTTTGCTGCCCGGGAGGCTCCCGACAGAATCACTCAGTTCACAAATTCTGAACTCCCACCAGATCTTAGACCAAATCGGGAGCATGTCGAAGCTTTCACGCAAGCAGCTATGCGCGAGGTCTTTGACATTTTATTGGACAGATGGAAAACGAATGGACTTCCCAGTCAGCAGCAGGAGTCGGCGAATGGGCCAACACCGATAGGTCAAGAGAGAAGTCAGGATTCGGCTTCTAGCTCAGGGGATCACCTTTGGTTTGCAGGTCATTCGGCTGCGGTTGCAAGCTCAGTCTCGACATCGCCGCCACGGAATGTACTTCAGACGCCTTCATCTCAACACACGACGGAACCGGCGGACAGTTCTTGGCGTGATTTCAGCATGGATTTCGCGAGTCAGGTGGACGCCATTGCTGGTGTATCGGCGGTTATGGGTCCGGCGTGGAACGACTTTGAGGATCTGTATGATTCGAGGAATTTTGATGTTGACGCATTTTTGGCGGGTTCCGAGGGTTGATGGTGACACACAGGCTAAAGTTTCTCTAGCAAGAACTAAGACATAGACCATCACTGAACAAAAAGCTAAGTTTGAAAGAGTAACACGCTTTCTGTTTGATAGGTCGGCGGAATGTGTATAGATGGCCGATGTGCTACGGTGTCTCACGTACTCCGCCTCTCATAATTACCAGTTCCCTACATGAAGAGGTTCAGGAAGCGTAGAACACAAATAGCATTGGGGTGCTACAGAAGCTCGTTAACAGCATACAAGCACGATGCCAAGCTGCATTCCGATCAAACGCAGTGAGCGATGATCATTTCCAAGGACTTTAAGTCATACACACGGTTTCTGCGCTCTAATGAGAAAACCTCCCATCACCTCACACAGTTAATCATCCATCGATATCGCTGCCATGTCGCGTCGAGATATCTACTTTTTTACGAAAAGGTTAGAATAGAAAAACTGACATGGCGCCAAAGTTCGATGTGAGACAAGACAGGGCGTTGAAAGAGAATGTGCATGCATATATTTGGAAGCATGGTTTTGTTATAGATATATTGAATTCAAGTCATTAGACGAATAAGAGATACTTAAGTTGTGCGGTAGACCCCTCTGATGAAGTCCATTCAGAGAAAAGTCCGCTGCGACCCTTAGCAGTAAAAAAGCCAATAAGCCAATAAGCAGGCCTGCTGCGATCCTTAAAAGAATAAATGTAATAAGCAGAAACCATTCACAGTCTGTTCCCGTCATCGCAATCTTTAATTTTCTCCTAGGGTCAAGCCCTAGGCGTGCGATGATCCCCCTACCAACACTCCTGTATTCGGAGGTGTCGAGACTGTCCCTCTGCAAGCTTTAAGGACGACAATAATAATAATGTCGAATCGCACACCATTTCAGGCAAGTGACTCGACTACTCTTAAGTGCAAAATGGGTATCGTGCTGTAGAACGCGCACCATTCTAACACTTGCTAGCGTGCAGCATCCTACGATACCCTAACGATTAAATGTTAACGAGATCGGAAACCTTATTCAGCTCTTCCCTTCTTGTGGTAAGGACTGGGCATTTCCATCCAGCCGGCCACAAGCCCCAAATCGAATATCTGCGAGCGTTTCATGCCGCAGCCGACTAAGCTGACCCCCGAATCTTTGACATTAATATGCAGGAACCTTACCCAGCTCTTCCCATTCCGTGGTGCATGACTAGTGTGCTCTAATCACCCAGTTGACCACGAACCCCAAGTTGAGTACCATGACGTTTCATGCCGGTATTCAACTAAGCTGGCCCCTAATATTACATTCGATACATGTACCCGAGCACGACCTGGTATTGAAAAGTGCTCTTCTTGGTGTGTACCCTACTTTATCATCCAACTATGTGAACTCATATTAGAATTAAGCTCCAAAAAAGAAGGAAAATGAAAGTAACCATGGGGTTTCTATTCACGCGCGACCGACCCCGGCGTTATTCGCGTCGTGATTACATCTCACCGATCCATAAGGATTTCATGTGAGATTGGATTGAGTCGTCAACTGCTCACCTGCCCCGGCCTCGTCGTTATGGCAGTGTGAGATCTTACCGAGTCTATATCCGCTCTTTTCTATTTTCGAGTTGTAGGTGGGGAATTTACTCGCTGACCCGTCCCCTGCGGTTGGTCATACGAGAACTCGAAATGAGGCATTTTGACCATTCGCTCCGGCCTCATCGTAATGGCGATCTGGTATTGCTGAGTTCAGCTGTACTGCGGAGGATTATCCAGCCATCTGCCTCCGCTTCATGTATGATCTGGAGTATTACTGTCCCATCCAGTGGGCTCGATGAGAGATATGCTTTCCAACAACTGCTCTTGCAGCAGTACGTAATTGCTGGTGCATATCTCGATTCACCTTTGCCCTCGCACACGGTCAAAACCTGTGGTCCTCGGGGTGAAAATTTAAGAAGATTGCCGAAAGTGGCTCAGTAGAACCAAATAAGTCCTCTCGGTCAAAACATTCAAAGCAACGAGAACGCTCAATTTTCCCGTCCAACAACAATTCGCTCGCTTGAACGCTGCAAATCGCGCAGTCAGTGCTAAGACTGGTTGCATGGCAATCCAATCGACTGTTGGTCAATTGGATGTCTAGTAAATTAGATTTAGATCGAGGCCTGCCAGCAGGCTTCTGCCAATCCTCAAGATATAAAAAGGGGGGGGGTTATAGATGAAAGCCCGATCGGGCTCTCTTGAATGTTTGCGGCATTATAGAGAGGGGCTCGGGTGGTTGTGAGCCCCTGGAGAAAGGAAAGCATTTGGAGTCTGCGCAAACCGCCTTTAATACCTGCATCCAGCGCTACATTGTACTGCAATAATGCAAGCGCTATGAATGAACGATGAACAGCCACTCTATAGAATACGTATATCGAGTGTTACGTACACAATGTTTTATATTGCAAACCTGAAGGTTCCCAATAACGCATTTGTGCACTATGTTCATATGTTCAGCAATACCTTCTGAGTGCAGAGCGTGTCTTGCATTGTTTTCGCATGTTGTCGAAACTGGTTATGCGCGTATCAGGTAAAGTGCGCAGATTGTGTACCGGGGTGCGCATACTAAGGCACATATTTCTTGATCATTTCCAATGTTGTTTACGACATCACCCTATTCTACTTCTAGCGTGGCCTGTTTTTGACCAAATTAGATTAAATCTAGCTTGGAAAGCATAGCACCTTCTAGTTGAGGCACCTGCTGAGTTAAACTCCCTGCCTTGTGTTTTGCATAAGCTATTCATCGCAGTGGCCTTGGCGTTACGTCTCCCCTGTTACGATCTTGATGGAAGCCAGTCACAATCATATGAAACACATAGTCTGTAGCAGCTTTCTTGTGGCTATTGAATCATGCACCGATCGAATTAAGATCTTATTGCTAGACAAGCTTCACAGCAGATTGGCTTCACAAATATGTCTTAGTCTAGCTGTTTGGAAGCTTCCCGACCATCTATAGATTATAATATATAAACTTTCTAGTACTGAATGCGTCTTTATCAATTGAAATATCTCTCTGACATATAAAAAACCGCAAATAAAGCTCATGCTTCATCACCACTAGCAGCGCATGCACAGAGAATATGCGCACGATGATTGTACTACGTTATACCGAATCAAGCTCGAATCATTGCATCGATTGTAATATGCACTTCTTGTGTATGAAGAGGGTTGTATTTGCGTTGTACAATGCTATTTCTACCCGGTATATAAGTCAAAGAGAGCTCATCTCCACAAAATGTTTCCTACAAACGTTCAGGCTTGAGCAAGAATGAGCAACATCAACTCAGAGAACATGAATCAGCTCAACCAGGAGAATGACGGATTCGAGAATATCTTGTCAAAGTCCTCACTGAAGACTGGGCGCAAGTTCGCGGCTGCAGTAGCTGACTTGACTCCCGGCTCAATTCCTGACCTAAGCAAGGGCACCCTTGACGTAACAAAATTGAGCGCTAATCAGATCAATGAGCTTGCCAAAGGGCAGCTCATTGATGTTTACCACGGACATGTGTATATTCACTCTGTCCCGAAGCGTGCATTTATGGCACTGTCGACCAAGGCGAATGCTCTCATCAAGGGCAAACCAGCCATGGACAGGATCACGATCAAGGAAGGCGGCAACGCTAGCGAGATCGCTCTGTTCGTCATTCTTAGGTGCGTCGAGAAAGTCACGGTAGATATCCCCTTCGGAAGGAACTTTCTCGAGTGCCTTCAAGTCTACCAGGCCGCGCATGTTCTCGGAATGGCACAGCACACTTCTGAGGTCTTGAAGAAGCTGCGCGTAACTGTGTCGGCCCGTATCCTTTCGTACGCCGAGTTGGGTGCTGTTCTTAAGTACTGCAATCCCGCCGATCCTCTGTTCCAGCATGTCGCAGAGTCCTTGTGTTACCTTCGTCACCAGAAGAAGATTCCAGACCCTGCAGACTTCGCCAAATACTTGGAGCAGCATGCGGATCTGTCGAAAGCAATGGAAGCGATTGACCAGAAACATCGAGCTCGTCGTAGTGGAGATCGCCGTCCCAAGCTCACGAATCGCAGCACAAGCGTCTCTACTAGCAAATAGGCTACAGTTGAAATGGAGAAACCCCAGCGCTTGCTTCGATTCGTTCCAAGTAATAGAATGATTTCATCATGAAACAATATATTCATAAAAGTGAAATGTGAAACGTAAAACTCATAAGATGCATCTGTTTCATTGGATTGTATTATCGACTAGGTGCCCCTGGGTTCCGACCAGACCCTTTCTAGGCCCAATTCAAGTATAAGCCTCCTGTCCGCGCGAGACTTCAAGTCAGTTCCATCACTGCGGTCCTGAACAATCTCTAGAATAACCCCAAATTTCTATTTCCAGTCCTTAGGCCACTGCATCTTGATCGAATCCGGCGCACCATTGATGTATGTCTTGCCGTGCTTCATCTTGCGCAGGAACTCCTCATCACGCTCGGTCAAATTGTCCATCTCGCGCCAGTTCACGAGGAGATACTGCTCGCGCACATTGAACTCGTCCCAGTGCGGAACATGGACGGGAGTCGAGACGATGAGTGGGCCGGTGTAATTCTTGCGGAGTTCTTCTTGTTGTTTGAAGAAGGTGGCTTCGAGCTCTGACCATGACTGTTCTAGAGTTGGCTTGCGCGAGTTGTTCTGAACAGACTTGCGGAGTTTCGGTAGGAGTGGGATTGGTCCGCTGGCGTGCGAGTTGCGCTCAGATGCGAAGATTGCCTGGCCGCGATATTGACGCTGGGCGAAGTCAACAGTGAAATCGAATGAATCAAGGTCTTTCTTACTGCTTGACCTTGGGCCGTAATTGTGGCAGCATTGGCATTGAGACCGTCTGGTGATGTGCTATATGGCACGAAGGAAGCAGCCTCAGGGTTAAACTTGGACTTCGCCATCTCTACGTTGGAGAGAAGTGTGTCGTTCCTCGACGGAAGCCAGACGACTTGATTTCGATGTGAGAAATAGATATGTGTGCACTGAACCGGTGGTCGGGCGCTATGTTGGTGAAGCGGGGAGGTTCGGGAGAAGAAAAGGGTTTGAATAATGTTCGAGGTCCCGCACCCAGCATTATGCTTATTATGTAAGGCAACAGAAGCTTCAGGCGGTGAAAGTATTTTTAACCATCCCATTTGGACTTGAGCATTAGAAAAATGTATCCTGGTGATTGCCAGTGATTGTACAATGCCCACGGTGCACGTGTACGGACAATGCATGATCTAGCACCATAAAAACACCACTGAGCCATAAGCTTCTCACAACAGACCTTCTGTGGTCGAGCTTACCAAGGCAATTTCCTAGGGACTTGCCATCTCTTCGCTCGTTCGGCCTGCCTGGTTCGAGTTTACGATCATGCCTAAGAATATCAAAGACAAGCGAAAACGCCAAAATAAGATCTCCCTCGAGCCTAAGAGTGTAAAAAACAAGCGAAAACGCCAAGAAAAGATCTCCCTCGAACCTGATGCGACCAAGGCCGAGACGATCACTCTAATACAAAAACAAGGGAGGAGGAAATGCCCTTGCGATATTTGTACTCCGAGTCTATATGAGGAGACTTATAGCAGTCCACTGATCAGCTTTATCCCGCGCGAGACCAATCAATACAACGCGCGGGTCTATCGAGTTCCAGAGCTCAAGAGGAAAGAGGTTTACGATCCGATGCAGGTTGCGCGGAGAGCGATTTCATCGTTTCATCTTCGGCCAAAAACGATTTTGAACGATACTCAGCTTGCTGCCATTGCGCGATTCCACGAATACATGCACGAATGGGGTCATCTACTGGACGCCGAGGATGCATCTCAATGTGTGTCTACGGAGCGCATGATCTCGCTGACAAAAGTGTTCAGCGAAATCTTCCTGCTCAGTTCGCTCAAAAATGTTACATTTAAATGGTCAACATCGCTGGGATCGGACGACTATTTTGCTGAATGCAAGTTTCCCAAGCCTGGCAAAGTCATCATCATCATGCACCCAACTGCGTGGGACGTCACAGCATGGGACGCGGAAACATTCGAACCGAGAAAGCAAGATAGGATTTCGACTGTTTTGCATGAGGCCCTGCACGGGTTAGCGGGCTATTCTGCTGATGATGAATCTTGCGCATACTCACAGTCGCTAGGACAAGACGGTCACGGTAGAGCGTGGCAGCTCGTCGCGGAGAAGATAGAACTTTCAGCACCTTTCCTGCTCGGTATGAAAGTATGTCTTGGCAGGTTTGTCGGGCTGAAGACATGGATTAAAGGGGAGCAAATTCTTCCGAGTCGCTGTGATTTGAAGAAATTCATACATTCCATGGATTGATCAAACGGCTGCTGTTATTTGCGCCAATGTATGAGTAATCTTGCTAGTGAGGAGCTTCCACCCTTCTTGCTGAAGCCCAAGATCACTCGAGAGTAAATGGTAGTTTAGTAATCTGCACGCCCCGTTAATGCATGCGATCTGACGTGTTTGAGACAATATCGTTGGGCCTTGAGGTGACTGTTTGGCACCCATTTCTGGACTCCAGGCTCGCGTGGACGCAGCCAATGATCTTTGAGCAGCTCCGCCATTCCAGCCACGAAGGAGCACGTATGACGTATGATCGTGAATGTAGGAAGACTAGATATTCAAACCCCCTTCTGCTTCCCCTTGCGAACTCGTTCAGCTGATACCATGTCCTTACACTACACCTACGACAGTAGCTTTGCGAAGACTCGCAAAGTTGCTCCAAAACCTGAGCACCATGTAAATGACGATCCATCTCTATGCGAGGGCTGCAACGAGCTAAAGCGCCTGTTATTCGAAACATTTGGCGAGTTCGAAGTCCGCAGCTACAAGACTCCGCGCGCGATAGACGAGCTACTGGCACTTCACGATAACTACGAGCAATTAGCTAGCTGCTCGTGCCGAATGTGCCAATTCTTTCGCAGAGAGATCCTGTATGTGGTTGGAGACAATGGATGCTACCATTGGCCATCCCCGGCGAGTCTAGGGCCCGACAGACCGATACGTGTGATTATGCACTCGAAGGTCAACCAAAAAAATTTGGACTGGCGATTGGCCGGAACAAAGATGAGTGGAGACGTGGTGCCTTCCCGTCATGCGAGCGGATTAATTATCTTGTGCCAGAGGAAAAAGCTAAGCACCCCTACGAGACCCCAAGATCTGAAGAACGATTCGACAAAATGAAAGAGTGGATGCACGATTGTCTTGCAAAGCATCCAAGATGTAACACCAGGGATAGATTGGAGGGGGAGAGATTCTGGCCAACACGTCTCCTCGATGTCTTCGCTGGGGAGAACCGAGATCGTCTCCAATTAGTCCTCTCGGAGGGCATGGAGGATCAACAAAAAGGAGGCTCACACGAACGGGAATGGGAATACGAATACCTTGCCCTCAGCTACTGCTGGGGCCCTACTTCAAGCCAAAGTGCACAAACAACGGTCGAAAATATCAAGGAAAGGTTGCTGGATATCTCGATTGGCTCTCTCCCACAAACAATTTGCGACGCTGTGACGCTAGCGAGAATTCTAAGCGTGCGATATCTGTGGGTGGATGCGCTTTGTATAGTCAGTCCTGGTTCATGACAAGATACTGCCTTTCACTTACACCACGCTAGATTCAACCAATAAAGAGTGGTGCAGATAGCCAATTGGCTAAACCCGACACCAGCGATTGGATGAAAGAGGCAGGATTGATGGACCAGGTGTATCGGTCCTCGCTCTGCACCATTGCTGCCTGCGTCGGAAACACTGCAGCCAGCGGACTCTTTCGCGTGCGCGAGGCGAATGCTCTGCCCAGGCAGACGTGCCTTGTAACAGAGTTCAATGGATCCCGACGTGGGATCGTTTTAAAGCCCCTCGAATCCAAATGGGAAATAAATGTGGAAAACAGCGCTTTGAACAAAAGGGGCTAGGTTTTTCAGGAGAGAATCCTTTCAAGGCGCACCATCTTCTACACAGAAGAAGGGTTTTACTGGGAATGTGACGGGCTCGCATCATCCGAGAGTGGGCCAGAAGCCAAGATCAAAGAAGGAAATTCTCTCGCTCCACGTCTAGATTATCTAGTCAAACAGTGGCGGGTAAAAATCCGAGAGGAGCAGTTCGTCGAAAACGGCAAACTTGGCACGAAGCGAACGGATCTTGGGAGAAGCATAGCCCGCTGGACTACTAATTTATACACCAAAAAACGGGAGGTCAGTGGACGCCCTTGGTCGCAGATCATCGATGCGTTCACTACAAGGGACTTGACTTATCCTAATGATCGGCTACCCGCCGTGACTGGCATCGGAAAGGCTTTGGCGAACCTGACGAAAGACACGTACCTTGGCTACGGAGGTCTGTTCATGTCCGACATCGTTGGTGGGCTATCATGGTATCGAGATTGGAAGCACAGCGCCACAAGTCTAACTGTAGCTCCGTTGTGGAGCTGGGCATCGATAAATGGCCCAGTGACGCACATGTATTCGCGTACAAATCATGTCACAGACGTCGCTAGAGTGACAGCGATCGGGACCACGACCACCTTCGCCAGCCCTACTCACTACCAGGTGCGCCCTTCGGGTCCTCTATGCTGGATATGGGTCTGTGGGACGCATAACGAGACAGTCCATCCGGCCACAAACTTCTCCCACGAATTCAACTCCCTTCCACCAAAGCGGGAGGTGAAAAGCTATCCAATGAAGACGGCAACGTCCTCAGTGTACAGAAGACTTTACAGCGGAGCCAAAAGAGCAAGAGGCATCCAAGGCAGCGGCCCTCGACAAATGGAAACTGATAACCCGCTTTCGTCGACTGTAAATCTCGACCACTTCATAATCGATTTCAACGAGCATGAAGTAATTTTCGATACAGAAGTCCAGATTCCGGCTGCAGGCAGAGCGTTCCGATGCATTGCAATGGTAAACGCGGGCTTCTTGAAGGGGTGGGCACGGGTGAGTTTGGGCCAGAGAGTATCTGTACGACGCTAACGTGGAAAGGCTTTTCCCATGGCGATGATCGTGGAGCCGGCAGATGGAAGCGAGGAGGTGTGGAAGAGGGTCGGGTGGGCGTTCTTGTGGGCTGACGTGCCGGATGAGAACGTAGAGATGGGTGAAGTCGTCGTTGTTTAATTCACGAAGCCGTGTTATCCTGGTCGCGAAGGAGGGGAGGGGAGGGAGGTTGGTGTGGCTTAATGAGGCGGGAGAGCAACGGGATCATCAGCGCCAAGTTCGCTATAATAACTAATAAGGCAGGAACCAAGCCGCTCATTTTCATCTCATATCTGTCCACACCCATCGTTCCTGATGGTCCATTCAATCGAGAAACTTGGCACCTCTGTGCATATTCCAAGTACACTTCACAACTGAATCGCCGCAGAGTTGTTGATGGCTATGTAAGTCCGTGGGACCTTGACACACAGCCGTGGGAGTCTCCGAATCTAATTATCGAGACGACTAATTTCCAGCACAGCCCCTGATCTCCATCCGCGACCGGGATCCGAGACCCGCGCCGCTTCATTGGTTAGCTGCTGGCTGCTCAGCCTCGCGAGGCTACAGACGCGAGACCCGTGCCTCAGCACGTCCCCAGGGCCGTCGACCCTGTGCTGTGCCTTGACCTAATGGATGGGCTTTGCATGTTAGGCGCCCCGCGATGAAAACCGCCCCGACTCCTTCATCTCCTTCTCCTTCTCATCTTCTCGTCACCTTCGTTAATATTTCGCTATTGTTTGAGTGAACAGCCGGACACTCACGGCCTCGAGACGCTCTTTAAGCGGGGCTGAATCGTATAGATGGGAAGACGATCTTCGAGAGACGTGGGAGGGATGTGGGGAGTGGGCGGCGTTGCGAGAGTTTGCGTGATCGCGTTGGGAATTCTCCAAGGTGTCGCAGCGCTCCCACCTATCACTGTCAAAGGCGCAAAGTTTTTCACCAGCGATGGGGATCAGTTCTATATCAAAGGTCAGTTTCGATCTACCCTGTCTAAAGCTATGCGCTAACTCGTTCGACCAGGAGTCGTATACCAACCATCCACAACCGGTGTCAACAACCTTATGGACGGCCCCCAATGCGAGACCGATGCGGCGCTTATTAAAGACCTTGGTGCGAATCTCATACGCGTGTATTCGGTGGACCCAACGCTCAACCACGATCGATGTATGAAGGCTTTTGATGATGCTGGCATATATGTTCTGGTGGATATGACAACGCCCCAGTTTTCATTCGACCGAACAGACCCTAGCTGGACAAAAGACCTACGAAACGCCTTTGCCCAGGTGGTCGACGGGTTTCAAAAATACGACAATGTGTTGGGATTGATTGCAGGCAACGAGGTCGTGTTGGACGAAGATACGACCGTGGCGGCACCGTATGTGAAAGCCGCTATTGCCGACATGAAGGCATACCGAGATGCTATGCGGTACCGCGAAATGCCCATTGGCTACTCCGCTGCTGATGTTCAGGAATTGCGGGTTCCACAACAAGACTACTTCGATTGCGGTAACGCAAGCATTGCCGCGGATTTTTTTGGGATGAATCTCTACTCATGGTGTGGTGATTCATCCTTTACAGAGTCGGGCTATGACAAAGTCTATGATCAGATTGACGGTTATGACATACCGATATTCTTGTCAGAAACAGGATGTAATACGGGCGATACGGGAGGTCGCCCGTTTACGGATCAAGTAGCTGTACTTGGACGTCAGATGAATGATCGACTCTCAGGAAACATCATCTACGAATGGACGCAAGAGGCAAACAACTACGGCCTCGTCTCGTATTCTAACGACCAAGCTACCGGCACGCCTAAACTACTAGCTGATTACACAAACCTCAAAAGTGAGTGGGCTACCCTGACGCCAGCGGGCATCGAGCAGAGCAATTACAACCCTAGCCTGACGAAAAGAGATTGCCCCAGCTCCTCAAGTGGGGTATGGAGCGTGGGAAAGAATGTCGGATTACCAACACTTGGAATAGATGGATTCCAAACACCAACAGGCCCGAGATCGAGCACAGTTACCCAAACTGGATCACAGACCGGATCACAACGCCAACAGGGAGCTCAAGCTTCGGATAAAACCACGAGCAGTCCTAATTCTGAGCCGACTTCTAGTGGTGAGCCAGCTGCGAGCATCTCGGCTGGAGCCATTGCTGGTATCGTGCTGGGCGCATTGGTTGTGATTGCTCTCATTCTGGGCGGCATCCTCCTCCTGCTGAGGAGAAGAAAGAAGAGGCTCGCTGAAATGGACAACCACCCTTCTGGCTCCGACAAGGCGGTGGCTACAAACGGCTCCAACGACTACTACGGTCCTCAATATTCCGAACTGGCGACCCAGAACAACCCGCAAGAGTTGGATCCATCGCGAGGATATGTGGCGACTATGAGAGCAAATGAGCTAGAGCAACACAATAGAGATCACGAGTTGCACGGTGGGCGCCACCCACAGTCGCCACAGCATCAGTCTGCACAGCTGGCTGAGGCGTACAAACCAGTTCCACAGGCACCGGTTTCACAAGCACCAGAACCTTCGCCCTACGTACAGGCACAAAGGAAAATAGAGATTGATTATCTGGAAACGGAGGAAGCGAGGCTGCGACAGAGGAGAGAGGCACTCATGGGCCAGGATGGTGGACAGCAGCAGTGATGAGCATGTAATCAGCTTAAGATACCCAATCGACGTTAAGATTAAGATGAAAGCACACTAGTCTAAGGCCGAACTGGACCGCTAATGGGACGAAATCCACTAAAGACAAGGCAAGGAAGCCATGTCACTCGTTACGGGAGACACCATGCTCTCAGTCTATTCCTCCTTCAGCCCCACCAACGCGAAACTCTCCTTCCAAAGCCTCTCCTCGCCCTCCGGATCATACACCCACTCTGCGTGCCCATCATCATGTGCCGGATGCAGCCCCTGGCTCCCATACAGCTTCTGCTCCACACAATCACTAAGATACTTCCCCCCCTTGTTCTTCCACTCCTCACTAATAGCCGCATACACCTGCGTCGCCGCTCCCTGCCCAACATCCTTAAAGTACACCCGATACTCTGGCGTATCATACGCCTTCCACGCCTCCGCGTCTAGATGGTTTCCTAGATTCGTCATGATGCCGCCAGGATGCAGCGACGTGGCGTGCAAGTGCTGCGCGCCATAGTGCCTCTCGATGGCGTTTGCGAGCCAGATGTTGGCTGTCTTGGCCTGCCCGTACGACGCCCAGTCGCTGTACTCCTCGGGCTTCCACGTGAAGTTGTCTGCGAAGCGCACGCTGCCGAACCGGTGGCCCGTGCTTGAGACACTCACGACGCGCGAGGGGTAGGCAGGCGTCGCGGTGCTGAGAAGCGTGTTTTTGACTAGCTGGAATAGCAGGAAGTGACCGAGGTGGTTGGTGCCGAATTGCGACTCGAAGCCGTCGGGCGTCGTGCGGAAGGGCACGGCCATGATGCCTGCGTTGGTGATGAGGCAGTTCAGCTTCCCGCCGCTCTTGGAGAGGAAGTCGGCGGCGCCTTTGCGGACAGAAGCCTGCGACTCGAGATCCATTTCGATGAGCTCCATCTTTCCGCCGTTGGGGTTGGAGGCGACGAGGCCGTCGACGACTTTTTGGCCCTTGGAGAGCGAGCGGACGGTGCCGAACACGTGCGCGCCGGTTAGGGAGAGGACGCGCATTGTCTCGATGCCGAGGCCTGAAGAGACTCCGGTTACGAGAAAGACCTTGTCCGAGAGCTTGCCCACGAGGTTCTCATCTTGGATGATTTGAAAGGCTGTTGGGCGGGCATCGCCTGGGCCGGCGAGCTTGGAGCGGTCGTGTGCTGCAGCGTAGCGGGACATGGTAGGTTGGAGAATTGGGTGGAGTTGACAATTGTAGAGGTTAAGAATTGGGACTTGATGTAGCTGTGTTCTTGGCAAGAATTCAGCTGCTGGTAGGTGAATCCAGATAGATATGGTTTCTGAGATGGAGTTGTAACAAATGATGCTAGATTCGGGTATAATTATCCGGTGTTTACTGCCCTCTATATATACAAACCATCAGGAGTGCGCAAGATGCTGAGCCGTTCCGTCGCGTTTGTCTTTGATACCACCATTTGGTTACGGCCGCATTCCTCTCCATCGTTGGTCCTATCGCCGTTCTGTCCAGCTTTTGAGGAGCGGAATTAGTGGCTGCAAAATGGACAGGGGCCTGTGCGCCTTTACGACCACCTATTCCGCAACGCCTAGAACAGACAACATTTACGAGGAATCCATGATCCAATCGACGTTTCGGGAAGCGCCTGCTACTCCTGATTGTGTCGTTGGATACGTTTACGTCAACGAGCATGACGAACTTAATAAGCGAGGCGCAGGGTTGGCATGTCGCTGAGGAGGTCGTGGGTGTTAGTTATCTCCGAAATCGACCTAGCGAAGTAAAAACGCTGCCCCAATATGGATAAATGTTACGCTGCTTAAAGAGGCGGGAAGAGGCACGTATATTGTAGCTCAACTTGTTCTAGCATTATTTCAACTTTACTTCGAGGTTTAGGTCACTTAGTCTTCATCCGTCCACCTGTACGCCCTTTCGTCCGTGCCAAGGTCGCCTGGCGGCCGAAAATCGGCGGCCTCAGTTCTATCAGCCCAATAGAAACGCAAATGCACATGTGGACTTAAAGAAATGCACTCACGGACTTTGGCATCGAGATCAATACTCGACAAGGGGCACGACCGCCGAATTTTCTCGGATGGTTGAATGCATCTGCGACAATGCTAAGACAACCGATTGACGAAGGCCCGCCAAACCGGTGGAACTCTGCTGTGGAATTGCAAATCAAGATATCAATAGGAACGAACTTAGGAGACTGAGTTTAAGAGAAGGACTCCGGCTTCTGAGAGCTTTGCGAAGAATTGACGGCCTCCACGAATATTCATTGCAATCCGCCATGGGTGGTGAAGCAAGCTGAATACTGTGGAACGTCGATCCAAGGGCGCCTCGTCGTAAGATCGCACACGAGCGTGGAAATCACAAACATGCTAGGACAATGAATGTAAGAGGCTTCCTGATATCAGTTGATGCCAGCAGCCGCGATATCGAATCTCGGTTCTGCACAATCTCTCACTGCACCATTTCTATAGGTCGTCGCAATAACACGCCATCTGAACTGAAACATCCACTACACAGCCAAGTATTCTACCAATGGAAAGCTAGCATCAGGTTTCTATATGTGCAAAACTGTATTCAAAGCAAGGTTGGTCCTCGCGGACCCCGACGCCCTACCGTGTTCCTTAACATTAACGAGCAATTATTCGCTTGCCGCAGACACCCTGAATGAATTTGATGCAGCTTCCAGGGTGAATTTGGACAACACAAGAAACCAGCAGTGACAACGATTTCTTCGGAGACAAAATCACGTGATTAGTATGCACTAGCCAAAACAAGCAACATGGTGCGCAGGAAGATGGAATAAGCCTTGTCATACCGGAAGCTTGAATCCACAGATCGTCTCGAGTCTAAGATCGAACCTTCACGAAAGCTCATTCGTCGACGCGAGCATCGCTACTTAGTGAGGAAATAAAGCTGCAGAGGGAAGGGTGCAGAATTGACCAACCAGAAGGCGCACCAGTACATACATCCCCTCCCATGTCGTCATAGTACTCGGTAACTCGGCCGAGCCCGAACTACGTACGAACTCTCCCACCCAAAACCACCAACCGCATATGCAGTGCAGCATCGCCCCGTCCGAGGAGCAGCAAGATGCAAAGCGCCTACCCGCTCTGCCAACGACATGTGCAGCTGGCATCGCCACGGGGAGCAACGGCCGTATGACCAACGCAGGGTCCAGCAGCTCGACCCGCTTTCTATCCGTTGACTGCCGATCGCTCAGGAACCCCGTTCCAGACGTAGATTTGGGGTCGTGCACTGGGACCGACAGCCACACACCGCTGGTGCTGTACAGCCCTTGCTCTCAGCCTTGCGCAATTGCCTTCTCAACCCAGCGTCCTGGACTGGTCCTCCCTTCTCCATCTCGCATATCTTTGGCCCTTGACTATTATGGGAGTTTGCCTCCCAGGGGCAATGCTATGGTATCACATGTCCATAGTCGGCCATCGATGCGACATGCATTGGGACTTATATATCGGGATGAAATATCTTGGATGAGACTGCTCGCTGGGTGAGCATAAAAAAGAAGTTCAATCATTTTACTATATTTCTCTGAAAGATACTTATTCAATTCACAAATGTACCACGTATTGACCTTTGAGAATCGATGCTGTTTTTCTTCTCTTCCACACTATATACTTGGTCTGCGCAGGTAGCAGAACCCAAAGTCAATTTCGGCAATGCAGTACCGCATCATCAATCGACCGTATGTATGCAGCCACTCATGGATACAGAAATGTAACTAATGGATGGAATCCAGCATCCTCGACCCTTCCCACCGAGTCCATCTAGAACATCGTCCGACTCAGATGATTGCCATACACCCAGCCAGCATGAGAGGGGCATCGCTTCATACATCAAGGTCGAGGAACCAGTGCTGTTGAAAAAGGCAAGCTCTGATCGGGAAGGATTGTAAATGTACCCCTCTTAATGACTGCAAGCAGATTGAAACACAGCGATGAGCAGTGATGGAGAATTCTATCAGTAATACATGCTTTGCCTTTTTGACTTATAGCAACGTCATACATACTTTAAAGAGAACATACGGCTAACGACTAGCACGGCATACTGTAGGTGCATTTCCCCCTTATCTCTAAAATGAGACTGACAAAGGCCTAGCTCACTATATCCACGTAACAGGATAGACAGTATGCTGTGATGAGATATGATGTACCGAAACTGGGACAAGACAGTCGCAGATATGCAGAAACACAATCTCGCAATACAGAGACAAGAGAAGATATAGCACACGCCACACGATCAGACACTGAAGATGCTAGGAATTGAGTTGATATTGGGCTAGTACAAGAAATACACAAAGTGAATACCGCTTCCTACACGGTACTGGTCGCTAAGTTCCATAGCCATGATAATACTCCAAAAACAAACAAATACACCATCTCAAACACCGTACGCTATGCAATCCCAGAAACCTCCAACCCACTCATCCTCCCCCTCCCACACACGCTCCCCTCACACCGCCCCCAACGCCGCCAACCTCCCCCTAACATTAACCGGCTTCATCCCCAAATTGATAACCACACTCTCAATCGCCCCCATCCTCAACACCGACACATACCCTGGCGCCACCTCCCCCGCCAACACCTCCACGCACTTCGCAGCCTCCTCCTTCGATATCGGCGTGCGAATCGACCCCCGCAGCGACTGCAGCAACGTCGCCATGGAAAACGAGACACGGCTCCCAGGGCCCTTGCTCGACGCTAGCAGCGCTAGTACGCCCAGCACCTCTTCTGAGCGCTGCAGCGCGGCGAGGCGTTGTTGCTCGGCGGGGGAGGGAGGGTTGGGGAGAGCTTTTGCAGCGTCTTGTTTGGCGAGGATGCGGTCGAGGAGGTTGGATTTGCGGACCGAGGTGAAGTGTGTGATTTTGGGTTGTGCGGCGGGCTGGGGTTCGAGGGGGGTGTTTGGGTGCGCGGGCTCGTTTTCCTTTCCTGTTGTTGCGCGCGATTTCTTGGGTGTGCGGGTGTGTTGGCTGTCTTTGAATTCTCGAAGGCGCTTGCGGCCTTTTTCTTGGAGGGGGGCGGTGGCGGCGATGGAGGGGCTGGTTGTGATTTCGGCGTGGGGGAGCTGGGCGATGAATTTTGGGATCGTGGTGTCGTCGACGTAGAGTTGGATGCTGGGCTGGGTGGCGCTGGTTTTCTTGGGCCTGCCGCGTCGCTTTGGCGTTGCGATGGGACGCGCCGACAGTTTCTGGTGCGAGCCCTGCGATGCGCCCCATTGCTTCCAGAGGTATTCCAAGCTGCTCATGAACATGGCCTGCATCGCGTCTTCATTCATCGTTCCCATCGCACCGGACATTCTGTGTTCATGCTGAATCTCGAGGCAGATTTTGCCGCGACCATAGTCGGAGAGGTAGAAGGGGTTGTTGTTGCCCGAGGGACCAGCGCCTAGAACACCCACGCAAAGTCGAATGTCGTTGAAGGTGACTGCGCGCTTCTGCCAGACGGCGGAAATGGACGAAGTCAAATCGCGGAGGTCGACAGGTATCGCAGTGCCATTGTGCGCATAGTGCAAGGAGAGTGCAGTCAGGAAGGAAGTGTGCAGCGCAAGGAGGTTGACGAGTTCTGTCGGCAGCGTCTGGGATGCGACAGCCGAGGGCATTGTGTTTGATGGTAAGATAGGCTTTTGAGATACGGTAGACAATGGGTGGAGAGCAATATGGGTTATGGGAATGGGATAGACGATGAGGATAAAGAGGGGAGTCGCTGTTATGAGGCGAGGGGCTGGCAAAACACGACCGACGCGCTAACGTTCTTAGCGCGATTTTACGCGTCTAAACGCGTCCGATGCGTCTCAACCACTCATCTCTCCAATCTGGGTGAAGTGCGTTTCATCGCAAGCAACTCGCGATAATAGTGTCCAAGGAATTTGCCGGTCAACGGGCATCCCCGCAAGCTAAGCATTGTGCCGCAAAGCACTGCACAAGAGAGCACTCATACCCCTGCAACCTTTTCGCAATGGAAATCCTCGAAATGGCTTTGAACAAATCTTCTCTCGTAGTAATCAGTCACTCCTCCATTTTATCTCGGTACAGTGTTACGCGCTCTATACTATATTGCCCGCGTTCTGAAGCCGCATTGTTGTATGGTCGCAACCTCAAACCAAGCAAGGGACAACACGGCGCAGAGGATGTGATCTTTCGCAATTTTTGAGGGGGATTCGCCGGAAAATACGTCTCATGAGACTCATATGATTGATGCCCTGCGTCTACTGTCAGAATAGTCGCTACATTCAAACCGCTCCTGAAAGGTTGACTCGAGGTGCATTGATTGTTGACTGGGGCGTTGAAAAACACATGTCATTAGAATGAGTGGCACCGTCAATCTTGAGAAGGCAGAGATGGATAGCGGATGCAGATGCAAATTGCATTCAAAAAGGACCTACTACCCTGAATTGGATAAGATGAGAGCACAGAACGCCCTCAACTCCAGGCAGCATAGGTATGCAGACTGGAAAGGTAGCACCATATGCTCACGTACAGAATACAAGCCATACCAAGATATTCTACTAGTAGAATTCCTACTTTCCTCCAAACCAGCTGCCGATCCAACTCTTCGACTTGTTGGCACCCTCGGCGACGTTCTTGTCAAACGTGTCCACGGCGCTGTTGAGCTTATTGCCCGTCTCTTGCCTCGACTCTTCAAACTTCTTTGCAGCGTCTGCTCGATATTGGTCGAACTTGGCGTCGGCTTTGTTCGCCTCGGCCTTTGCGCGGTCGCTCTGGACGACATTAGCGTCGATCTCATATGCGCATATCGTCGGGAATGTTTCCGTGTGTCGCTTCAGGGTGGTGCACTTACAAGATCGGTCGTTTGCTTCTTTATCGTCTCCCAGCCCTCTTCGCCAGCCTTCTTGGCTTCCTGCTCGCGGCCGGGTACCTCGTTCTTGATTTTGCGTGTCGCGGCAGCTGCGTCATCTACTACAGGTCAGTATGGGACGTCTAGAGCATGAGAAGGAGGCGCATACGCTCGAGCTGCTTCTCCGCGAGTTTGGGATCTCCTCCAGCATTGTACAGGTAGTACGCGGCACCGCCAGCTGCGGCCAGACCACCGAATGTTACGATCCTGCGAGACATTGGTGCGTTTATGAGTTGAATGTAGCCCGGTGATGGAGGGTTAGGTTGGGTGAGTTTGATCGAGTGCGAAGCTGTGGA
This sequence comes from Polyplosphaeria fusca, assembly GCA_010093805.1. Taxonomy (NCBI): domain Eukaryota; kingdom Fungi; phylum Ascomycota; class Dothideomycetes; order Pleosporales; family Tetraplosphaeriaceae; genus Polyplosphaeria; species Polyplosphaeria fusca. Next base: position 16,540 of record ML996107.1, on the reverse strand, counting down.
AGGTCAAGAGGAGGTGGCCGCGGTACTTAAGAGGGGTAGCTGTTTAGTGGATGCGGAGGCTTTCATGGTCACGCCAGGAATCCAACCCCAGCAATGACGTCGAACTGGCGTTTTGCCCCAGCTGCAGCACGCACGGGCCCATTCCCGACGCGAACTGGATCGCCGCCTCTCGACTTTTTGGCTTCACGTCAGTTGCTCCTTCTCTAGTCTTGTTGTATTCTCCGTGTATTCTGTTGTTCTTCAATCATTCTTACGTTCGTTGCTGTTGCTTGAGCCTTCTTTCATTCCTCAGTGCATGACGTAGTGCACAAGTGGCAAGAGCCCCTTACGGTGCGACTCCGATCGTTCTCGCTAACCTCGACCACCAGACCCATGTCTATGCGACAGTAGCAGGCTGTGAGCCTACTCTAGCATCTTTCCATTCACAATACTCCTACAGCCATGGACGACGAGGCAAAGTCGCAGATCAAGCTCGTCGACCGCACCCACGACGGCCCCACACCCGATGCAGAAGCCCCAGAGCCACCCAAGACCCCCGACTACCATGTGGACATGTTGTACGAGAATCAGCGCGGGTGGTTTATATTTGGGATACCGTTGTTCTCCTCCAAGGCTCTTGCAAACTTCAGGTTTGATCAAGCAGCTTGGGTTGACGCCAACTTCAAGCCTTCACCAGTCAACATCACAAATGCCCAAGTTCCAGACCCTAGCTGGATATGGGAGTGGAAGACATGGTATGCCGACATGAGCGGTGACGTTGATGAAGAGGGTTGGCAATACAGCTTTTGGTATTGGGGTGGTAGTACGTGGCACGGTAACCACCCGTGGTTCCATAGTTTCGTAAGACGAAGACGTTGGCTGCGGAAGCGGGTGAAGCAGAAGCTCCCCGTGAAGAAGAAAAATGATAAAGAGAGACTCTTTGGAGAAACATTTAGCATTCCCACGACGCTGGCGCGCACCACTACCGTCGCGACTGCCGAGTTCGACAGCAGCAAGGAGGACACAATCGATGAGGAGATTAGGGATGTTCCAACCTTGATGGCTAGGCTGAAGAAATCAGCCATTGACCGGGAGAAGATTGTGGCCATCAACAAGTTTGTCGACGAGGCTGGCGAGGAACTCCATTACCTCGCTGAACAGGTGTGTCTCATCAATTACATTTACAAGAGGAACGCTGATCATGATAGATACCTGCAATTATGTCCATGCTAATCTTCCAAAACTCCCGCCGCCAATTACTCTCCAACCTGATGAACACTTTTGATTCCGCGAAAGAGCACCGAGACGAACACAAGGAACGGAATGAGCCCGAGAGCGAAACAGAAGAGCGGAGAATTAACAATTTGTTGAAGGCTGTCGAAGCTGCGGATTCAGAGTGCAAAAAGCTGGAATACTGGAGCGACATTCGCAAGTTGACAGAGGATGGAGACGCAGCGAATGCGGTAGATACTGAGGCGGGATGGGACCATCGGTGGCAGGGCCTCGACGCCAGCGGAGCACCACCTCCCTGAGGAGTCAATGGCGCATTTTTAGCCCATGTTGGAACTCTACTATAGAGTCGAGTCGTTATACACAGGAGAACATTCCTCTGGATAGCTTTGAGCTGTAGCAGAGGAAGTACGAGACTTTGGTCCTGCTCAGATTGTTATGTCGAAGCTTTAAATAGGCAGTACTTCGAAGAAATAATGATGACTCACAAAGACGCGCACAGGACGCACGGGATATCTCAAGCTCAACTCATGCCGCATTACCAGGTTTTCTTAGTCTGATAGGGCCGTTGATATGGTCCGCGCTTACGCTGGCACCGATAACCTCACCCTTCTGCAGGATTTCCAAGTCCCCTCTATCTCGCATCTCCCAAGCCACCTCTCTTACACCCCCCATCACATCCCGCCATTGGCCTGCCCCCAGCTCCCCCAGCTCTTCAATTGTGAAGGCCCGAGCCACTTCAGACGGACACAGGGTCTTTGGCCACACCCTCTTCTCCATCAAGCCAGTCAGCTTTGCCTCAACAATCGCAACCTGCATCTCATCCAGCGGCATTATCCCAGTTTCCCGTGCGACGAAAAAGAAAGTCCCGAGTGCGAGGATTCCCGTCAATCTGACCCCATCGGACAACCGAGCTTGGCGCGCTAGATCTCCACCAGGACACGGGGCCCGAATTTTTACCTGCGCCTTGACGTCAGATCCAATCAGGACGCCGCGTTGGCAACCTCAACGACTCAACCCGGCGAGACTTTTTGCGCGGCACGCCGGAGAAACGCAGAGGCTGACGAGAGCGGTTTCGGGGAACCCGACGCGAAGTCATGCGGGTTGCGGGTTGGGTGCCCCACGCTCGGGGAGTATATGGGCGGGCGACGTCGGCGTTGGGGGCACCTGTCGGTCCTCTGCCTTTTCCTTCTGAGCGACTGCCATTGAACGCGTTTTCGCGGGCTTTTGTGAGTCAATCGCACGCACAATCTTCGAATAGAGGGACCACCGGGATCAGTAGGCACGGCAAGAGATTCTGCGCCACCATGTCGGACAAGGAGACCAAGAAGTACCTCCAGCAGAGCCATGACAAGATCTTTGAGAGCAACAAGAAGTGGGCCGAGGAGATGAAGACGAAGAACCCGGAATTCTTCGATAAGCTAAGTGAAGGGCAAGCGCCTGATTACTTGTGGATAGGTATGCGTTCTTCTATGGCGTCTTCCTCCAACTCCTTTGCGCTCTTCTTTTCCCAGTGGCGTCTGAAGGCTTCCTCGAGGGACACTAGAGTCTCTAGAGATATAATCAAGCTGACACAAAGTATTCTAGGCTGCTCCGACTCCCGCATTCCCGCCGAAGCCATCACCGGTCTAGGGCCTGGCGAGATGTTCATCCACCGCAACATCGCCAATCTCGTCTGCAACACCGATCTCAACGTCATGTCCGTCGTCAACTACGCCGTGCGCCACTTGAAAGTGAAGCACATCATTGTCTGTGGTCACTACGGCTGCGGCGGCGTCAAGGCCGCAATGACCCCTCAAGACCTCGGCCTTCTCAATCCGTGGCTGCGCAACATCCGAGACGTATACAGACTGCACGAGCAGGAGCTGGACGGCATAACCGACGAGGCAGAGCGGTACGATCGGCTCGTCGAACTGAATGTGGTCGAGCAGTGTAGGAACGTCATTAAAACGGCGGCCATACAGCAGGCTTACAAGCGGGACGGATTTCCGATCGTGCATGGCTGGGTGTTTGGGTTCAGAGACGGTTTATTGAAAGATCTGAAGATTGACTTCGAGAAGATGTTGGGGGAGATTCAGAAGATTTATAATTTGGCAGATTAGCAGCTCCGAGAGGGCTTTTATTATGCGGAGAAAGGAGCGACATATAACGACATAGGTATTCATAGCTAGAATTACGCCTCAGTGGTTCTTATCAACCCATCTCTCGAGGGTGTCATGTTTATTAACCATATGTTCCTGGACACTGTAGTTGAACGAATGGCCCGCTTTAACGCTAAACTTTTGCTCTGCGCCGTTACCTTATCGCGCCTTCTCCGATAAAACCGTTACTTGTATTTTGTTGTCTTAGGCTTATCATCCAATACAACGATTCAAGAGCAACGCAAGGCTTCGAGTGCATGGCCCCGCCCGCGAAGAAGCAATGCAGGCGCACGGACCACAACAGATCACCTTGAGTCTTCAGCTCCGCCTCAGCCTGGTCAGCGACACGACAACATTGCTGCCTATCGTGCACGACGCTGATGGCCAACTCTGTGCGGTGTTGAAGAATGGGCAAGAAGACGAAATCCGGGAAAGAGCTCGTGTGTGTCGTCGACGAAGGCCTGACTGTGTTGCATGAGCCGCTGATGGGGTGGAAGTGACTGCCGAGTAAGTTCTCCAAGATGCTGCTATTTTTGCTCAACGCAATCTTATATTTTGTAGCATCGTCCTCATCCATGGAATCTAGGGCCATTCGAGGAAGACTTGGCTTTACGAACCAAGAGCCATTTCTTTCAGAAGCAAGTCTCCAGCATGCTATTGGCCAGCTGACTTTCTCCCGAGCGACTTCCCGTCGTGTCGAATCCTCACTTATGGCTACGATTCCCGTGTGAGCCACTGCTTCTCAGGCTCCGCCAACCAGACGAACATTCTTAGTCACGCTCGAGCTTTCGTTGATGAATTTGAAGAAGAGCAACGGTCCGTAGCAAGATGACCGATCATCTTCGTGGTTCACAGCCTAGGCGGTCTACTCCTCAAGGCGATACTGCGACATGCCTCGGATGGCCTTGGGCCGGGCTCCAACATCATTAATAATATGTGCAAGTCGCTAATTGGTACGATCTTCTTGGGAACGCCACACCGAGGCAGTGATTACGCCCGGCTGGGTCAAACTGTAACTTTAGCGGCTAAAGCACTTCAATTCGATCGAAGCACAAGCCTTCTACGAGACATGAAGGTAGACTCGAGTATCCTGGAGGTTCTAAACGATAGCTTCCTGAAAGTGGTGAATACGCACCAATTCCTACTTGTCACCATCGAAGAAGGTCGCGGCCTGGGGATTCCGCTTATCGCTCGCGGGAAGGTGGTTCCTCCGTGGTCTGCTCACCTCGGGCTACACGACGCAACGGAGCAAAAGAATTGTATCAATGCCAATCATATGAAGATGTGTCGGTTCAAAGGACGCAATACTCCAGGGTATGGTACCGTTCGGAGAGCAATCGATCAATGTCTTCGCCGTGGTATCTGTATGTCTGGGATTATCCTTCACTTGAGTTTCTTCTACTATGGTGAAATATTAGATGATTCTGCCGATGCCACGTTTGAAGAAGCCCTGAGGGGATTGTACACACCTGAGACAAGACTCCGCTACGATTCATTGGAGCAAGCCTATCGCGACACATACGAGTGGATCTTCAATGATCCGACTCTCGGGTTCCAGAATTGGCTTAGCTCTACTGAACAAAGTCTATATTGGATTCGAGGAAAACCCGCTTCAGGAAAGAGTACGCTAATGAAGCTTGTTTTCGGTGACGAAAGAACGACTGAACTTCTGTATGAAGCGGGCCGCCGTACTACGATGGCTGCATTATTCTTTCATGACCGAGGCTCCACGCTGCAGAAGAATCTAGAAGGTCTGATGCGAGAGATTCTGCACACACTGCTCATCGATGTTCCCGAGCTACAACCTCTATATGCTGAAGCATGCCACGCGAAGAAAAAGCAGAAGTTCACGAATGAGAAATTCGAATGGGATTGGGAAATCACCCAACCCTTGTTCCAACGAATACTCGAGCAAAAATTTCGTCGACATCTCCATCGTCCTCTTTCTATATGTGCTTGACGAGTATTCTAGGAAATATACTGACATAATTAAGCTTCTTCAGAACAGTAAAGGGATCAACAAGACACGTTTGAAGATCTGCTTTCTATTCGACTAGAACAAGATTTTGTTGATCGACTAGATGATGTTCCTGGTTTCATATCCATGAGCAAACGAAAGAAGATATTCTCAAAGTCGTAAAGGGAACATTCGAGAACAACCCGAGGATGCAGAAGACGATCCAAGCTCAGGAGACTTTAGATCTCGATAAGATTCAAACCCTTCAGGCAGAGTTGTGTGCTCGCTCAAAAGGAGTATTCCTATGGATTCGATTGATTCTTGACGAGCTGCTCACTGAATACTCGAACGGTGTCAGCCTAGACGACCTTTTGGCTTTACTGGAGACATTTCCGCAGGAATTGGAGAGATACTACGATTTCATGATTCGATACGTAAGATGAAACATCAAACAACTCTCCCCTGCACACGTTACTTGCGTCATTTGCACAACTTCATAACTAAACCTCTTACGCCCTAGTGCACTACCACACATCTTTTTTTGGCGTCTCTGAAGAAGTTGGCTGATCATGTTGACTACCTTAGTAAGCGAATCAATGATAGATATAAAGATGGACGCAACGTCATGATGTCAATTATCAGATGTTCGGACAACGTATCAGCAGTCGAATTCTTCAATGCGTACCATGTTGCACGTGCCGACGCCGTCGATGGTTTCAAAGTACCTCGCATATCCGTCGATGAAGCCCGTCGCCTGATCTACAGCAGATGCGGAGCCCTCGTTGAGCTGCAACTAAAACCTGATGTCGAAAATCATTCGGAATCTGGACCATCTCTCGAAGATTTCTTCGTTCAATTCCTTCACCAAACCGTCAAGTCCTGGGTTGATAAAAACTTCGACACAGCCAAAGGCTATTGCTTTCTTATCAAATCGATGGTTCGTTTTTCCCACGGCCCGCTCGAGATACTCAGAACAGTCAACTTCTCTGAAAAAGATATTCTAGTTTTTGGTGAGCGAGTTCGTGCTGCGGAGGGCAGCATTGGAATTGACTTTTTCGAAGACGTAAAACACGTGAAGTCGATCGATGTTGACTTTCAAATGTGGACTCTGTCAGAAATAGCTGTGCTCACCGGAGCCCCAAAGCTGTACATGATGATGACTGAGCAAAAGAACGATCACCTGTCGTTCAGAGATTACTGCAAACGTTTTGAAAGAAGTGGTTTTCTTGCGTACCACGATCTGCAGGTTCCAAGATTGATCTTGGAGCGTACCTTAAGCTAAGGCCGCCTCGAACCCCATGTATGGCAGCCAATGGTCGACTTACTTTATAGCTGGGCAGGAATATCTGCTGAGAGAAACAGCCACTTGATTAGTCTTCTCAAACTGCTCCTACAACATGGTGCAGATCCGGAGTACTGTGTGGACTATCCGTTCGACAACACAGTGGATTACCTGGAGCCATATTTAGGGTCGAGACTAAACATGATGTTTGTCATGATCTTGGTCAGTCAAGCAAACTTGGGAGACCGGCTTGACTTTCTTCTCAAAGCAACCGAAACTCTACTCGAAGCTGGAGCCAATATCAACGCTACAAGTCCTATGAGAAAAACAGTTCTTGACCATTCTCTCCGTGTTAGACTGATCACGTGATTGGTGGGCCGTATATGTCAGCCAGTACGAGCATGTCAGCCAGTACGAGCGTGTCAGCCAGTACTGTTGGCTGACAAGTGGCATCAACTGGGAATATATATAGCCTCATCTCGACTACCTTGCTTATCCTTCAATCAATCAACTCTCTCCTCAATTGACTGTCCCCAAAAAACTGCCAGCAAGGCTTACAGTATATGTAAGACTTGACAAGTTCTCTCCATTCTTGATGTTCCGGAATGTTACCTCAATAAGGTCTCTCATTGTACAAGGTATGCACTATGGTTTGTTGGGAGGTAAGGAATGTCGGCACAACCCCAAGCTGCCCACACAGGAATATAGTCGTATATAGTTCTCACCTCGCCCACAGCTCTCCATCAATCAATCAACTCAATACCTTGTTCGCATATACAGTTGCCACCAAGATTCTTACACTTCGCAACATAGCAGCATACATTCAAGCCGATTCATTTGAACCGGCTGAATACGATTACTGTATTTTTCTCTTGGATCATGGTGCCGCAATTTCCTCCCTGGAGTCTCATCAAAACCATGACACTATCATGGGTTTTAAAAGATATTTCGACCTCGATCGTCGGATATTGAGCCCCCCTATCCTACCCGAGGCATCGATATCTGCTGAGCAAGGAAAGGAGGGGCTAGCCACTGGTTTCTTAGGATCAATCATCCCCAGTGCTCTCTCACCTTTCTGGAGCCGATCGAGGTGAATCATTTGTCTTTCAAGAACATAGCGGATTGGATACACGGTGTTTCATCACACGCGGACTGGGCTTAAGACCAAGGACCATTTTTCTATTTCTTTTGTATGCTCAGCGACTCAAGACTTGGTCTGTAGTTTCCCGAATTTTCGATAGCATGCGCGTATTATGAGAAATGGTTTTGCAAGCGACGCAAGCCAGTCTTATTCCAGATATGCCGAGATTGAGGGCTTCGATTTACGTGTTATACGCGCTTCTGATTGGGCTCCTCACTCTAGCTGTTCTAGGTGTCACTACCAACAGAGAGAGAATCATGGTGTGCTGTGTGTGCCTTTGGAAAGCGTATAAAAGCTCTTTCATCTTATCATTGGATGGCTGAGAAGTCATGAAGAGAACTTTCCCGCGAAGTGACGCCTCCTTGAAGGCGCAGTGGCTACAGGGGAACAGGGCAGGGCTCGTTCATCCGGGGCTAAGGACTCCGGTGGATACTGTAAAAGAAGTCTCAAGTATCCCAACATAAGCCCGTGGAGCGATCGTGCCTCAAATACGACGTTCGATTAGCTGAAACTGTACGAATTATCCCTGAACTTTTTCTCCTTTCTTCCAGTACAGGCGCTCGAAGTAGACAATTTCAGCAAGCCCCAGCACTTTCAATGTCGGCAGAAAACCCCGAGAAAATACATTACACATAAAATCGCACAAATGATTCACGTCAATGTAATAATTTTATATATCTCACGAAGCACCTCTTTTACCCCGGAGCCCATATCCTCGCCCATCCAACTCGCGATTTGCGCAAGACACTCCTCTCCACTCCGACCTCCCCCGACGACCTGCAGCAACTGCCCCACCATCGACCAGCAAGTGAAACATACTGCATCAGGATAAAGTAGACCGGATCTCACGCCCATTTCCCGGTTGGGAAAAAGCAATATATGCGTGCTCCATAATCTCTCGTACCCGTCAGCAAGGCAGATTTCTCAAGATGCAGGAAACAGGTGCAGCGCGCATTCGCGGTGATCGTTATCTTCCCGCGTCCTGCAGAACATGCCCATGCGGTGACGCGGAGAGAGAGATGGTGGAATGGAAATTCTGGCAGGGCGGGCTGTGTCGGCCGATGAAGGGGGTGGGAAAGTCGCGCGGTGACTCTGTGGGACTTGGTTTCGTACGGTCTTGGTGTTGAAATTTGAGAACGAGAATGCGCACGCACCGATCACGCATGCTTTGGGTTGTAGAGCTCATGAACTCTACAATACAATTCTTCGAGTTCTATTCGCAGTTTGGGTGTTTTGTTTATCTCCAGAACTAATGTGTGGATTGAATGGCAGAAGCGCTTTCCTACATGGTCTAAGCCCTCTAAGCCACCTCGCACTGGCAGTACCCCTGTCAATGCCAATCAATACTGATCGGTCCGCTCGTGCATCTTCATGACATAGTTACACAGTCCAATACTCATAAGTTAGCGCAGTCTGATAGGTGTTTATTTGTTATTGTTTGGGTTGCGATGCCATATTGCCGATCGGGCTACATGGTTGATGAGTGATTGAGTGTGGAATCAGTCTGCCACGCAAAGTCACGCTTTGCTCGTAAAGTAAACGGAGTAGATCACAGAGTCGTATTACGAGCGAAGATCAGTGAGAGCTTTCCATTCATTGGTGATGTCTCTAGCGTTGATAAGGTGCGCTTTTGCGATAACCATTGGTCGAAAGTTATCGCGAAGAGAGTCGCCAAGCATGAAATGTGGGCAGTGCGATGCAAAATAGGCAACTATTTGAGGATCCTGCGAGATTTTTCCTGTGTCACGAACTCTGATTAATCGTATCTTGCGCAGTTGAAGCGTGATTGGAAAAGTGGGCGCGACGCGGTGCAGTGATACGAGGCAGACTCTCATAGCGAATATCAAAGTGGGTCTGATGAGCGATCGTGCTTCACATCGCAAGGCTTCCTGACGTAGGTCTTTTCTATGCTCCCGGCATTTCAACATTCCACCATCTTCTTCCAAGCATACATGCGTGAATGTAGCACGGCCTCGGGCGCAGCGTATGGGCAATGAACCAAACACAGCGAACTTTTATGTCCTACGAACATTGAAAAAGCTCCAAGCAGTATGGAGGTTGCCGTGCAAAGCACGCAATCTAGTCTGCCTTCAGCTACGGTGTTCTGCAGTCTCCCGGTGAGATGTGAATAACAAAAGACCAGCGCAGTCTTCCGCGATGAGAACAGGCTCCTAAACTTATGGAGCTACCTGGAGCAATTTAAAAGCCTTAAGATGCCTAATTGTGCCTTGATAGGCCAAGCGTGGCTGAAGCGGATCAAGAGAGCCTAACTACGCCCCGGGCAAATTCAGGCCACCCAACATGTGTTCGATGCGCAAGGCTTAGTCGGGACCAATTGTGGCTGTTCCCCATTCCCATGTTCAACGGAAATAAACATAAAAGTCTCCATGGCCCGTTAGCTAGAGGCCTTGCGACAATCAGTACTAGCAAAAACCGCATAACAAAATTCGAGATTTATCGTGACATCAGTCACTTCGAGAAAGCATACTACACGAAGACATCAACAATCAGAGGGGAAATCGAATCGTTCTATCACGACAGACTCGAGCCTAGAGCCTAGCTACCCAACTCTGAGCCCAAATAAATTCATCCATCGATTTCAAGTCCTCAAACCGCGAAGACAAGACAGCTTCCATGTCGCCTGTTCTCACGGTATCACAAGTCGCATCGTTAGTTCGCCGTGCAGGTGGAGGCGGACGAGGTGGTGGAGGAAGCCGGGGCGGCGGCGGCGGCGGCGGTGTATACACTGGCAGTGGAGGAGGAAGTTTATCTGCCGGTGCAATCTTTGGGATCGTCATTGGCGCAGTTGTTATCACCATCATCATTGGATGCATTGGGTACGCCCTTCATCGAAGCAACAGCAAGGATGACAAAGAATCGCATGACGCGAGAAGCTACATCTGAGAAAGGATAACAAGGATCGATGGAGAGAGTGCTTTGCTTGGGTTCAAGCCGACCGTACACTTCCAAACTTGCCGCAGCCCGAAACCGGAGACATTACGACCCCGAAATGAACACTTCGAGATCTGTCTCTACACGGACACATTCCAGATAAACATACGGGATGGAGGAACACGGCACGCCTGATACATGATACCCAGGAAAAGAAACAGCACGACCTGCCTTACTGGCACTCAGCCATCAGGCCAATGGACTCAGTCCCCCAGTCGGGAGCGCAGGGTTCGGATAGGTTTACATCGTCTTGACATAATTTGGTAGAAGAAACCCAAGAGAGTTATTTTAAACTTGCAGGTGGCGCAAGGTTTGGTTGGAATGGAATAGACATGAAGAAGTTCAGGGGGCGGTTTCGAGGCGTACCAAGAACTGTATACATGAGCACACGTATCAAATATATGTTTGTCTTTCATGAATAAATAAATAAAGCTTCATCATACTCTCATGATTTCTATCATCTAACGTTACTCCCATTTCATTCGATCGAACTTTATCAATCAGCAACGAGTTCTCTCGCTGCAACAATTCACACCGTCATTCTAAGACCGTAAAACATTTCATCGCTACGTTACCTCTACGCTGAACGATCAACATGAGGTACACGTACCCCATCTTACTTCCGATCGCATTTATCGTCCGCACAGCTTCTGCTGACGCTCAGTGCGTTGGCCAAGGCATAGGATTTTGCCAAGGTGTCTATCTCTGCTTCACACCCGACGGCGGCAGCACCACTTGTGGGTTCGAGCTATACGATAACGCATGCAACAAAAGAGAAAGCAACGGCAACATTCAAGACGGGACCAAAATTGACAGTATTGAGCTCTTCACGGGTAATCAACATGGACCGATAACCATCGAGAACGTCACTCCTAGCTCGGACAAGAGTGTTATTGGAATCCGCTTCGAAGTCAACGGCGAGATGTTTGGAAACAACGGTGGCAAAACGCTGCCTTTTATAGGCGATTGTACCGATGATGCTCATGGGCAGTGTGCGTTCGTCCGAACAGGATTCGAATGCGGCCTTGATGCCTCCGACGCACCACCTCCCTTCTCAACCCCGAAACCGAGGCGAAGCAGACGCACCGAAGTCACCCAGGCCAGCCCTTCTCGTCGATCTTCAGATCCAGTGTGCATTGGCCAAGGTGACGGTTTCTGCCAGGGTGTTTACGAATGCTGGAAAGACGGCAGCTCATCGGACTGTCGCTTCTACATCTACGATGCCGAATGCACCGAAATCGGACGCTCCACCATCACACCCGTCACCAAGCTCAAGGTCGACGGAGACGGAATCGATGACACGGTTGTGCTGGAGGAGGTCAATCCCGGCTTCACACAGGGCGGTATTTCGATGAGCTTCTCATATCAAGGAGAATCATATGGCAAGAACCAAGACCAGGAGCCCTTTTCCGGAGACTGCAGCGATATTAATAGCGGACAAGCGTGTGCATTTATGAGGGCTGGATTCCAGTGCAAAGCGCCGTCGAAGAAACGAGAGCCGCAACCCGAACTTGAGATTTCTGAGAGGGCCGCGGACAAATTTTGTGTTGGACAAGGGTCTGGTTTCTGCCAGGGCGTGCTCGCTTGCGCGAGCGATGATGATTGCGCGTTCTACGTGTATAACTCGGAATGCAAGATTGAAAACCAGACCTCGAAGCCTTTGTCAGGGAAGACGGTCAGCTTGAGCAAGAACAGGAAGGTGGAGTTGACAAGCGTGACGAAATCGGGTTCGCAGGATGAGGTTTCTGTGGCGTTTGAATACAAGGGCAAGAGCTATGGAGCAGGGTCATCTCCCTTTTCTGGAACGCAGGATGGGTTTGCTTTTATGAGGGCAGGATTTAAGTGTACTTGAGCGAGGAGCTGAATGGGTGATTAAGGCGGTTTCGGTGATCGTGAAACTTGGCTGGAGTTGGACGCCTTAGATTGTGGATATCATAGACTTGAGGATTAGAGATAGACACTAAAAGGAGGTAGAAGTTTAAAGAACATAAATTCTGTACAATGGTTGTAAGAAGTTGGCTTTTACATAGTGCTTCTGATTTTCCATCTAAGATGGCCTTTTGAGTACCTGCCTGCAACAAACCTCTAACTTCTCTCCCTTGATTATCTTTCCTAAAGGAGAAAAATTCGTCGTCCTATAAACCGTCCTATCCATCGTTATCCATCTATTGTCATTATCCACCTATCGTCATTATCCACCTATCGTCATTATCCACCTATCGTCATTATCCACCTATCGTCATTATCCACCTATCGTCATTATCCACCTATCGTCATTATCCACCCATCGGTCCTTCCTATCCTATCGTCGGCCCGCCGCGTTGATCCTTCCTATCCTTCCTATTCTATCAACGTCGCTGCCTCCTCCGTCTATAAATCCTTCCCACCCCCCCTGCGCCGCCGTGTCGCCGCCGTGTCGCCGCCGTGTCGCCGCCGTACCGCTGCCGTACCGCTGCCGTGTCGTCGCCGCCGTGTCGCCGTCGTATCGTCGCCGTGTCGCCGTCGTGACGCTGCCGTGTCGCCGTCGTGTCGCCGTCGTGTCGCCGTCGTATTGTCGTTATGCTGTTGTTAACTGTATGCATAGGTACGCTAAGTCCTACCTACCTCCTGCCCACCTCTGGGCCAACGGCGGCGGCGGCGGCGGCGGCGGCGGTAGAAGGGTCAATAGACCAGTAGAAGCGGTAGTAGTAGAAGTGTTAGTAGTAGAAGGGTTAATAGACTAGTAGCAGAGGACTAATATAATAGACTAGCAAGAGGTACCGTAATAGAGGTGATATGGAAGTAGCTTCCATGGACAACACTACCCTGATACAACGTCCCTCCAAGCCAAAACAAGACAAGCACTGGTTCGATCCCCTCAACAGTACCGAATCGATCCCTGTAAATCCGCCAGAGCGCCCTCGCGATCTCGTCCCTTTGCAAGGCAGTCCTTTGCTTCATCCGCCAACTCGACACCACGCCAAAAGAGACTGCTCCCGTCCAACGATTCGGACCACCTCGGTCGAAATCCATACACAATCACAAGCAGCAAGCTTCCAAGTGTCCACATCGCAAAGCCAATGGCAGGCACGTGTGGCGGAATCACTCCTGTGGTCAAAACCTTGCCTGGTCTCGACGACGTCAGATTATGATTGATCCGCGCGCAATCAAAACCAGAGAATGTTCCGTCATACATAAGATACAAAGCGTCCATGGCCAACGCTGTCATGATCGATTTGCGCAAGATTTGCGGCTGCACAAAGCTGGGATAGCTGGCCGAGTTGAACACGGTCTGTGGGCAGAAGGTGTTGGTGGACGTGAGTAGCTCGAGATATTTGTGCAGCATTGATTCCGCGGCAATGTTGCCGAGACGAGGAGTTTCGGTATAGACCAAGGACGAATTGTATACGGGAGGGGGGGTCTGGTTGAAAGAGTGGAATGTAGCTCGCGCGGGATCTAGTTCGGCGGTTCCGAGGGCAGAAACTATGCGGCACCGGACGCCGATGGGAGGAGCGATGGATAAAACCTTCCTTGGAGGCCAGATACGTCCGAACTCGTAGGGTTCTCTGCCTCTTGATTTGAAAAAGGTTTGGTTGACGGTGTAGCCTCCATCTGCGGCTTTTTCAAAGGGTTGGCCCAAACCTTTGACAGTGGGTTCGAGCGTGCCGTTGAAAGCTCGTGCTTTATCACCGTCAGTTGCCTGGATTTGCCATAGCAGATACTCTAGAATGTCCGCCTTGTCGTTGCCATCAGCATCCGAATTGCTCGGCTCAGTTCCGTCGTAATACGTAGAAATATTGCTGCTCACGCCGATCTCGACGTATGCCATAATATTGACAAATCCATGCCCATCCAAAGTGTCAAAGATGGAGATCTTCTGGCCAGATGCAGTATCGTACGTATCATTCGTCTGCAACCAAGGCGATACTGAATTGTCGTTCAGAATCGTAAATTCAGAGATATCTGCCACAGGTGAACAGTTGTACCCAACACGTAGGCCCCAAGTATGTCCTGAAACAGGTTGTTTGGCCTGTGGAGCTAGAAAAAGCTCCGGGATCTTTTCATCCAGCGGAAGAGAGTTGGGTAGGTGATCAAGGCTGCTGTACTTTCTTCGGTCGAGATAATCGGGTGTGTATATAACTCCAACTCCTGGCACTTGCGGTTTTGCTCCAGTCTGCCACGCTTGTAAGACGGTGGACGAGAGATCTTGTCTGCTGTGGAAATCATCCCATGTGTGTCCAATCACCATGGGAGCATCAGGTGTCTCGACGAATCCATCCGAAAGTTCGAGCGAGAGACCCACAAAGGTAAAGGCCATAAAAGGCCACAGGCTCAGGAAGGCGAGCAGAGACCAGAGTCTATGTATGGAGCCGTTTCGTGCGCGATGGAACTTGGCCAGTTTCTTTACCCAATGCACCAGCACCTTTCCCCATTCTTCAGGGCTGCTCCAACTGCTGTCACCATGTATGAGGTAGGCTGCCGTGTCGGGCAGCTGCCATATGGTTGATTGCAGCATGGCAGCCTCGACGCCAACGATGCCATATTTGGCAAGTCCCAGACCGAACACAGGAATGAGGAACCACGAGTAGTTGATCCATATCTCGCTGCTACTGCCGTATTTCAAAGGTTCGTCTTTGTCTCGTGTGAGATAACGCCGCCAGGTGTAGAAAAAGTAGATTGTGGTAGTGAGGGGAACGAGAATCAAGATGATTTCGTGCTTCCAAAAGCGACGTCGAAGTGGTTGATTCGTAAGCTCCGCAGCTGTTGGTGCACTAATGGTGTTCCGCGGAGCTTTATCGGAAATAGTAGCAAGGTGTATCACGGGAGAAGACCCGGGTCCATCTTTCGGGAGCAAGTGCTCTTCGTCACTATCGTGCGACTCGAGTTTCGACATGAAGACAATGAAGTGACAAGGCTGACAAGGATAGAGCTTTTTGCTCGTTTGCAAGTGCCATCGGCGGGCTACATGGATATATCTGATCATAGCATTTTGCGGCATGTGCAGATTTGTGGCGTGCCATTGAAAGCGCCACTGCTGAGTCTTACATCTGCAACACAGGACGATGAGTGTTTGGACGTGCGGAGAACCGAATTTGCCCCCACGATCAATTCGATGTTATTTTAGGCAATACTACAGCCTGGCTGGTACGGTTCAATTGTAGGCAAAGCCTGTACTTCAATATTAAAGAAGAAGTGTACCAAAGTCTTTCTGTTGCAATTTGGAGCAACATATTTTATGAAAGGGCGACCTTGAAAAGAGTTGCAGAAAGATCATGATTTGAATTGGCAAGTTTGGCACATTCTACAAGGGAATGCTCAAATTTGAATCGCGCCCCTCATTTTTGTTTACTTTTGCAGCCTTACCAAGCCTCAGCTAAAACTTTCCCAAACATGGCTCCGAGAGGGTGCGAATTCAAGGGTCTTGGAGGGACAGCCTCGCGATTTATTGGTCACTCCAGCGGCATGATATCTTCAGCTAACGGACCCCACTGCGATGAGCCGATCCAGCGTTTCCAATAGAACGAATTCGTTTTCGAATCGAACCTCATACAGGCCTCAACCTCACCAAACGAAAAGAAGGTTTTAAGCTTCAACTTCGATACCGAACCGAAGTTGCTGAGTTGGAGGTTTTCAATCGAAATTCGGAAGGTTCGATCGGCAGGTTGTCCGGGCGACATGAAGGCCTGTGCACCAGGGGCTGTTTTTGTAGCAATTTTCGTGTTTTCACATTGCCCACCGCTAACCTGTGACCGTCAACCTCATCGTCAATATGCCTGCCTCCAGCCTTGCCAGCTTCATCCAGCGTCAACCGCGTCAAAGTCAATCTGCTGTTGCCAGCAGTAGCAAGGCTCCCACAACTCCTACCGCCCATCGAGCTG